>OY757244.1:31368513-31919851 GCA_963583935.1 Diaperis boleti
AATTTTTGAAAGCCTTTTTTTATTTAATAACGTATTTTTAACTTAATGGTTCTATGCGAACTTGCTTTGGTCAATGATTCCACCAATCGTGTCAGATACGTGGAACAAACAGTATTTTACAGATCATTTGTTTTTCTTATGTGTCTTCAATGCTTATCAAATAAACTTCGTATTATGAATGAAGAAATACAATCCATTACACTGAATTTTTTGCAATTTATATTGTACATACATACATGTATTACATATCTACGGTGTCATCAATTGAATTTTTTGCCTCACAGTCTACCGCCTTATAAATGATTCTACTATATAAATGGACAAAGATAATTTATAAAATGTAAAATGGCGATCTGATTTAATATTTTGATGTATAATAGTAGATTATTTAATGAGCATATAATGGTGGTTATTATACACGAGAATGGAAATTAAAACACGAGCCGCAGGCGAAGATTTTAACCATTCGAGTGTATAATAGCCACCATTATATGCGAGTGAAATACGACGTTTTATCTACAACTGCACTTTTAGAATTAGAATTAGAAATTAAACCTTGTTAAAAACTTGACGTTGAGAAAAAATGCCAATATTCATTATTTCATGGCCAGTTAATAATAATTCTTAAAAACCCAGAATGACTGTCTGTGTTTAATGACGTTTATCTGTCATTTACACAAGCGAAAATTTGAAAATTCTGACAGTGTCGAACGATAAATATTTTAAAAATTCTGAATTCAACATTTATATCTTGAGTCAATTAGTTCTAATAATATCTAATCTGTATAAGGTATTATGATCAGGGAGTTCAATCTCAAGTATAAAGCATACAATAGGCATGGAATGGATATAATTATTTGACATTATACTGGATCTTCATAAATGATTCATACATACATGTAATTAAATGGATAATTTTGACCTACAAACCCCACTGGATGTATGAATCAATTAGGAAGACTAGTATATCCATCAAAATGGTGGTGGAATCTTTGTGCTGAAAATTTTTATTTTATTTTTTGTTTGTAACAATTTGGTACAAAATCCCTTCGCCCAAAGTACCTGAAATCTGCAAAATTGTTCACAAAGAGTATCTGTGGAAAAGCGCGTTTGTCGTGACATGTACCGAAGCTTGTCAGATTTTCGAGGTTAGGATACATGACCTTGGAATGAATGTTACACAGTTGACATGGCATGCATTAATAATGATCTGTCCTGCGATTTCTAAACAAATGATTTTTCATGTCCTTGATGAACAATTTTATCATAAGAAAATTGAATTCCGTTTGTTTCAATTAAAAAATTGGTTTTAACTTAATCGCTATCAAATTGGGAGTTCCACAGTGTAATAAAACAAGCGGTACAATTTTTATCATAGATTTTCCCAGTCGAGAATGACAACCAAATTCGCAATAACAGGAATAGCAATCAAGACACAATTCATGGCTGGAGATAATGTAATAATCTAATTGGACTATTTCTGAACATGAATCAGGGCCAATATACAAACACACGATTGCTGCCAAGTCATCAGAATTAAAACCGTCTGGTTTTCGACAATTTTCATCAAATTTCTCATTGTCTAATTTTTTACGGCATAACTGCTTACAAATTGGTTCATTAAAATTGAAGTTGAAAGCAGTCAACACTGTCTAATAACATAATTGAATGTCACACATTTTATATTAATAGGAGAACGGACGCAAGTGTGCTACTAAAAAGTCTTAATCGAACTCTAAGGCAGTTAGTCTTGGAGTTAACACCAAAAATAAACACCAGAGCTTCCGGTGTGACAGATCCGTGTGTGACGATACAAGAACAGCAACTGTATTACATCAGACACCTCCCGGCAATGTCAAAGTTTGCAATTGATCAATTCTTCAACTTGCTCACTTCTTAAAATAGTACAAAAATCATAATTTTTTACTTAACGAAACGCACGATCGAACTCGTCTCATGTACTAATTTAAATTTGGATTTGTTTGAGTTTCTGTTGAACAGGTGCCAATGTTTTAATGAATCGAAACGACAGATACCCAGGTAGTGAGGTAAACAAACTGTGACTCAGATGGTTCTATTCTAATCTGAGAATAGGAGGGATGCTGGTTGATCTGGAACGACCCTACATGATAAATACTGTGTGCAAAGAATAGGGCGTTAATTCCCTGCGTTTTCGTCTTCAATCATTAATTGTTCAAGATTATGATAGGGGCTGGCTTTGACCCACCACTTCTTGAGAAATGCATTCATTAGGATGAAAAATTATCTAGTTCTTGATCCCATGCAAATAACATGAATACTCTAATATCCATCTGTCTTCGATCGGACAGGTCCGTTATGTTTGTAACAAAAATGCAAATTTTACCGATTGATCGGTTGTGCAAAGAAAGAACATAGCGCATGTCATAAAAATGTTCATTAAAAATGCAAATTGATGTCCACATGGAGTAACAGACTCTTAAGTTCACAGTGGAAAAGCTGTGATTACGAATACGCAGCCAGTTTGATTACAACCACTTACTGAAACTAGTTTTAATTTTTTTGTATCCATAACATGTGTTACTATTTTTTAAGTGCAGCTACTACAGTAATGTAATACAAACACTTACGCTTGTGATCTCTTTTTTTCCGCTTCGGCGAGTAGCGTGGTAGCAAGTTCAGTGTTGCACGGAATTTGTATAATGAGCTTTATTCTTCATGATACAACATGTTTTCTATTAATAAAATAGTATCGAACATTGAACCGTTTAAGAAAATATTTGGGAGAAATGGTTAGACTTTTTCCATGCTTACTACGTTAGTTAAATTTGTTCTAAGTGAAAATACTGTTTACTAAAAGACGTGTTAATTAATTAAACCATTCGCACTTACAAAGTGGGTAATGTGTTTAATGTTATTATCCTGTTGAGTTTCTACATACATACACGTAATTTTTTTTTAATTACGTGAGAATAAATCATCGCTATAGAAGTATGCTTTACATCGATGATTATTATTAGTCATTTGTGTGGTGAATAAAAGTTTTGTCTTTGTGACTAATGTTGACTGAAAGTTAAGCATGTCTTAAGAACTCTTTATTTCAAATATGTGTAAATAATTTAATAAAAGTACCACTGTTAACGATACGCTTTCTGGTCCTCATAGATATAGTTGTTGAAATTGTTCTGTGACATGCTCGATACATATTTAATCAAATTGAGATTTTTTTAAATATGTTTCAGCTATTCTAAAGAGAGCACGGTCGGACATTGTCAAACTAAGATTCAATGCGATCTTACTTCATCTCCACTTTTTTAAAACTCTCAAAGGGTCCCAGTTTGTTCAGTTTCATACCATCAAAAATTAATTGAATTCTTTCTTTCTATCAAAATTTGGCATTTAAAATAATTAAAACGTAAAGATATTCGTTACAACTATTAAATTGACTGGAAAATATTAATGTTAGCTACCAGCAGAAAGAAAGATCTCTCATCTTTAGTAGAAAGCACAGTATTAGAAAAAGGTGGATTATCGGTGGTGCTCATAATGCATGCGTGATTGTGCCTACTATTAATAAAGAGATAAAATGTTATTGATTTATTTATGTATTTATTGGTTCACATATTCGATCGTCATATTTAATATCCAATAAATTTTTCAGTTCAAACTCAACTTCGTTTTTCTTGTTTAAATTGCAGATGTTCACTCTCAGGTTTTATTTAATGTAATCAGTACAAATATGCCCCATTTCATTTTGCAAAATCGTCACGTGGGGTGAAAACTTCTTTGGCAATCGTAATTTGAAGTAATGTTCTTTCTGTTAGTGGTAAAGGTTTAAGCACGGAGCGGCATGAAGTTGGGACTAGTAGTTTCAGAACATACTGGAATTTCTTCTTTAATCCTCGCTCCAGAAAATCTGTCCATGTTCACAGAGTGATAGATGACGATTGATGTGTGAAATGAAATTTAGATGAATTTTGCTTATCTTACGGTGGTTTCTCACGTACGTACTAGCAATTTCTGATTTCATTTAATTCATCGTCTAACTGGCCATTTTAATATTTTTTCAAGTTTTTTTTTAATGTTTGTTAGCTCAGAACTCCGTCATTTATAAACCGATTTGTAAAATTCTTCGTTTATTCGAAAGAGTATACTTACAGATTGGTCCCATTGTCACCATTTCAGGATATGATGAGGGGATCTCATGGAAATCGAGAAAAATGTTCAAACTTTCGCTCCCTTTTATTAACCGACTTCATGTATGTTCACTTTCTTCGTCAATTGTGACCCGATTTACAAAATTCTTCTTTTATTTGAAAGGGTATACTCTTGAGGTGGTTCTATTGTCAAAAAGTCAAGATCTGATCAGGGAATCCTATGCAAATCGAAAAATATCCTCAAATTTTCGCTCCCTTTTATTAACCGACTTCATGTATGTTCACCGATTTCTTCGTCAATTGTTTACCGATTTCTTCGTCAATTGTTTACCGATTTACAAAATTCTTTTTTTTATTTGAAAGGGTATACTCTTGAAATGGTTTCAATGTCAAAAAATCAGGATCTGATCAGGGAATCTCACGCAAATCAAGAAAAATCCTCAAATTTTCGCTCCCTTTTATTAACCGACTTCATGTATGTTCACCGATTTCTTCGTCAATTGTGGCCCGATTTACAAAATTCTTCTTTTATTTGAAAGGGTCTACTCTTGAGGTGGTTCTATTGTCAAAAAGTCAAGATCTGCTCAGGGATCCTATGGAAATCGAAAAATATCCTCAAATTTTCGCTCTCTTTTTAACCGACTTCAAAAAAGGAGGAGGTTATCAATTCGGTTGTATGTTTTTTTTTTTTAATGTTTGTTACCGCAGAACTCCGTCATTTATAAACCGATTTGTAAAATTCTTCTTTTATTTGAAAGAGTATACTTGCAGATTGGTCCCATTGTCACCATTTCAGTATCTGATGAGGGGATCTCATGGAAATCGAGAAAAATCCTCAAATTTTCGCTCCCTTTAATTAACCGACTTCATGTATGTTCACCGATTTCTTCGTCAATTGTGGACCGATTTACAAAATTCTTCTTTTATTCGAAAGGGTATACTTTAAAGATGGTTACATTGTTAAAAAAATAGGATCTGATCAGGGAATCCCATGGAAATCGAGAAAAATCGTCAAATTTTCGCTCCCTTTTATTAACCGACTTCATGTATGTACACCGATTTCTTCGTCAATTGTGGACCAATTTACAAAATTCTTCTTTTATTTGAAAGAGTATACTCTAAAGGTGGTTACATTGTTAAAAAATCAGGATCTGATCAGGGAATCCCATGGAAATCGAGAAAAATCCTCAAATTTTCGCTCCCTCTTTAACAGACTTATCATGTATGTTCACCGATTTCTTCGTCAATTGTGGACCGATTTACAAAATTCTTCTTTTATTTGAAAGGGCATACTCTAAAGGTGGTTACACTGTTAAAAAATCCAGGATCTGATTAGGGAATCTCATGGAAATCGAGAAAAATCCTCAAATTCTCGCTCCCTTTTTAACCGACTTATCATGTATGTTCACCGATTTCTTTGTCAGTTGTGGACCGATTTACAAAATTCTTCTTTTATTTGAAAGGGTATACTTTTGACGTGATTCCATTGTCAAAAAATCAGGATCTGATCAGGGAATCCCATGGAAATCGAGAAAAATCCTCAAATTTTCGCTCCCTCTTTAACAGACTTATCATGTATGTTCACCGATTTCTTCGTCAATTGTGGACCGATTTACAAAATTCTTCTTTTATTTGAAAGGGCATACTCTAAAGGTGGTTACACTGTTAAAAAATCCAGGATCTGATTAGGGAATCTCATGGAAATCGAGAAAAATCCTCAAATTCTCGCTCCCTTTTTAACCGACTTATCATGTATGTTCACCGATTTCTTTGTCAGTTGTGGACCGATTTACAAAATTCTTCTTTTATTTGAAAGGGTATACTTTTGACGTGATTCCATTGTCAAAAAATCAGGATCTGATCAGGGAATCCCATGGAAATCGAGAAAAATCCTCAAATTTTCGCTCCCTCTTTAACAGACTTATCATGTATGTTCACCGATTTCTTCGTCAATTGTGGACCGATTTACAAAATTCTTCTTTTATTTGAAAGGGCATACTCTAAAGGTGGTTACACTGTTAAAAAATCCAGGATCTGATTAGGGAATCTCATGGAAATCGAGAAAAATCCTCAAATTCTCGCTCCCTTTTTAACCGACTTATCATGTATGTTCACCGATTTCTTTGTCAGTTGTGGACCGATTTACAAAATTCTTCTTTTATTTGAAAGGGTATACTTTTGACGTGATTCCATTGTCAAAAAATCAGGATCTGATCAGGGAATCCCATGGAAATCGAGAAAAATCCCCATATTTTTTCTTCATTTTATGTATATAATTATGTTCATACCGATTTCTTCGTCAACTTTATTGAGGACCTCAATATTGGAGAAGCGTCTTTACTAGGTATCACTAACTTATCACTTAAAATTGTAAAAAAATTTGCTTTTTAAAAAAAAAGAGAACCGACTTCAAAAAGTGAAAAATAATTGAATGCATGTATTATTACATGTACTACCCAATGATCTGTCTGAAGTCGGTGCCAAGCCAAATAGGTTACAAATTTGTAACATATTGTAATTATACAAAAATATAAACAACGTTATAACGCATACAAAATTCGATATCATTCGAGACGACCGTCAACGACGTCTGCCGTTTGGTGTGTTTTGCTCAGCACGAGCCCCCCACCCACGCTCACGCATTCCGGTGCGTTCGCCGGGAGACCTTCGATGTGGCTGGAGTGGGCAGCCTATCTATCTACCACCTATTTGGCTTAGCACCGACTTCAGACAGATCATTGGGTAGTACATGTAATAATACATGTATTCAATTATTTTTCACTTTTTGAAGTCGGTTCTCTTTTTTTTTTAAAGCAAATTTTATTAACAGACTTCATGTATGTTCACTATCTTCGTCAATTCTGTCCCGATTTACAAAATTCTTCTTTTATTTGAAAGGGTATACTCTTGAGGTGGTTCAATTGTCAAAAAGTCAGGATCTGATTAGGGAATCCCATGGAAATCGATGGAAATCCTCAAATTTTCGCTCCCTTTTATTAACCGACTTCATGTATGTTCACCGATTTCTTCGTCAATTGTGGCCCGATTTACAAAATTCTTCTTTTATTTGAAAGGGTATACTCTTGAGGTGGTTCCATTGTCAAAAAGTCAGGAGCTGATCAGGGAATCCCATGGAAATCGAGGGAAATTTACTTCTTTTATGTACAGTAGAATCCGGATAAAGCGACGGTCAAGGGACCGGCGATATTACGTCGTACTAAACGGACGACGCACAAAACGGAAGGTGGAAAGCTGGTTAAATACCTACATAATATGCGCGTAAAATGAAAAGAAAACAAAATCTTCAATGAAGTAAACTTTAATATTAAAATTGAACATAATGTACTTATTTATCTACATTATTATATTTATTGGTGTAGAAAATCTGTGTTTTTTTTTTTATTGCTCATGTAGACAAATAGTATCTTTGCAACCTTGGTTACGGTTGCAAATTAACGGTTTGGCCATTTATTAATTTAGGTGCGCAAAGTTTACTTGTCGCACGCAAATTCAGATAAACAAACTACTGAAAACTGAAATTGCCCCTGGAGTCCAATTTTATATTGGGATTTATTCCGCATTCGCAATAAAAAATAGTATGTCCAACTCGTGCGGCGTTGTCGATTGCCGCACTAGTTGCACAATATACTATTTTTTTGCTTTTTGTGTCATAATAAGAACGTAGGTAAAATTCGGGACCGAACGGGTCCAGGACGAGCCCAAGTTTAAATTTTGGCTCTTGAGAGGGGAGGTCGAGTCTGTTGACAAGGAAGGGTGTGAGGGCGGCAAAAGATACATAATGCGAAGTATTTATCCTTGAACTTATGAATTGTTTTGAGACGCGCGTCGTTCTAACCGGACGATTTTCAATAAATTACGTCGCTCAAAGCGGTTGGTCGCTTTAACCGGAGTCGTACTAAACGGATATACTTTCGCAGTATGTTTTATGAAAACCAAACTTGAGGTTGCATTTACGTCGTTAAAAGCGGTTGGTCGTTATAAACGAAGTCGCACTATTCGGATTCTACTGTATATGTTCACCGATTTCTTCGTCAATTTCATTGTCGACCTCATTATTGGAGAAGCGTCTTTACTAGGTCTATCACTTAAAATTGTAAAAAAAATTAACTTAAAAAATAAGAGAAGCGACTTCAAAAAGTGAAAAATAATTGAATACATGTACTATTACATGTGCTACCTAATGATCTGTTTGAAGGGCGGTGCCAAGCCAAATAGGTAGTAGATAGATAGGCTGCCCGCTCCCGCCACATTGCAAGTCTCCCGGCGAGCGCACCGGAATACTTAACTATGGGTGGGGGGCTCGTGCTGAGCAAAATAACCCAAACGGCAGAGGTCGTTGACAGTCGTCTCGAATGAGATCGAATTTCGTATGCGTTATAACGTTGTTGATATTTTTGTATAATTAAAATATGTTACAAATTTGTAACCTTATTTTCTTGGCACCGACTTCAAACAGATCATTAGGTAGCACATGTAATAATACATGATTGTATTCAATGATTTTTCACTTTTTGAAGTCGGTTCTCTTTTTTTTAAAGTTATTTTTTTTCAATTACTGGATCAAGTTTCAAAATAAAGTGATGTACGTTTTGATGTGTTTACTTTTGAACATGACGTATCGATCTCATCCACTCCCAAATAAAAATTAATTTAAAAAAAAAACATTTATTGGAAAATTTATCCGATAATGGAACAAGGTTTTCTGATATCGTTTGATGAGGTTTCTCTAATGTGCTTTGAAAAACTGAGAAATTTTTAAGTAAGCTGAAGAACTGCAAATTTGTGACCTGGGTTTTTGATTTTTTTTTGATCTGTCTTCACTGTTTCACAGCTTCTCAAATTTCTGTGTCTCGGTATTGCTACAGTTTCTGAAGATTCTTAATTTCTCAGTTTGTTTCTCATTTTATGCGCTTTCCCGGCTCTTGTTTCTTCAGGTTTCTCCGCTATCTGAGGTTTCTTCAGTTTTCATGGTTCCATTTCCGATTTTTTAAAGTAATGTTTTAACTTACGCAATTTCTCAGATTCTCAATCATTAAACCTTTTTTCTTAGGTTGTGCATTGATTGATAGTTTTATGGTGCAATAGGCCGCCAGATGAGTTTCACCTCTGGCATGGTTCACATGTTGAGTTACTGTGCTCATCTCTCCTGAAGATGTCGAAACGTCGAAAATTTTCCACCAAATTAAAAACCCGACTGAAGTAATTGACTCCCGTTTTGTAGATATAATTTATTTGGCTGAGCCTGACTTCTAAATTCTACATTTGCATAGTTTTATGTTCCCTAGTTCTGTTATTCCATAATTCAGAAGTTTTTCATTACTTTAGTTTAATTTGCGGAATCTGTAATTTTTACTAGGAACCGCTCGTCACTGTGCTGTTTGCTTCCAGTTTGCCAGTTTCTTACTCAGACGACACACGCTGCTTCAAGTCAGTGACTTTGCCAGACTGGTGTGCACTGAAAAAAAAAAATGCAAATTTAATAAATCAATGAATAACCTGTGAAATTTAAAAAAAATAAAAGTATTGGTGAAATGCTGCTGTATTTTATCAATGTCTTTCATAAAAAAAAAACAATCATAAAATTCCGTGCAGTACACACGGTTTTATTTAACACCGCTCGATTCATTTTCAAAGATTAAATATAAATATAGATCTATATAATATTTAATCGTTGAACATGAATCAATTTTAACCAAATAAAACAGTCTGTACTGCACCGATTTTTATATTATTTTATTTTAAATGAAAGACATTGACATTTCATTTTTCATTTTCAAAAATTTCACAGGTTTATTAATTATTTGCAAATCATTTTAGGGGAAAAGCGGTCCATTACAGTCATCGATTTAAATAAGCGTGAATCGTTTTAAGTGAGACGTTGGACAACTGTAGCTAAATATATCTTTTTTTTTTCAATTTTACTGACTGTAGATTGCCTGATGAGTCTATCTGGATACTTTGCATTGAACAAATTGCAAACTTCTTGTTGAGTTCTAGTTTTATCAACACTCCCAATCAAAATTAAAATTTCTATACGTTGTGTTAAATGAACCATTTTCGAAAAGGTTTTGTAGAACAATTTACACATACAAATAAAACTGACAGTACCATTTCAGTTTTTGATTTACCTACTTGATTTTTTGACTTGTTTTGGTTTGTCATAAAAAAAATCCAATTTTTTTTTCTCAAAACTTTCATTACGTAAGATAACAAAATTTTTATACTGTCGTTTAGACAATTAAAAGGGCTATCTGAATCCAGAAAAAAAAATAGGGGGTTTCTATTAAAAAAAAAAAAAACGATGACGTCATCACTCGAAAACAAATGACAGCTTGGAATTTTATTCGGTATAAAAATATGTGCTTTTATAACCTAAAATTGACCCGTCTAAAGATTTCTTTGAAAAAAAAATTGTTTAATTTTTAATGAATTTATTCCAAACTTTTGCCGCTCACTGCATGTCTTTTTTTTCAAAAACCCAGCACTACCCTCTAAAAATGTCGATACATACATTTCACACCGTATATTTCAAACATCAAAAAATTGTACTCCTTCATGTGTCCAGTATTTCATTATTGGGTTTTTCATCTAGAATACTGCATATTTTATGTATTATACTACATAGATACATAAAGGTTTGAAACATTAAATAAAAAATAAAAAATAAAAAACAATTTTTGTGGGTGTTTGCATTGTTCCATGAATGGTACTGGGATAGAAATATGTGTAAATCATTTACACCTGTGCAGAACCAAATAAGCCTCTCTAAAGTACATATTAAGATGATTCTAGTCGCTTTTGCAATGCATTTTTGTATAGGAAGTGTTCTATAATAATGTGAATACAAGTACAGGGTCTGTATAAATGACTCATACATCCAGCAACCTTTGAGCATAAAAATTCTTCAAATAATCATTGGACCACCGAAAGCAGAAAACGTCATACTGTAGACACGGCCTATCAATCTACACAGATGTCAATAAAAAAATTATAGTGTCTCATCCATGTATTATAGCAGATGACCCTGAGGTGCAAGATTACATAGATTTTTTTTATTATTATATTATGTACCGTTGTACATTCCCATTTTTTTGCAGCTACCTTTGTCTACAAATCTGATTGAATACTATAAATACAGATACAAATTACAAATTTATTTGCTTTTATATGAATAAGATAAAATTAATAACGACTCAAACAGTAATTTATTATACAGTAAGTTTTTATTAGTTTGTTATTTGGCAATCGAACAGTGGTCCCAAAGCCCTGAAAAGCCGACCAAAATTTAAAAAATTGACTTTTTATTTTCAATTTTATTTTTACTTAGTGTCAAAGAAAAGGCCTTGGTGCATTCTGCTGCTGAGGAGGTAGCGCTAAATACCAAGTAACCACTCTTGTACGTCAGCGAGAATTCACTGTTTGTTGAAAAGCTGTGTCTAACATTGACCTGATATTAGGTGTTATGAAAACGTGATCAAAATGAAAATCTTTATGGCATAATATGGAGAGCGTTCTCTCAGGTACGTTAAGGTTGTTCATTAATACAACATTGAATATTATAAATGTGTCTGATGTAATGTGAGTCATAAGAGAGGCGGATTTTGTAAAGTTGTAAAAAAAGTACCACCAGATACCGCTTTGGATTACATCTGTAATTGTTCCTTGTTGAATCTTTTAAGTGTATTTCAAAAGTCGCACCTGCCTTATAGCTGTCGGTTTGCTTTTGTGTCGGCTGTTTTGTTTTTCAAATTTTCGATTTCAAATTTGAATTTCAAAGTTTTCATTTTGACAAGGTCGGTCCGCCATTTTGTTTTTAAATTTAAATTTCGTAGTCACGAAGTTCCATGCGTAGTGATTTGCTCAAAAATGATTTTATTTTTGACAAGGTCGGTCCGCCATTTTTGGATAACCATTTTGTTTTTAAAATTTTACTTCATATTTGAATTTCTTATTCCCGAAGATCTATGAATACTGATTTTTGCAAAAGTGACGTTATTTTAACAAAATCGGTCCGCCATTCTGAGTCAGCCATTTTGTTTTTGAAAATTTCAAATTCGAATTTAATTTCCTTGATTCCAAAGACATTAGACTACCAATTTTCACAGATTTTTCCCCCATATTTAGATTTTTGGCCAGATTTCCGACCGTTTAACTTAAAAATGTTCTTTACTTTTTTTCAAGTTTCTTGTAAAGTGTAATCCGCCATTTGGATCCTATTGTCCATCTTAGATTTACAATGATACTGAATATACTTAATTGTATTGTCATCACAAAGGTGTGTACCAAATTTCAGATCAATCGGTGAACACGAAGGGGGTAAAATAAAATAAAAAAGTGAAATAAAACCGTAAGACTGATAAAGACAAACATTCCTGTAAGTTTACAATTCGTTGCCCATAGTGTCGGAACTTTTGTGAACAGCCTACGATCTATCCAAGAATACCCCGTTTCTTGCTTGTATTAACTCATTCCAGAGGACAATCAATTTTGAAAAGCCTTACCACAATTTTTCAAATTGTCACTAATTACATTATGTATACGTCTCATAAAACATAATTAAGTCATAACCGAGCCCTTTTTTATACATACATTGTTAGATCACCAACACATCAGCAGAATCAGAATTTATATGGCTTCCATAAAAGTTTTCTCTTCGCAAGGTTGTACAATATTATCGACGACATAAATAAACGAATGAGTTTGTACCGGAATTTGCATCCGGCCATTGCAAGCTACGTAATGCATCATCAAAAGATATTTTAAAACCAAATAAACCGCGGTTTGAGCTACTAGGGCTTTGCTTGAACCGACTTAATTACATTACCAATATCAGATTAAGGGAACATGTTGCATATAAATGTGCTGATCGTTATCGGTCTTGCTAATCGAACTCAACAAGTTTACTGAGTTTGCTGTCTTCATTTGGTTATGAATATATACGTTGTGGAACAAAAGTGTTCCATGGTGTAAACATTTGGTTCGAAACAGGGAACGCTTGTCACTGGAGCCCTGCATGTAGCGGCCTTGTCCCAAATGCTACCACTGCAAGTTAGAATTGTGAAGTCAAATAGTGAACACTTTTTAAATGAGCGTATAGGAATAACAACGTGATAACTTATCTCTTCAAGGTTTTATCAATAATTTTGGTCTTGGCAATTTGAGTTTCTGGTGCTCTCCCTTTTTTGTACAGTGCTTTTATTTATCTTGTAATTATAGACCATCTCTTATAGACCATCTCTCCTAATTTTGAAGGCATTTTGACTTTGAATTTAATCAAAAAATAAAAGTTGATAAATATGCTGGAATATTTTGAATTTAGATAAAATATACCTGTGTTTCCATAAAAATTACAATCAAAAATATGTTTGTTACTAAAAAAATATGTAGGATATCAATATTATTTTCGATTTTATTATGTGCAGTTTCCTCATTTGATTTATTGACTCTTACATTGAAGGAGGGTTTCAAAATTATCAATGAAATGAAAAAGAGCAGATCTTTTAGAATTGCCTAGTTTGTTTAGTGTTATCAGCTTACAGAAGATGCTTTTGGTAGTTAACAATTGTCGTCAATTTTAATTGGAACACGGAAGACCTTCGATAGAACCTCCATATTTTCTGGTTACCAAATTATTGCATCTGCTGTTTACCGTTATAATCCAGAACAAATAAAATCGATGTGCAGTTTGCGATACGTTATCGATAACAGATAAACAGCCGCGCCTACCCCGTGCAGGACCAGCAGGAGCACATCCTGCAAGGAAAATCGTAAAAGAGGGCTTGGGCGGCGACAGAGGAGGTTTGTTGGTTGGGCTGCTGGGGGTTGTTATGTTCGGATGGTGGAAGGGGTCGAAGCGTCCGGCGCCCGACTGGCGGCTTCCAAACCAGTCCGTCGTACAGCTTCCCGCACTATTCTCAAGCTTTCATCCCGTTTTTACTTCTGCTGAAAGCCACCAAAACGCCAACGAACTCCCAAATTTTCTTTCTTCACGATTATATTGACTTCCTGCTAAGGAGTTAAAGTGACCGGAGCGCTTTCTTTCTAACCCATTACAGGCGCAAAACGAAAAAGTTTTTGAAGAGATTTATATCGCCGCCAAGCAGGAAGGCGGGATGAGATGGCTGCTGCTGCAGGAACAATTAAAATTATGATCTAGGAAGTGCTTTAGAGGGAGTTAATAGATTATCTGGGCGAACGATTTTTCCAGTTGTATTTGCGGAAAGCCTAATGGATGGGTTGCTCTTTAGCATCCAAATCCGGACTGAGTAATTTTCCAGTTGTGAAAGCATTCATTCTTATAGACTAATATTGCATAAAAGCAACAATAGCACCAAGCAGCTAAGCCAAGAAACACCGCAATTTTTCAAAAATTGTTAACGCGGCAATATCAGCAGTAGAGGCTGCTGTTCCTCGAACGTTCCAGGGTTGAAACAGCGTAGCATTTTGGATAAACAGTTACTTGCAAACATCCCTTGAAATTAAGCAACAAGAACTTGGCTATACATTATTTGTTTTATCTCGTTTACATTCTTGATTTATTAATATAACATATCTAACTTACCACATGCTGATGCTGCTCTTTAGCATAACAATAAAAGTTTTATAAAAATGTAATTTATGCAAACATGTAGAAACAATAAACTCCTACAAGAAATTAGGATTTAACTGGAAGTTGGGCTATAAATATTTTTTTTTTCGTAAAGCACAGCAAGAATAAAGATAGGTAGTCTTTAATGAGAATTTAGCAAGAGTTTTATCGGTATCGTCCTGCTGACAGGCCTGTGATTATATTGTTTGTTTTTATTTAAGTTGTGATATACAAGTTTTTATTTAAGTTGTCAATGTTACGTCATCATACAGAAAAGATAAGAGAACAATGCTAAATAACTAATACTAACAAAATTTTTAAAAGCAAAGTAACAATAACAACATGCAATTGGCAATAAATGCAATATGACCTTGCTAATTTGACATAATTACTTCTCCATTCATTCGTTAGACGTGTGCTGTTTCTCTAGAGCCTTTATTACAAACATATTTTCTCTGCAAAATGCAGAACTGGACTAGCGGGTATCGTTTCAAAGCAAATGAACGTTTGTTTAATTGACGCAATAACTGCTTTTCTCTTATTCTAGTGGTTTTAGTAAATTTCCCGGGGTACCGGTCTTAATTGAAAATGTTACTAATATTAAACAAATTTCTTTTATCGTTTATTAATTAATTTACTAATATTGTAGAATTTTATACAAGGTTGTGACACTACTTGATACAGGAAACATTTATAAAGGACCTGCACCAGTACAATACCGTTGTGTCGATTATGAAATATAACTTACTTATCCGTTTTCCTCTTATACTGCTAGGTGTCGAGGGGGTGGACTGACCGAGCCATAGTGATTAGTTCATCCCTATTTTTCATCATGTAGGGCTACGATATTCGCATTACCACTACGCTAGATTTATTTTTCTCACTACCGTACTGCCACCTAACCCTGCAACCTGCTGAAATTTGTGAGAGGAAAAGATTGAGCACCATTGAATTCTAGATTGTTTTCGATTTACAATGGCTGCAATTTATGTGTAATTTTTTCCAATGAGCAAGTTGAAATATAAAAATTAGTGTTCTAAGCCAATCAGAATGTCAACTTTTACAGATTCTTTCCATTTTATGATGTTCCGTTTTATGAGCGAATCGAACTTTTGCCAATAACAACACATGAGATGTTGGAGATACAATTACAAATTGCTTCCACACAATTTAAAATTAGAAATAAATGCTTTGCTTGCAGCGCAAAAATATTGAAAAGAACTTATTGTTAGCTGCATCTCCTGGTCGACTTTTTGCACTGTATAAAATCAAGTTCTGGGGATTTTTTGTAAAAACAGCGCAACGAACCTGGGGCAACACCCACTCATTTTATTGATGATTCTATTAATAGTAATTCTACTGCAAACAATGAGTTGTAATGCTAAAACGTATTTTGAAAGCTAAGTCTAAGCGAGTTGGCAAAGTTAATACAGAGAACTTGCAGCTAGCGGCTTCCAAACTATCTTTGTAATTTTAGCTGCATACTCGGTTCGTCATAATTATAATAATCGTAAAACCAAAGTATAGAAACGAAAATTAAGCTTAAAAGTATTGTGTTAATTACCTCGTTCCACTATTTATGCGTCCATGTCTTTTTACCAGGAAATTGTCATTTTTGAAATGAAACCCAAAATGGTAAACCACCTCAAAAACACTATTTTTGCAATGTTTATGTTTTTTTTTATATTTTTCGATTAATCCCAAAGAAGCTCTTTCGCGTCTGTAAATCAAATTAAACCCATCCTAGTTTGTAATGGATAGTTTGAGGAACATTTAACTGACGCGACAGTTTGGCGCCGATTTTCCTCTTTTCCCGTTGGCAGAAGCGCCCTAATCCCAACCCCCTCGTTTACCCCCGCCACTCGTGGCCACCAATGGAAAATCTCGTGGTATTTTGCGACATGTTAGGGGTTGCGAATCTACAGATATTCTTGTGTTACATCTGAGTTGCATCATTCTAACGGTGAAACCCGGGCTGTTCGGTTTATTTGAGTCCTCAAAGGGCCCTTCCATCATTGTTGTCAAAGTTGCTTTTTTGAAGTGTGAACGCTGATCTAGAGAAATAGAAATGACTACCACCACGTAAGTCACTCCTTATTTTTGGTATTTTTTACATTGTTTTATTTAACATCTGATCATTTTTAAACGGGGCCGCCGTGTGTATAAGTCCGAAACGTTTAGAAGGTCAAAGTTAACGCGCTTGCCCGACCTACATATTTCACCCCATTAATACCATTGAGAACTTTGTTTACCAGATGTTTTAGGTTTTTAGGGGTGAAAATTATAGGGCGATATAAAATAAGTTCGTGAGGCTTCATCTTTCACCAGTTCAAAAAATTAAAAGTTTCGTGGCTTTATATGCAACTGTCAGTTTTGTAGGTTGGCCGCGTTGACAGGTGACAGTATAACCTATCAGATTTTCATTTTTAAATATTTAATAAAATCGAGTAGAAATTACCGTTTTTCTACAAATTTAGTAATTTTCCTATTACAATGTTGTGTAATAATATAACTATTAAATTTAAGGCTGAAATACTATCAGTAATTAATGTTTCAGTTTTGTTTTAAAAAATCATTATGAAGGCCAAAAAAAATTATCTAGAATGCAAGTAAATTAACAAAACTAGAAAAACAGTAGATAGTGAAAATTTGAACGAAGAATGAAGTTTCGTCTAATGCAGAGTAGTTTAAAAAATCTATTCGTTCATTACGTCCTGCTCACGAAGGAAAGTGAATTTGCTTTTGGGCAGGTCCTTGCGATTCCAATTATCCTCATCGCTACCTTGAAACACGATTTACTTATGTGGTGGTGCATACATTAGCATTAACTCTAGCTTTTCAAATAAAGATTGTTTGGATTCAGTTTTCCTTAATAAAATCCCACAGCATTCATTTCACATGTTGATATTATTATTGTATTATTCACATTATTGTCTTTGATACATTTTGAACAATTAATTTCCTTAGTTTTAAAGGTACGTCTACACCAAATAGGTCCATTTTTGCTGCAGAATTATCACTGCACAAAATACCAGAAAAAAAATCTCAAAAGCTTTAAAGACACGCGATCGACGACCAAATAACAGCCCCACCCTTACTTTCATTATAAATAGTTAGCCAAAGACCAAGTCAAGTCTGGTTAAGTCAAGGGCATGTCCAATAGATTAACTACAGTGGTGACTTAAGTATTGCGATACTTAAGTCCAGGATCGCCGTACCTCGGCTTTTTCGCCCGTTTGTTTTTCGTCACACAGCGAGCCACGCGAGACCTAATTTCGCTGTTTCTGAGCACGTGTTCGCGGCCTATCGATTCGACGTCGTCGGTGTAGAGCGACGCCGAAGAGACGCCGGCTAGTCGGACGCTACGGTCGCTTAGCAACCCAGCATCCCCCACTTCTTGTAAGAGAAGCACCCCCGTTCTCTCGCCGGTGTCGTGCATGATTCAATTATGTGACATGTTCTACTTCTCTCCACTAGTTTATTGACTTATTTCTTAAGTTGTTTATGGATTGATTGGGGTTTCACGCGTGCCAATACGAGAGCCAAGCCCTTCGACCATAAACAAGACCATCACAGGGGCGGCGGATTGTGCTGTTTGGTTAGATCCGGTGATTTTCGGCACAGCCGGCAGATGGGGGAGAGGGTCGCTTTTTATGGCTTTCATTAAATTGTGGAGGTCGTTATGGTCTTAATAAAATGCAAATTTTTTAATCGTAGGTGCTTTTAAATTTTAGTTTGTAATATTCGGTGTGTGGAATTTTTATTTGATTGTGTTTCGGTTTTTAGATGTCGCTCTCCCTCAAAATCTACATTGTCGATCATAGTGTTACGAAGACCATCGTGTTTGACCCCTCGACCACTGTCTACGATGCCTGCAGGATTATCCGGGATAAGTGCACGGAGGAAACTCTGGGAAACCGTAAGTATTTTCTTTGCATGGTATTTATGGCATCTCTAGACACAATACGGCGAGATTGTCTTACTGATAAATATTCAAAATCATTTTGTTACTTTTTCGTGCTTTTACCAACAAGATTTATTGGACGGCATTTTTTTATTTATTTTAACAAGATTCTTGGCACATTGGTGCGTTATTCTGACGAAATAATATAACCTTTAGAATGTGTTAAGGGCGGACGTCTAGCTCCACCCCCAAAATTTACTTTAGTTGAGCGGCACTCATTAAATTGAAGTAGTAGTGACAAAATCCGTCGAAAGAACTGTAACAATTTGATGAAGACGAAATTAATAGAATTACGAGGTTCTAATATACCGTGCCAAGAAAGAGGAAACGAGTTATAATTGGTGTTTCCTATATCGAACTACTGACTGGGTGGCACCACTGGCTTCAATTTGATAAATATAAACATCTTTGACATTGATAGTTTACATAATTATTTCTGATAGTTCTGACACGCTAAGTTACGAAACAACGTGATAGTTATTCTAGGCAATACAGTGATCCATTTTAAAGATTACCATAATTATTATTCGTTTGCTTTTTGCTCTCACAGAACACAAGCTGTCTTTAAAAAGTAACACTTTCATTAATTAGGTAATTAAAATGTATATCCAATGTAAATCTGATTTCAAAACGTTTTAATTGTCAGCTTAAATAATTTCTTTGTCACGCGAAGTGATGTTACTATAATCCCGCTACTTAAAATCCGTAACACACTATAAAAAATTCGAGAAAAATATATAACTAAAAGTTCAGAGAAAAAACTTTTTGCATCGAAGGCAGTTTTTGGGTGGAATATCTAAAATTTTGTTGTATTGTCAAAGTCATTTTTAGGTTAAGATCGCTTTAAGTATATCATTTTCCATTGCGTCAGAGAATGACATTGACGGCCAGTTCTTTTTTTGCTCGCGACTGTATGATCAACTGTTCCATGTCTTTCAAAGTGTTTTCCCCAATATCTAATTATATAGCTTCCGGCTTCAGCCTTTACCTCTTACGGTATTTTCTTCTTTATAAGACGTTTCCTTTTCATTGTGTTGAAAAGTTCTCTTGTTTTCGCAATTCTCTCGTTAATTTCATCCTCAATGGTTCCCTTTTCATTGATGATCGTTCTTAAAGAAGCGATTTTTTCTACTTGTTCAACAGCCTCTCCTCCAGTGGTGATTTGGTGTCTTTCTTTAGTTCCAATTACCATTGATTTTGTTTTCTTTAGGTATATTTTCATTATTATCTTTTTGTAGCTATATTTTTCCGTGTTTCTTATTCTTTCCATTCTTCAGTTTTCGATATTGTATTTCTTTAGTTTATTTCTGCATCTTATTATTATTATGTGATAACTTCTTAAATCGGGTCTTTATAAATGATTTTGTTAAAAAAAAATGTGATTAGGTAGAGAATTTTGACGTTCAAAGCCTACTGAATGTACGGACTATTTATAAAGACCCTGTATAATGGTCTTATGATTCCTAGTCATCAGGTGTTTTATTTTCCCACTTGGTTTAAAAGACGTACAAGTTCTTGTTTTGCACCCTTTCTTAGAAATGTAATAATTTCCTCTGTTATCTCGTTGTGGCCGGGTGTTTTTCCTAGTTTTATTTTCAATATTGCTTTTTTTATTTCGTCTTCTGATATTTCATGGTCCTCTCTTTTTTGTTCAATAAATTGTCGTCCATGTGTATTGTTTGCCTTTTTGTTTGATTTTCTTATTGTTGCTGCCATTTTTTTCTCCAACTTCTTCCCACTCTTTACTAAATCGTTGACTGTTTTAATACTTTATTTTTTATAATCTTCATTGTTCCCTATTGTTAAGTAGTTATTCTATGCCTGCTTCTGCTTCTAAACTTCTCCTTGTATTGATTCGTTCGACCATGCTGTTCATTTAGATCTTTTGTTTCCAATCCTAATTGTTCCCCATATACTATTTATTAGCCTTAATATTTTTCTTTTATGCCTCAATTCATATCTCTTGATCTGTTTCTTAGTTATTCTTCTTCTTTTTGGTACTTTCTATAATGATCACTGCTTACTTTTAAACGTCTCTTACTTTCACATCCGTGATTCGTTCTTATATCGTGGCCTCTATCATCATAATTTTTTTTAAATGTCGATTTCTCTTTTACATTTGTTTTTTATCTTGTAGTTTTATGTAATTCCTTTTGTTTGAAATTATGTTCTTGAAATCAATAATGTTAGTCCCATTGTCGTTCATAGCTTCTTATCCCTCCTGTCCTAGCCATCTTTTCAGTACATTATTTCCCACTCTCTCATTGAGATTTTCCATTTTTATTACAATCTTCTTATTTTCTGTTATGTCTTGTAATTCTGCATAAAAAAAATTTCTTCCATCTTTTTATTGTCATTTGGAGCGTACGAAGTAGTAGTGCAATGATTATTTCTGATGTTAGGAAACATTATGTTACGCTATCGTATTATCATGAGATTTAATTTGTTCTGAAATAATAATTGATTTTGTCTTTTCCAGCTAAAGACTACGGCCTCTTTATCACCGACGATGACAGCAGAACTGGAGTATGGCTAGAACCGGCAAGACATTTGGAATATTACATTTTGAGAAACGGTGACACAGTCGAATACAGGAAGAAATTACGGACGCTGAGGGTTAAGATGCTCGACGGTGAGCCACTGAACTTATAATTTTAGTTGTGCGATGATGAAGATTTCATTTTTGAAGCACCTTCGTAATATGCTATTTTAAGATAGATTTACGATTTGGAAATTTTATTATGCACTGCTTAACGAGCGTTTGACACGGTACGAAAATCTGCATTTTACGTTTTTAAAATAAAATTTGAACTCCGTGCATAAGATATTTGGTTTGATGATTTCTTGGTATAAATATAAGTATTTTTTTTATATTTTACTTCTGGCCACCAAGATATGCACGAGATTTCTGCTATTAGCATTCCCTTATGACATTTTTTACCTTATTTACTTCATACCAAACCTTGTTTTTTTCATTTTGGCACAGCTGTATTTATTACCTCTAGGTACATTATATTACCGCTATGTTCTTAGTGTTGACTACAATGTTTTTATTGGTAACACACACAAGTCTATTGATGAACAAAGGATATGTTATACTGCCAGAATTATTTCCATTTTTTTTCTCTTATCTAACTAAATTCAGAATTGTACCACCGAATTCTCAGCATTATCCCAGATGTTTTTGAGTCGAATGCAAATAATTGCAATTTATAACAACAGCATCCTAAACCGCTGCAATTTATCAACGACAAAACTTTGTTTTTCTTTACGCAAATTATTCCGCTCCGAGACTTTACTATTCGGTCTGGTTCTTGAATCCAGAATTAATTGAGCGCTAGAAATTCGCAAATGGTTTTATGTGCGTTAATTAAATATGCCTGTTACTGGGTTTTTGTCGCGGGTTCGAGGGCTGGTTGGGAATTCGAATTTAAAAAGCCATTTGAATACGTTATACGCGTACACTTCTTTGATAGCGGTCGTGTTTACGAGGGTTTTCATTTTGTCGTGTTAGGACGAGCTCACCTCGTAAATGGAAGAATGCTCGTGTTCAGTGGCGTAACGTGGACGGGATCAAGTAATAAATTCAGAAAGAGCAAAGTTTTAACGCCGGTGGTAAGGGACAAACTGTAATTTATAACAACTGATGGTCTAAATAATAGTTTTGAAACTATAGAGGGTGTGAGGGAAATTGATGCAAACGTTTAAACATTGGCAATAACTCGTTATTTTTGGAGATTAATTTCAAAGTTTTGAACTTTTTGTCCTAAAATATATTTTTTTCAACATTTTAGAAATTATCTATAATACAAAAAATAAAGCGTTTCATCCTTTTTAAAAATACTATTTTTATTTTAAATAAACATTACTCGGGGCACAGAAATCTATCTATTTTGTCAGTTGGGATGCATAGCAATTTTTCAGGACTATTGAAAGCACAGGACATTTCCTGAATATTTATTTTCCTTTAAATTGTTACTGCAACTAATAAAATCTTATTTTTTTTATGTAAAATACGAGTGTTAAGATGATATCAGGAAATGCAGGTGTGGGGTACAACATCAACCTCTCAATGGCAGCACATTGTAAGGTTTGCTTCCGCTGATGCATTATGTGTGGAATACGTGTATCACAACAGCGCTTTTAAGTAATGCTCAACTTCGTAACAACAACGGTCAAAAGTAAAACAGCTTTATTCAAAAGCTTTGATAAAATTGAATGAGTGAAATCTCCCATTATTGTGTGTAAAAAGCTTGAAATGTCGATGTGCGTCAGGAGTTTCAATCTGAGCTGAGTGATTTTTTTGTGATATTGGTATTCTAAATTTAAATCCCGCGATAGGTTATTTTAAGATATTTTTAAATAATAAATTTACTGATAAAGATCTACGTGTCTACAAATCATTGAAGATGCCTAATCATCGGGACGGTAATTACGTGATGATTACTGCTTGCTACCGAAGATGCAGATTAAATCACGACAGTCTTATCACAATTTATGTTTTCTCGTTACGCCACTGATCATTCGACTGTGAAAATCTCTACATCATTTTTGTATCTCTGCTTTAACCGTGACTGTAAAAAATCACCATTAATAAAATTTTATGAAGCGTTCGGAGCTTTCTTTCATACCGGCATTATTTTTAAAGGTTCTGTGAAGACGATGTTGGTCGACGATTCTCAAGTTGTCGCTAATCTGATGGTGGTAATCTGTACGAAGCTCGGAATAACCAATCACGACGAATACTCCCTGGTTCTTGAAGATTTAGAGAATCAAGAGAATATCGACAACCGAAACTATGGCACGTTGACGCTGAAACGAAGGCGAGAAGAGAAGGAACGCGATGCTAAAATGGATCAACTGAGAAAAAAATTACACACAGACGACGACGTTAACTGGTTGGATCCTTCGAAAACGTTACGAGAACAAGGTATTGACGAGAACGAAACCGTTTTATTGAGGAGGAAGTTTTTCTTTTCGGATCAGAACATCGATTCACACGATCCTGTACAACTCAATCTGCTTTATGTCCAAGCTAGAGACGCCATCATCAATGGCACTCATCCAATTACTCAAGAGAAGGCGTGCGAATTTGCAGGAATACAGTGTCAGATTCAATTTGGGAATCACGTGGAGACCAAACACAAGCCGGGATTCTTGGAGTAAGTCCATTTAAGATAACAAAGTTACCGTGATGGATAAAAAACAAAAACGTTTTTGTATGGTTACAAAGGGTGTTCATTTGGTTTTGTGCACTTGTTGTTACGGAAGTTAATTCAAGCAAAAATTTATTTAAACAAAATTCTGAAGTGATTTGAAATAATAATACCATATAATGACGTCTCTTTATGACTTTATCACTTTGTGTAGTTCAGTGATTCTCCACGCAGTACGCTAACCACCGCACTCTTGCGGACAAAATTTATAATATAAAATTGTGGTTACGTTACTTCTGACAATTGACTACTTCAGATTTTCAAATTCGAACCTGCGTTTGGCGTATTATCTTTTTTTGCTTTAAAATGGTTAGAAAATGTTTAATTTGTGGAAATACGGACTACCATGTCACCCTCGACCGACCATATAAGTTTCTAGACACCCATCTGATGGTAAAAGGGAAACCACGAGAAGTTGGAATTTCGACCTTAAAATTTCTCTGCGGTGATTGGTTCATTTTAGTTGTTCGTTTAGAGTCAGTGGCTTATCAAACTTAGGGAGCACTCAAATAAATTTTAATAAATCAAAAACAATGGTTTAGGGTCGAAACTCCAAAAACATTCCTTGAAACAACTGTACCCCCTCCGCGACTCACCACTCTCGCCTAAGATGTTGGCTTCAAAACATTTGCCTACAAAGTACTGTCTTTGTTGGTCTAGATATTCTGACGTCGTTGCATGTCACCAAGAAACTGACACCATAGATTACTTGTCCGAATTTTAATTGCAAGAAAAATCGTGGCGTTGATTACCGTACTTCTGCGACACTAGCGCGGATCATTTGGGTTATGGGAATTTCGAGGAGTGATATGGCCATAAAGAGACGTCAGTCGCTTTAAATGCAGTGGGCCATGGCCTAACTAATTAACACCCATTAATGATTTTCATTGATAAGTAAAACTAATTACAATGGTAACTTTTGTCATCAGTTTGAAAGAGTTTCTACCCCAATCTTACGTGAAAGTAAAAGGAATTGAGAAAAAAATTTTCGCTGAACACAAACAACACCACGACAAGAATGAGCTTGAAGCAAAAGTTACTTACACCAAGAACGCCAGAGCGCTGAAAACCTACGGAGTGACATTCTTCTTAGTCAAGGAGAAAATGAAGGGAAAAAATAAATTAGTACCACGACTGTTGGGCGTAACAAAAGATTCAGTTCTTCGTTTGGACGAAAAAACCAAAGTAATTTTGCAAACATGGCCTTTGACGACTGTGAGACGGTGGGGTGCGAGCCCTAACACATTCACTCTCGATTTTGGTGACTACTCGGATCAATACTATTCTGTACAAACGACAGAAGCCGAGCAAATCCAGCAGATCATCGCTGGATACATCGACATCATTTTGAAAAAAGTTAGAATTTGTTAAATCACGACATGATTTCTAAAGTGTGTATTTCAGAAACAAGCGAAAGACCATTACGGTATTGAGGGAGACGAGGGTTCAACCATGTTCGAGGAGAGCGTTGCTCCACACAAGTATGTATTATCATTCAAATGGTGTTTGAAGTAAAAACTTTTTTTCTTAGAGCGACCATTCTTCAACATGAGCTTAGTAAAGTCGGGAAACTCAATACCGAATCTTTGGCTAAGCCTGCAGTAATGCGTGCCGGAACTGACGGTGAGTTAGCTTTATAGCCTTTTATTTTTTATGATTTTCTTTTATGTTCTTTTCGTTTCGTTGGTTAGGTGAGAAAACATTTAGTACTGGCATGATGGGTGGTGCTCAACACACTATTGTAAGTGGACAAGTGAGCGTGGGTCATGCACCTCCTACGGTAAGGACGGGTTACTTGCACACTTATTATTTTTACTAACAAATTGAAGGCTTTTGAATGCTGGGAGTACTAATATTAGTTAATCTCATTGTTTCATGCTGATCTTGGGAACTAGAGGACAGAGTAGGTACATAGAAGTTTGTACATAAAAGCTTGTATAGGTGTAGGATCTCTCTTCTTTTTTTTTTTTCATTATAACATAAATGAAGCTCTTTGGCTGTCTATTCTGTCTTTGAGTGATACGCTTTAGCATTTACACTTTGTGTTCTAGCTCCGACTTTGTCAGTATTTTAACAACTTACAATCTTATAGATCCAACAAACCAAAGTAACATCCGTTCTGACCGAGCCTCAAAGAGCCCTGCTTTCCACCATATCAGCCACTCAAACGAGAATAAAAGAGTCGGAGATAGAACTGGAAGGCACCCCTCGGTTCCCGGAATTAGGAAGCGATCAAAGCTCCAGAAAATGGAAGCAAGTTACTTTAGACACACGCAAGCAAAATGTCGGGTCACAGATAGCCGCTATGAACGCAGCCACTGCTCAAGTCGTCACTCTAACTTCCGGACCGCAAGATGAAGTCGACCATAACGCAGTTGGCGCTGCTATTACAACAATTGGAACAAATCTGCCAGAAATGACGAAAGACGTGAAGATGATTGCAGCCCTCATGGATGATTCTAATATGGGAGAGAAATTACTCGACGCCACCAGAAAACTGTGCAATGCGTTTAGCGACTTGTTAAGAGCGGCAGAACCTGAGTCTAAAGAACCACGACAGAACTTACTTAACGCTGCGTCTAGAGTGGGTGAAGCGAGTACTAGCGTGTTGGCTACCATCGGCGAAGATTCTGCTGAAAACAAAGAATTACAAGATATGTTGCTTGCATTAGCTAAAGCTGTAGCTAACACCACTGCAGCTCTGGTCTTGAGAGCCAAAAATATCGCATCGACTTGCGACGACCAGCAAACTCAGAATAGAGTTATAGGGGCTGCAACTCAGTGTGCTTTGGCAACATCGCAACTTGTAGCTTGTGCCAAAGTTATAGCACCTACCTTATCATCTCCAGCTTGTCAAGAGCAGTTAACTGCTGCGGTGCGAGAGGTGGCAAAGGCCGTAGAAAATCTGGTTGCCGTTTGTAACGAGGCTTCTCCTAATGAAGAACTGATGAATCAACTTAAAGCGGCCGCTAGTGAGGTTACCAAAACTCTCAACGATCTTCTGAATCATATTAAATTAGCCTCACGCGAACGTGCTCAGGAGACCGTTCAAGAACATAGCGTTGAAGAAATTTATACTGCAACTGACAAATTATCTGCTGCTTCAGGCGATGCCAATGAAATGGTGAAGCAAGCTAGACTATTGGGTCAAGCCACTGCTCAATTGATACAAAGCATCAAGGGTGAAGCGGAAAAAACTCCCGATTCAGATATTCAGAAACGATTGTTAGCTGCAGCTAAAACTTTGGCTGATGCCACGGCGAGAATGGTGGAAGCCGCAAGACAGTGCGCTTCACATCCTCATGAGATTCAGTATCAAAGTTTGTTGCGTAAGACCGCGGAAGAATTAAGAGACGTTACTACAGTAGCAGCCACTACCCCAGCCTTGAGAGCTAAGCTGGTAGATAGAGTGAAGGTGTGTGCTAGAAAAGCCGTCTCTTCTGCTACCCAGTGTATCACTGCAGCTCAAGCGAGTCATCCTTACAATTCGAATTCGATGACCAGAGAAGCACTTATTACCGAAACTCAAGAAGTAGTGAAACAGATTCCACCTCTAGTCGGATCTATCAAGGCCAGCACGGCGAATCCTGACGACACCAAGAGTCAAGTGGATTTGATTTACGTTGCTGATGTTTTCCTTCATGTAAGTTAACTAACCTTTTGTTTGTTGCTGATGATTTACAACATGTTTATTTGTTTACAGCCAGCTACTCATTTTGTACAAACTTCCCAGTCAGTTTTACCAACAATTCACGAACAGGCAATTACCGAACAGCTCTCTGTAACAAGTCAACAATTAAATTCGGACTTGAGCGACCTACGAGGTGCTCTCAGCAGAGCTAAGCCAGTTTGTCAAGGTCTCGGATTAGGAGCTGCTGCTCAGCTGATCGCAGATTTGCAAGACGAACTTAACGAGTTTGAACGTACTGTAAGATCACATAATCTTAGACCACTGCCTGAAGACACAGCTGAACGAGGCGCAGAAGACTTGACTTACAGTAGCAAGGCGATCAATCAGAGTGTCGCTCAATTGTTGAGTGCTGCAGCTCAAGGCAACGAAATCTATACCGACAAGGCGGCTAGAGATACTGCCCAAAGTTTGAAATCGCTCACTGGAGCTGTAAGATCTGTAGCTTCAACCACCAACGACCAACGCGTCCAGTTGAAGGTTATTGGTTCTGGAAAGGAAGTACTCATGCATTCAGCCAGATTGGTAGAAGAAGCCCAAAAGACTCTGACTTCGGTGGAAGTAACCCCGGGATTGCAGCATGCTGCTAAGAATATTACCAATGCTCTGAATCAAGCCATTAACTGTTTGCCAGGTAAGTTTGCATCCAAGTTTGAAGAATTGTTGCAATGTGATTTTTAGGTCAACAGGATGTTGATGCGGCCATTACCAGCATTATTGAATGGACAGCCCACATTAATTCTGGTCATTTTCCTCACACCAACAAAACATATGGAGAGCTCCAACAAGAACTCAACACGGCTGCAGCTAACTTGAATGAAGCCAGCTCAGTTGTTGTTAGTTCCGTACGCAGTCCAATTCAACTTTCTTCGTCGTCAAAAGATTTCTCACTGGCCTTCCATGATTTATTGGAGATATCGATGGAAATGGCCGGTCAAACTCAAGATACAAGCATTAGAGGCCAAATGGTGCATTCTCTGAAAAACGTATCAACTAGTTCAAGTACGCTTTTAACGACTGCTAAATCTTTGTCTGCCGATCCATATCTTCCAAACGGGAAAAATCAGTTGGCAGCGGCCGCCAGAGCCGTCACTGATAGCATTAATCATTTGGTTAACGTGTGTACTTCCGCTGCACCTGGGCAAACAGAATGCGATAACGCTATAAGAAAGATTCAAGCTATGAAGCATTTACTCGAAAGTCCGACGGAACCCATTAATGACTGCAGTTATTACGAAGCGTTGGATTCGGTCATTGATAAGAGCAAGGTCTTAGGAGAGTGCATGCAAGGAATAACCAACAGTGCTAAGCAGTCACAACATGAGAAGTTTGCAGAACATATGAAAACATTTAGCAACTCCATTTGCAGTTTCATAGAAGCGTCGGCACAAGCTGCATATTTGGTAAGTTGTTTACAATAATTAGTCATCATGTTTTGTACAACGTTGATTCAGGTCGGCGTTTCCGACCCTTCAAGTATCGCTGGACGTCCTGGTCTAGTTGACCAAGCCCAGTTTGCCAGGGCTTCTCAAGCTATTTATCAAGGCTGCACGGCTTTATCTTCACCATCAAGTCCTCAAAAACAGGTTTTGGAAGCGGCCACATTGATTGCAAAACACACGAGCGCTCTCTGCAATTCATGCCGAGTGGCGAGTTCAAAAACCACCAATCCTGTAGCCAAAAAACAGTTTGTGCAGAGCGCTAAAGCTGTTGCCAACTCTACGGCGGCCCTTGTTAAAGAAATTAAAACTTTGGATCTTGATTATTCTGACGAGAACAGACAGAGATGTGCACAGGCAACAGTTCCCTTATTAGGTATGTGAAACTGGATTTCTTAGCGTTTTTATTTTTTACACCCCATGAAAAGATTTCTTCTAAAGATCGAGAAGACATTTTTCTCGGTCAAACTACTTTATTGCAATAAGCTAAGAAAAGCGTTCTCAATCGTGTTTTATATAGGTACTATTTTTTTCACTAATAGCACAACTTTTTTTCAATCAATGATAATGAGAACGGTCGGAACCAATTTAATTAAGACATCCATAAAACCAAGGTGCATGTGAAAACAAATGCATAAAAATTTGATTTTTATAATACCTGTCATTTGTATTTGTTTCATCTAAAAACCAAAAAGAAAAATGTCAAGTAGCGAAGAAAATATTGTTAACATAATTGGTGCCCTGAGAATCACCTTTTTGTTAATCAAAAAAGCTTTGGATGTTTCTTTAAGCCAAGTAACGAATTTTAGTGCTATTTTATGCTATGAATCCAAATTTAGTCACAGTTGTTACCTAAAAATCTTTTTTGCAGAGGCCGTCGAAAACCTGTGCGTCTACGCCAATTCCAGCGAGTTTGTGTCAATTCCTGCGAAAATCTCCCCTCAAGCTCGCCGAGCTCAACAACCAATTATCGATTCGGGCAGCCGTCTTATCGACAGCTCTTGCACTGTAATCAAAGCCGCCCGAACTTTGGTTGTTATGAATAAAGATCCCTCAACTTGGCAACACTTTGCAAGTTCCTCAAAAGATGTTTCTGAATCAATAAAACAACTGGTGGTTAATATTCGGTAAGTTTACTCGACGCTCTGAAAACATTGATTACACATTTTACATTTAACAGAGATGGAGCTCCCGGTAAAAATGAATGCGAGAACGCTGCGACCATACTCACTAATCACTTGAGGACTTTGGATACAGCATCCATGGATGCAGTATCTCAGTCTTTGGTGGCAAGAAGAGGTGCGACGTTGCCGGTGTATAGCCAACAAGTTGAACGTGCTGCTGCCGGTTTGTTTGATACTATTGAGCCGTTAAGACATGCTGCGAAAAATGAAGCAGAAAATATTGGTCATTCCGTTAGTCAGATGGTGAGATTGAAAATATATTTTAGGTTTTAAGTTTAATGTACTTTTTCAGATCCAATATTTTGAGCCTTTGGTGCAAAACGTTATTGATGCCGCGTCCAATATGAAGAACTCCAAGCAGCAAGAACAACTTCTTGATCAAGCTAAATCTGTGACTGAGTCGGCTCTTCAACTCGTCTATTCAGCAAAGGATTGTGGTGGCAATCCAAAGGTAGACTAGTGGTCCGTGTTTGTTTTCAATAACTAAAGTTGGTTTTATAGGCTGTTAACATTCACCCAGATATAGACGAATGTGCCAATTCAACTCGCGACACCTTACAAGAATTGGTCACCAATCTGGAAACCATTTCAACACAAAGTGGAATCGTCTCTGGCGTTGTCGATAATTTGACCAGAGCTATGACGCGTTTATCTGACCATAGAGCCTCTCTAATCATATCAGACAGTGACAATTACGTGGATTATCAAACACGTATGGTCGAATATGCAAAGGAAATCGCAAAATTAGCCGGTGAAATGGCATCTAAAGCTTCAAGCGACACTCAAAAACTCGCTCCTCTTTCTGCAGACCTTTCCCACAGATACACCCAACTAGCCAGCGACAGTATCGGAGCTGCCGCCGCCGCAACAAACGGCGAAGTCTCAATGCGACTAAAAGAAGTCGTTCAACAATTGGGTGGAGCTTGTGTTGAGCTTGTCCAAGCTGGCGGCCAGTGTCTCATCAGAAAAGACGACATCGTTTTACGGGATATCGGAGATTGTTCAAGGAATGTCACTGAAAAAGTGTCACGTGTTCTAGCTACTTTGCAGTCAGGTTCTCGGGGCACTCAAGCCTGCATCAATGCTGCGTCCACAGTTTCCGGTATTATTGGAGATTTGGAAACCACAATTATGTTTGCGACGGCCGGAAACTTGAATCCAGAGAATGAACATGAGTCTTTTGCGGACCATCGCGAGAATATTTTGAAGACGGCGAAGGCTTTGGTGGAGGATACAAAGACTTTGGTGGCTGGAGCGGCGGCGTCGCAGGAGCAGTTGGCCGTTGCCGCTCAAAACTCGGTCTCGACAATTGGTAATAATTTAATGTTGAATGTTTCATTGTCGTATCTATTGTTTAATTTTTACATTAGCTTAACTTGTTTTTTTTTAAGTATTATAAGTATTTTTTATTCTTACAGTTCAATTAGCGGAAGTGGTAAAGTTTGGTGCCGCTAGTTTGGGCTCCGACAATCCCGATTCGCAAGTCATGCTTATAAACGCTGTCAAGGACGTCGCTAGCGCCCTCGGCGACTTAATTCATGCCACAAAAGCAGCCAGTGGTAAGCCGATTAACGATCCAGCGATGGCTCATCTGAAGGAAAGTGCCAAGGTACGGTTTATCAAAGTGCTTTAAGTGTGTGTTATGTGTTTGTATTGTTTTCGCTTCTTAATTAGTTTTTGAATTTTTATTTTTATCACATCATTTGGTGCCAGTTGTATTTAATAAAATTTTATATATTTAGGATTTGTAGGTTTCACTGTACTGCTTGTTTTTGCATGAACGTGTGATGTACTAAAATCCTTATTGTATTAATTTGGGGTGGACTTTAAAATAATTAATGCGGTGAATAAAAAAGTACATAACACACATGCTAAAACTCGACAGATTAAATTAAATAACAATGTAAAGATGATTAGGAAAAATCAAAACATGTGAATTGTTTAAAGTGCACCTTATAGTTGTTGTAAGTAACTGAAGTTTTCTTTAACAAAGCTTTTATCATAAGGTGGCGGGTTTTAACACATGTTTTGATCTACAACAGGTTCCTGACTCTGATACTGATTGGTGGGTTTCCGATCAAGAAGAGGAATTAATTCGATTATTAAGTGACAGCAAAGAAAATATAGCTACAGAGGCATTACAATCAGATATAATCCCTTGTCTTCTCATTACATAATAATATTATCACTTGCATCAATGTTCTAGTCTCCATAGTGTGTTTAAAATATTGTATTCATAAGCTATTTTTTGATGTACCTTTATTATATGCAATTTTATTTTTTATCTTTATATTCACCAAAATTATTTTCTTATTTATTTAGCCAATAAATGGTGTGGTAATTATTAGTTCTGTTTTCAAAACACGACCTTTATAATTTGCGTTAAGGTTAGTACTTTTAATTTGTGTTGGTTTGGGTCGTCGATCTACGCTTATCTTTCTTTTATTCATTTCTATTTATTTTCATAACACGTTTCAGCTTATGTAGACTTAACGCATGTTAGCCAAAAAATGTAGTTGACTTTTTTTAATTTTTTTGTTTGTAGGTCATGGTTACCAATGTCACGTCACTTCTCAAGACTGTAAAAGCAGTAGAAGATGAACACACAAGAGGAACCAGAGCTTTGGAGTCTACAATCGAAGCTATAGGACAGGAGATGAGAGTAATATTTCATTGAGATATATCTTACTCAATAAACTATTTCCACAATTCCAGGCTCTGTGGTCAAGTGAAGGTTGCAAACAAGGAGTCACAGCTGAAGACCTCGTTCGTTGCACGAAAGCGATAACGAAAGCCACTGGCAAGTCGGTTTCAGCCGGTATAAGCAACAAACAGGACGACATTATTGCTGCAGCCAATCTAGCGAGAAAATCGATTTCCGATATGTTGGTCATTTGTAAGAGTGCCGCATACAATGTAGCAGAGACGACGGAGCTCAGAGAAAGAACTTTGAATGGGGGCCATGAATGTGCCCAACAATTTCGTGAATTGTTAATGACCATGCTGCAAGGAAATCCAACAGATGCCAAACACAATTTAACGGCAATCTCACGGAGAATCGCGCAAGCAGCCACAGAATTGGTCAGTGTAGCTGCTCTCCTTAAAGGGTCAGATTGGGTCGATCCAGATGACCCGACGGTCATTGCAGAGAATGAATTATTGGGGGCTGCTGCTTCCATCGATGCTGCGGCGAAAAAACTGGCGAGCTTGAGGCCAAGGAAGACCATTAAGGTGAGTGGTGTCAGATGTCAGAGGTTTTGAAAACTTTTTTGTATGTGAAAGTGGTTGTTTCTGGGTCGCTATAAGATATGTTTGATATTCTTGGTTGTATTTTAAATTCACCCAGGAGTCAAACATATTATTATAGAGGCGCCACACATCGTCAACAACCACAACAGGTACGTACATTTTAGTAAAACTTTTGTTTTGACTTTAATCCTTAGAGGTTATTGGATAGAACCGCGAGCTGTCGTACCTTCTACAATCCATACTCAGAACAATTTTTCCTGTGTTCTTTAAGGTGTCTTTTGAATTACGATTTTTCAAATTACATGTTTCGTAATTTTTTATGTATTTTTATGTTTATTTCAAATATAAAATACAACTACAAAATAACTTTCCAATAGACGCAAGATCTGGACGAGTCCCTTAACTTCGATGAGATGATCTTGGAAGCCGCTAAGTCAATCACATCTGCAACTTCTGCCTTGGTTAAGGCAGCCAGTGCGGCCCAACGCGAGCTAATTGATAGTGGGAAGGTGTCGCGCAGTCCCACCTCTTCTTCAGATGATGGTCAATGGTCAGAAGGGTTAATATCAGCGGCAAGACTTGTAGCCGCCGCCACACACAGTTTGGTAGAAAGCGCAAACGCTCTGGTGCAAGGTTTGGGCAGTGAAGACAAACTAATTTCTTCCGCTAAACAAGTAGCAAGTTCTACCGCCCAGTTATTAGTGGCATGTAAAGTTAAAGCTGAAGGTGACACTAATGCCACCAGAAGATTACATGAAGCTGGAACAGCAGTCATTAGATCAACGGAACACTTGGTGAGAGCAGCACAACAAGCGAAAAATGTTGAGGAGGAAAGGTGTTTGGTGCTGAATAAGCGAATGGTTGGAGGGATCGCACAAGAAATTGATGCTAGGTATGTATTTGTAATCTGGCTTTCAGTAGTAATATTTATTTAATAAACGTTACTTACTTAAGACAAGTTTTTACACCCCTCGCTTTAACATCTGTTTTATGTAGGTCAGAGGTATTCAGGATAGAACGAGAACTTGAAGAAGCTCGCAGCAGATTAACGGCGATCCGCCAAGCAAAGTACAAACTTCGAGGCTACGATACATCAGGTGACGACACCGATGGGTACATAAGTTCAGCCCAAGATGGCGAAACTTCGCGGTGAGTCCCAGGTGTGTGTCTAACCCTACTAATCTCTTGTTGCTTGTTTTTGTAAGCTTCGGTTGTCGGTGTTGGAGTGGAATTTGTGTTGCTTTGCACTGTTGATTGCATTCCTCTGTAGTGACGTTCACAAGACACTTTCAAGTTTCATATAGACTAACAGAGGATGTTTTATTTGCATGTACAGCGTGAAGGTAATATTTACATGATCACGACCGTCGTAGTGTAGGTAAGAGCACGCGGAATCAGTTTTTAACAATATTAATAACTTGCTTTGAGTATTTCATTTGGTTTTGTTAGGACTCCCCTTACATACATAACTATACTAAATAAAAAATAATAATTTTACGTAGACTAGGCAGAAAAATAAATTGTCGTTTGGGAATCTCGATTATGATTACAATTGCAGTCATTAAATTCATACTTTGACCCATATTACGTCATTTATGTCTGCCTTGCCCGCGGAAAATTGTTTTTCTGTTGCTCACATTAAAAGGGAGTTTTAAAAATAGCTTTATCACATAGTGGTAAATGCTCAAGGCAATTTCTGTAAACTTTTTCATATGTCTCACTATGGGAAATCTGTTTTAGCTATAAACTATAAGCTGAAGAAAACTATATCGTATGTAGATACACAGCTCGCGTTCGTGACGGGTGTTGTAACAATTTTTCTTGTAACAATAAATTAAGCCTTTCACGGCGGGCACTGCAATGTGGGTTGTTTTTATGTACACGTAGTTGTCACATGAGTTTTATGTCTTTCATGTTTTGTTCGTCTCCCAGTATATTAATTTGTTACATAAAATAAGCAGGAACTCTTTAAAATTTCAGGAAAAAACTGGGGAGGAATATTATTCTCGAAGCTATCGAGATTTCTAAGTCGAAGCAACTGTTAAGGTATTAAGTACAAAATTTATGTTGTGTTTGTCATAAAAATACAATATTTTTATATGGGCAACAAAACTGCTGCTAGTTCAGGTGTGGACCGTTTATGTTGAAAGCAGGAGTGTTGGACTGGAAATCTGGGTAAAACCTTATATGATTCCCAGGTCCGCCCTCTGACTCGGCAATTTTATTGTGATTTCGGTAATTAAAAAATGAGAAAATCTTTTTATCTTTTTGAAGGTAGTTAACATTAAGATGGTGATAATCTGATAATAAACTGGACATTTTAAATTAACATTCTAGGTTTAAAAGAGAATATTTTCGATTCTGTAAAAAAAAATGACGTTTCAGTTTAACATACAACTGTGACCGCAATTTATTGGTTGTCAACACGACAATACGTTAATAATTCAAACCAGTGGTAGAACGACTTTTCCGAAAACATACTTTTTTTAGCATTTTTCCTCCCTACAAAATTCACGACCCGCATATGGATATTTATTTTAATTTGACCTGCTGGGAATCAATTGTTTTTGTCCCGGCCCGCTTATCTCGGTTTTGCAAAAGTGGGTCGGGCTGCTGCTCACCAGCCGCAAAAGCAACTGTTCCTCGAGCGCTGTACGACAGGGTAACTTGGTTATCTGAGAACACTCAACAGATAGCGCCCCAATATGCGACTCTCAAATACATCCTCTAGGCAACAGTCTGAAGAGATTGCAATAGGCCATGTTCAGCTTTTCTCTACTATAACACGGTTGAGTATGTCATTAAGGTTGTCATTTACCAGCGATAGAGCCTATACCAAATGCACGGGAAACATGTCACCATTTCATTGAATTTTACGGGTTTATTTTTGATTATTTGACTATGCGGTTATGAAAAATCGATAAAGGACATCTTAATTTAGGGTAAGACGGTATTACAAAGCCGATATTAGCATTTGTTTATTCATAAAAAAATTACAAAGTTGCTTCATTTTCAGGAGTATAAATAAATGTTTTTGGAATTTTATTCCTGAAAAACAACGCACAATTCGTAAATTTCAAATAGACGTTACCCTGTAGCAAGAATTAAACTTTCGTTAGAAAAAAACTCACGTGCCTTAGCATTGTTGTTCGTCTATAAAATTCAATAATGTTTGTCGGGAAAATTATTTCTCAAGTAAGCTTGAATAATACAGAAAGCTGTATAATTGGGTAGAAAATTTTAAATTTAGTGTGGCCTTGAAGCGAAAGATGTCGCATTTTACAGCAGTCAGGATGCAGTCAGGGGAACGGTCAGGTATAAGATAGAACCCATTCATAGCATTCAGCCATAAAATCATAAAATTGTGCGGCGAAGACAAAGCCCACAAACACAGCAGGTTTTCTTTATGATGCTTTCCAGCTTCCGGAATACCGATATTCGGAAACTCTCAAAATACGGACCGACCCAAGACCAGTTATAAGTAAAAATACTTTGCAGTATTTATCAAAAAAAGTTGCTTGTATCTGTATAAACGATGAGACCAAGCAAATACAAATAAACAAAGGACATGATTATTGTACATGTATATACAAGTAAATTAAAATAAATATCTTAATTATATTGTAAACTGGTTATGTAAATTTTCAGATTCAAAGACAATTAGCAATTTGTCGAAAAAATGTTTGTTTTTTCGTTGTATATTTCGGCGATCAAGATGATTTATTAATTGAAATAATTTATAGAAATGAAATTATTTGGCAAGAAATTAAAAATGTTTTTCTTTTAATTGCATAGCAGGTGGCATAAAAAAATTGACCTGTCCGAGCGATTTGCTTAAAAACATTACATAACGCAATTAATAACTAATGAATAGGAATGAAATCTGTAACGACTTGTCTCCACACAGAGGATCATCGCCCCCCGGTTTAATTGCACACGCCAAGATAGTTTTTATTGCAGCGGACTTGACTTTTATTGAATTTCACGGGTTTAGTTTTGATTATTTGAATATGCGGTTGTGAAAAATCGGTAAAGGACATCTTATTTCAGGGTAAGACGGTATTACAAACCCCATATCAGCATTTGTTTATTCATAAAAAAAAATGCCAAAGTTGCTTCATTTTTAGGAGTATAAAGAATGAAATTTTTTTCCTATTTTACAGGGAGGTATCATCCTCAGGTCAGGTAAAATATTGTTATTTTATGTTTATTATAATTTCCTTATTCAATAAATACTACGCCCCACAAGCGAAAAAGGGTCCACTCAACAATGTTTATAGTAGTTTGTGTATGTACCGACGCCGTAATCTTTTTTGGGATGCATCTGTTGTTTGTGGCCGAGAGGTCAGCCGATTATTGAACTTCACGGGTTTAGTTTTGATTATTTGAATATGCGGTTGTGAAAAATCGATAAAGGACAGTTTATTTCAGGGTAAGACGGTATTACAAACCCCATATCAGCATTTGATTATTCATAGAAAAATGACAAAGTTGCTTCATTTTTAGGAGTATGATGAATGCATTTTTTTCCCTATATTTTAAAAGCAATTCAAAATAAAGAAGAATTAAGAGTTGATAAAGAAAGGGAACGGAGAAAAAAAGAAGAAAAAAATTAACTTAAAAAAAGGCTTACGGAATAATAAACAATTAAAATGGAACAAAGTGAAAAGGAATAGAAAAATTATAAAGGTATCTTACAGATAATTAGGAATAATAATTATGATAATAAGGGTAACTACGTGAACGTATCAATTTTTTAGGTCACCATTTAGGGAGGAAGAAAGTCTATCAAAACAAAACAAAAATGTGGTTGTCATTTAAAAAAATTGATCATGACGTCATAGAATAAAAACCAACAACCATTTTGTATTGCATAGATTTTATGGCATTTAATTTTGGTTTTTATATAGATTTTATAGCATTTAATTTTTGTTTTTATATAGATTTTATAGTATTTAATTTTTGTTTAATCACTTAAAATTGTAAAATAATTAACTTTAAAAAAAAAGAAACCGACTTCAAAAAACCCAAAGTAATAAATTAACTAAAAAGTAAAAAATTAAAATGTTTAATTTCAGAGTTATTTGTTGTTCCACTTAATGTAATTATTTATTGTTCCGTTTAATGAAATTCAGAAATTATTGTTTATTATCTAATTATTAATTGTTTTATAATTTTGAAGTCGGTGCCATAAAAACATAAAACAAATTATATACCTTCCTACAATAACAAATTAGTTACTACGAATAAAATTATAAAAACAATTCATAATACGTTACATAATAAATAATAATTATTTATTTATTTCAAATCTAACAATAATTTATTCATCTGTCGGTATATCCAACCTAAACCATGCAAAATTGGGACATACTACGAATATATATCTTTTACCTAATATATGAAATGAGTTCTGAAAAGTTTAATTCCGTGATCATAATCGTGAATTAAGAAGTCTGAAATTATCAGGGAATTATAACTTTAAAATGTATAATTTTATGTTTTACTTGGTACCAACTTCAAAATTATAAAACAATTCATAATTAGATAATAAACAATAATTTCTGAATTTCATTAAACGGAACAAATAACTCTGAAATTGAACATTTTTATTTTTTACTTTTTAGTTAACTTTGGGTTTTTTGAAGTCGTTTCTTTTTTTTTAATTAATTATTTTTTAAATGGCTGTAGCGAACGTGTTAAAAACATTACATAACGCAATTAATTAATAATTAATTGTTTTAAAGTCTAGCATTACACAGTGACAATACCACAGTATTGTATTGTCACTTATCAATAACAAACGACAACACTGAATCCACATTGAATTTTTGTCGAAATTATATTCTCAGAATATTACTTCTATATTTTTATAATACATTTCTTTACGCCACCATAAATATTGCTATTTTATATTTATCATAATTTTTCTATTCAATAAATACTACACACCAAGCGAGAAAGGATTCGCTCAACAACGTTTAAAATAAATGAGGTATTTATTACTTAGTTTTATTGAGGGTAGGTAGAAGCAATAGGTTGGACCCTATTGTAAAGAGATATGGTCACCCAGGTCAATATTCAGTTTGAACGTACGGAATAACACAGAAAATAATCTTTGGTTGAAACTGGGTATTTTCTTGGTCCCTAAAAGCAACAGGTCACTGTAATATCACAAAGCAGATCTCACCGAGACACTTTAGTTCAACTATTCTACACCAGGTTACAGCATCTCACGACGAATGTACAAAATCATCGGAAGAAATTTGTCTTTCACTAAATGACAACCTTATGTAAAACGTGACAATCATGGTCACTAAGTCAGCTTTCGTATTACAAATCGATAATTTTGGAGCTCTCGTTTAACAAGTGAAAATACATTTCAAAAATGTCATCATCTTAAGGTTGTCATTTAGTGAGAGACAAATTTCTTCCGATGTTGAATAAAATCTTCCATTTTGGCCGCGAGATGCTGCGACCTCGTTCAGAATAGAAGAACTAAAATGTCTGGGTCGGATTTGATTTGTGGTATTACAGTGTCCTTTTGCTTTTGGGGACAAACGAACAACCCATGTTATTTGGAAACTTTAAAATTGAATATTGATGACCTGGGTGACCATATTTCTTTACAATAGGGACTTTCGCCGTAATAGAATACCCGTAATAAAGGGGTCCACTCGTGGTTCACTCATAGGTCTCTGACCGAAGGTTCTCTTGCGGCATGTACATTCCTGCCCGGCGTTGAACATAACTTTTTTGTTTCTGAAGATTATCACTTGAAATTTTGATAGATCTTTGCAGCTAGAGAGCGATTTTTTGAAATTAGTAAATTTGAAAAAAAGATTGCGGGAAAATGTATTGCATTGACCGCACGGAGAACGGGGTACAGTTAATTAAAACTTTTTGTGTGGTCAAGATTGTGGAATTCGCAATTTATTAAGTCCGCTGGAATCAAAATTGTCCAGATTTTTGACATGTGCAATTAAAACCGCGTAGGCATGTTTCACTGTGTGTGGAGACAAGTCGTTACAGATTTCATTCCGATTCATTAGCGGCGTGTTCAATATTAACATTATTAACAATAATAACAACAATTAATTATTAATAATTAACAAATTCATAATTAACAATTATGTCTGATTTGAGGAATATGTCCTGTGAATTTTTAGAAAAATTTATTGAATTGTATTATAGATTATTCATTCATCATCGTTTACAACCAATCTTACGTAGGACCTAAATTATTGGATTATAGTGATAATTCGATAATCCTCTGTTCCTTTTTCAAATATGTTTTTATTTTTTATTTTCAAGGCAACGCTGAATACTATTTATAGTGTCACATTTTTTACTTTTATTGTGTCAAATTTCAACATGAATCGTTTTGGGGAACATTCTTTGATAATTTTTTTATGAATAAACAAATGCTGATATTGGGATATATAAGATCCTTTATTTATAAGGTCCTTTATCGATTTTTCACAACCGCATATTCTAATGATCAAAACTAAACCGGTGAAATTCAATAAAAGTCAAGTAAGCTGCAATCAAAACTATCTTGATTTTTGGCGTGTGCAATTAAAACCGCGCGGGGATCTTAATTAATCATTAATAATTATCAATTAATGAAATTCATTGAATTATATCATATATATATTGCTAATTGTCCTTGAATCTGAAAGTTTTGTTTATTTGTATTTGCTTGGTCTCATCGTTTATACAGAGACAAGCAACTTTTTTTGATAAATACTGCAAAGTATTTTTACTTATAACTGGTCTTGGTCGGTCCGTATTTTGAGAGTTTCCGAATTCCGGAAGCTGAAATGCATCATAAAAAATACCTGCTGTGTTTGTGCTCGCCGCACAATTTTATGATTTTATGATCGGGTTGGTCGAGAGCTTTGATTCTATACCTGACCACTGTAAAATCCGACATCTCCGGCTCCAAAGCCCACTGTAAAATGCGACATCTTCCGTTCCAAAGCTCCACTAAATTCAAAATTTTCTACCCAAGTTCCTATCCAATTATACAGCTTTCTGTATATCTCATGCTTACTTCAGAAATAATTTTGTCGACAAACATTATTGAATTTTATTGACGAACAATGCTAAGGCAAGTGAGTTTTTTACTGACGAAAGTTTAATTCTTGCTACAGGGTAACGTCTATTTCAAATTTACCAATTGTGCGTTGTTTTTCAGAAAAAAATTCCAAAGCCATTCACTTATACTCCTAAAAATGAAGCAACTTTGTCATTTTTTTATGAATAAATAAATGCCAATATCGGCTTTGTAATACCGTCTTACCCTAAATTAAGATGTCCTTTATCGATTTTTCATAACCGCATAGTCAAATAATCAAAAATAAACCCGTAAAATTCAATGAAATGGTAACATGTCTCCCATGCATTTGGTATAGGCTCTATCGCTGGTAAATGACAACCTTAACTCAAAAATATGGATTCATCTTTTTTTTTTAATGGATTGATCTATTTTGCTCCACTAATTAAGTATGATCACAGATAAACGTAAAGCGTAATCACAGCTAATTAAGTGCACCAACACCGTATGTGCCTTATGACTTAACCAAAAGCACATTTCTCAAGATACTTATTTAATATAGTACCACATTGACATATGAAAAAGTTACTCCTCTTTTTTTTTAATTCTTAAACTAATTGTTTTCTTTGGGTTTATAGATACGGCCACTACCATCAATACGACAGTTCCCACTCCACGTATTCACCCACAGTACCAAACACATTATACACTGATACCTATAGCCAACTAGAAAGTCCAGAAAAAGTCAGTTCGTTAGAGCGCCGGAAAAATATCCTACAGTCTCAAGTTAACGCTTTAGACAGCGCCGTCTATGGGGGCACTAACAGTTACGGCCAAAATAACCAAGACCATCAAACTAATTACCAGTCATTCGGCAAAAATGCACCGAAATTCACACCGCCTCCACCAAGACCACCGATGTACAATCCTAAGGAATATCAAGATCACAAGCCATTCAGTCCCACATCAGCAGGCCCGCAAAGTCCGTACAAGCTTCTTCAAACCACAAGTGTTTCTTCTCCAAAGCAACCTTCAGGTATTTCATCATTTGAGTATCCCACTAGCAAACCTAGTCAAGTAGGTTTTGAAACCACCACCAAGCCACTAGAATTTGGTAGCAATAATTACAACCCGTCGGGAGATGGTTTCTCTACTTCTGAATACAAAACAAATACATATAAAATACCAGGAGGTTACAAAACTGACACCTTCAAATATGAATCATACAAGTCTTCATCACAGCCCCAATATTCATCTGCTTCTGAGAAGTACTTCACAAGCACGCCCAATGCTAAATCACAATTCAGTCCATTTGATAAGAAGAATTTTGAATCATTTAATAATGGAACAGACAATCAATATCAATCATCATTCTCTTCAAATGTGGAGTATATCAGTGAACCTCCAGTTTTAAGGGACTCGGACACCTTGGAGCAGAAAATGTTGAAGAAATCAGTCACGCAACAAATCACCGAAAAGAAAACTGTACAAATGACGAAATCTAGCAAGCAAGAGTCATCCACTAGGAGCTTTAAGTTTGAATAGAATCGGCGGGTTATTGCAACTAACATTTTACGTTTCAGTGATGTCTAATATAAGTCTATTTATTGATTTGACGGTGCTAATTTTTATGCTTCTTTTTATTAACCAAATATTTTAACTACGTTTGTTAATCGTGCCAATTAATTTAAGCTTATAGGTTTAAGATGAATTTTATATCTTGTTTTGTTTTATCTTGTTCAGACAGTGCCAAATTTCTGTTTACTGAAAGCCAGAGTTACTTAAAAGTGCCTCTTCAAGTGTTACTTATTTTTCAGCTTTAATGTAAGTCCTAAATACAGTGCCTCGTTGTTTCGACAATTTTATTGTAACTGTCGCTTTTTAATGTACTTTACATGAGTCTGGAGGAATGTTTATTTGGGTGGTTTTCTAGGTTTCAGATTTAAGTTACTAGATTTGAAGGGTAGAAAATCGCTCGGTAGGAAAATTGTAGTGATTAATGGATTGTCCTTCAACTTTTTTTCAAAGTTAGGATAAAGATAGCACATTGTATAAATAAACTAATTTGAAAAGTTACGTATTTGTGTTACATTTTGCTCCCCACTTTAATGTAATTACTGGGTTCAGATGAAGCATCATACAATTAGGAGGGGGTATAATTTGTTCTTGTCAAATTTTAATTATGGTAATGGAGGAATGAATAAGAGTGAGTTGAGGTTTATGCTTTGTTAAAATATTTGGTTGTCCATTAATGATACCAAGTTAGTACAGGCTGGAAAATAATATGGGAGGTGAGATTATTTTATTTAATTTACCATCCAACATGCACATTGTTATCATTAATATATTTTTCCAGCCACTTGTGAATTGGATTATAATATTCTAAAAATGGTTTTGTTGATATTTGGGAGGTTCCACTGATGATTTGGAGGGCTTCAGTCCAGTGAATACTTGCTCCTTTTTCCATCATAGCACTAAAAAAAAACAGTATTGGATGAGATAAACAGAAACAGTATATTTATAAATTTTAAATGTAAGAAGGATAAATAGCACACATTTAAGTGCAAATGTATTTTTATAATAATTTTTTGCGGGGCAATCTAAGAATTCACGCCTTTTCAATAAGTAGCACGTTAAATGTAAATGTCCTATAGCACATGTCCTTCGACTTCATGCCTCACGCAAAAGATTCTCGTTTTGAAGTCATCAGACAACGATGCCGACTCCCCTGTACGAACCTCTGCTTTCTAGCGTTTCTGTATGATAAAAACCGATGTAGTGACCGATTTAAGAATATCTGGTGTCAGTTTGTGCAAAAAAAAACAGTAACTAGAAACATAACCAAACATAAAAAATAGACACAAAGTGAAACCGCTATGAATAGTGCCCAACAAGAGACAATTGCAATACTGAAGGGATAATTTAGCTACCTTTGTTTCAACAAAAACAGAATTAATTAATGCAAAATGAAGACCAAAGTCGATAGAAACATCTGAAAAATGGATTAATGTGAGTGAGATTTCAACCAGACATTTCAGTCAAACGAAACGATCTCAGGAAACGATGTAGGAGTTATATTATTTTCTATTCTCTCATCACCCATAGATAGACTGTGTAGATGAGACAGCAACCCCTTTTTTAATTCAAGCACCCCTTAAAACATCGTGTTTTTTTATTACAAGGTCGTGCGACGTTTGTATCTTTGTTTTTTTTTTTTTACTAATTATTCTCTATTTCTTAACCTGCTCGTTGTTTTTATATGTCAACGCATTTCCATAGAAACGTAACATTTTTGTTTTTTGAATGGCAACCTAGTAATTTTTTTTGCAGATTTTTGTTTCTCCTTTTTTTATTGAAATGACCTGGTATTTTCTTTGTCTGGTTGACCCCCTGCAGCTTGACAGTAACCTAATCTGTCGTAAAAATTGCGTAACGAATTTTGTAGCCAGTTAGGTGGTATCTCTGCGATTCCATGTCTGATTTTAACTTCTAAATCTTCCAAATTTTGGGTTTTTTCTTTGTAAACTTTAGTTTTTAAATGACCCCAGAGGAAAAAATCTAAGGGGTTTAAATCGGGGGACCTAGCAGGCCATTCAATAGGCCCTCGACGTCCTATCCAACTACCTGGAAAAATGTTATCCAGAAATAGGCAAACATCAACCCCATAATGGGGTGGAGCGCCGTCTTGCTGAAACCAAATATCTCGGTTTGGCATTCCTTGTCGATCTGCATCCGGAAATAATTGTACAACATCTTGGTGTGAACGTTGTCGATCTCCATAACCAACCATCATGAGGATTTCAATTCTTTCAGTTTCACTAAGTTTCACCATGTTTACAAATTGAAATAAAACTATCCTTATTAAATTGATTTGTTAACTTATTGAAAGGTACTTCACAATGACATGAAAAATACCATTAAAAGAACAGAGGCCACTATAATTTTTTGTAGAATTATTATCTGATTTGATTCTACCAATTTTGTCGTTTATTAGAAATTATGATTTTACACAGAAATTTTGTTATGAAAGGATATTAAAAAAATACCAGGTCATTTTAAATAAAAAAAAGAGAAACAAAAATCAGCAAAAAAATTACTAGGTTGCCATTTAAAAAACAAAAATTTGTGACGTTTCCATGGAAATGCGTTGACATATAAAAACAACGAGCAGATTAAGAAATAGAGAATAATTAGTAAAACAACTTTTTGTAATAAAATTCATATTTACGGAGATAAACCGCCTATTCCATACTTTTGACTAATCCTGTATATTTTTTTATAAACTGATATCGTTTCTATTTAGTTGTCTTACAAGTTCAACGAGGTTGTAATGCCATATTTAAATTCAACATTCATGGTAGATAGATTTTATGGTGAGACACTAAGCGCAAAAATAATAATACAAACTGATAACGACGTGCGTTCGAAAACAACACCATAAATTACCGATATAAACACACCACGCGAACGAACAACAATGTCCACCGACGTTAATATATTAATCTGTCGTAAATATTATACAAAGCCACTCTTTTTTATTAATTCCTCTTTGAAGATCATAGATACTATCTGAGACTCTTCCTAAATACAGGGTGTCCATTTTATTTGTTCACGCCTGAAGATTTAGATGTAGGCAACATATTAAACATTTTACAGATCACTACTTTACGTAAACTATTTATTTTTTGAATGAAGAATCAAGTTTGTATGCATTTTATCTTATCATCTAAAACGTAATCTATTTGAATTCTTCAAAGTACGTTGTTCATTTTTCCTTTTTGGTTTCAAGTATTCTTGTCCCTTTTTTATTTGCCCAATCATTTAATTCTTTTTAACATCACCTCAGTTTTTATGGCAAAATCTTCTCTTTATGTTATTTTCGTTCAGTGGTCGGTCTCTTTAATTTGTCTTTGAGAGTTTTAATTTTGTAAGTCCGCAATACCTGAAGCAGAACTTTGCATTCTGCATTCAACGTTGAACTTATTTTTCTTTTGTTGTATTTCTTGATAAGTTTTTGTTTACTAGTTTGTGGTTCATTCAGTGAATTAGTTTCACTCCTTTGTAATGCCTTCTTTCTATCCTCCTAATATTTATTTTTAAGATTTACGTCATTTAGTTAAGTTCTCACCAAAAAAATATCCGAACAGTCGGTACTTTACATATTTAAAAATAAGTTCATGTGTATTTGGATGATGGTCGAGTTGACTAATAATAGTAATTGATCTTCTATCTGGCCATGAATCATATTCCTATGGTTTTATTTTTAGAAGTACATTTATAGTAGGCTATAATGCGCATTATATTTGCCATAATGGTGCATACATAAACGCATAAAATGACGTACATCATGGCCTACTCCAAATATATTTTCAGGTGAAAGCAAGATCGTCTTATATGTCATTTTAGGATGACCTTTTTCATTTATATTCAAAAAATGAATCGTTTGTAGAAACTGATACTGCTTTATAAAGATCATCCTGAGAGATAAAGAATACGCCCGATTTTGTGAATGATCTTAGTCAAGCATTTGCTCAAAAAGTTGACTATGAATGATTATACCCCATATTATCTAAATTTAGAGGGACAATTCAGAAAAATCACAAGCACGCAGGCAGCACAAATAAACATACATAATGAAGAAAAAAAAAACTGGATACATGGAATGCATAAGGATCATAAATATATACCGAAGGACTAAAAAAAATCGTCTTCAAAAGTCGAAGGAACGACAGAAGGTTTATCGTCTTTTTTTGTATTTGATAGAACACAGTCATAGTGTTCTATCCAATCCATATATGTGTATCAGATGAACGAAAAAAACCATAAAAGATATGCCAGAACGTAAATGTACAGGCCTTATTAAAAGAGAAGGACGATAAAAAAAGATACCAACACATTATGAGAACTTGATTGGCAGAGACTGATGTACTTTGCATTGAAGAAAAACCAGGCCATAAGAATTAGGTACTCAACTTCAGAGAAAAAAAAATACAAAGGCACTTGGATATGAATATTGCAACTCTGACTTTTTTTCTGGTTAGAACAGCATTATAAAATAAGAAAAATATCAAGACTACACGAGAATCAACAAAGCAATCTAAAAGTACGACCAAATCAAAAGGTAAGAAGCTTATGCGCAAAAAGGAATACAAATTAAGATGTGACGTTAATTTATAAGAGAATTGCGCTGGCGCAAAACAAATACAATGTACTGAGAAGTATATTAAGAAAAAGACTAACATAAATGACCATGCGGAAAGAAATACCAAACAAGATTTAGATGCAGTAGATCAACAATAGAACAGACTTTCTCACAAAAGTAAATTAAGTTGGAAAATGAAGTTTTTCTTAGGAGGCTGATAGATCCAAGAAGGAGAGGCATACCAAAAAAGAGATGACGAAGATTTAATAAAAAGCATAAAAGTAAAGGAGTGAAGAGAAGAAAAAGCAAAATTAGACGAGAATGCAGGAACATAATATACACTAGTAAACCACATTCCCAATATAAACACAAGAAAGGATTTAGCAGACCAAAAATATTCTTCTCCAATCAACATACTAGAAAAAATCACCTCATGGGTACCCGATCCAGGGACACATTGTACCTAAAATACAGTTTTTGTGGACGAATCGTTGTTGTTTAGCAGAGGAGTCCGCAAAAACTTTTTAGGTACGTGTAACAAACAAGTTTTTTTGTTATAGCTCCTCAAATTTTTAAATAAAGAATATTTCATTTTGATTGTTGGAAGCGTCGAAATTTTTTTTTTTTTTTTAATTTTTCGCGTTATACCCTGTTTTTTCAAGCCCCCACGCGGTGTCTTCTGTTCTCTTCTGTAATGAGCTTAAAGTTTGACATTGATGAGTGACATTTCTGGTTTCGTAAACTTTTCAAAAAAAAAATTGGCACTCTCAGAAAACGGTCCTTTTTCTTGGAAAATTGTTTTCGCTCAAATCGATCGGTAAATAGTTATCTAATCTATTTTTAGACGATGATCACGAAAAAGGTCATTCTACGGCCTCTTTTGGAGCCGTAAAGTTTTACTTTTTTTGTACGTATCTGTCAAACTTAATCTGTCAGAATTTAACAGATGTGTACAAAAAAGTAAAACTTTACGGGTCCAAATAAAAAGGCCATATAAACACTCTTTTGGTAACCATCGCCTAAAAAAAAAATATGACCAAATTTTTGAATTCTTTTGTGATCATCGCCTAAAAAACGTCGTGTGCACCTCGGCCAAAATTGCTTTTTTGGCCTTATCTGCATTGTGTACTTGGCTCACGTCTCGGCCACAAACAGCAGATGCGTTCAAAAAGCTAAATGACACCTTTTAGGGACTAAGCCGTAAATGTGACAGTACTTTTGCTGGCTAATCCCCAAATTTTGATACTGTATGTCCATATGGGTTTCAAATTAGAGTTGTATGTCAAAAGTTTATTGTCCAGGGACAGCACAGAGTTTGCCTAGCATCCAATATAGACTTCGAAATTTGTAGTTGACTTGGTCTCTTTTGGCTTTTATGTGGTCTTTCCCCGTTAGACGTCTGTCTAGGAGAAAGCCGAGATACTTTACAGATCAGTTTGAGGTGGAATATTATGTCTTAAGCGAACCGGAAGACAATCTCCTTTTCATAGAATGAAGCTTATATGGGTAGATTTCTGCGCACTAGCTTGGATACGCCATTTTAGGAGCCAATCTGAAGTATTATCAAGTTTTTGAAGCTTTTCACTAGCTCTCGCAGGGTCCTATCCACAGCCAGAAAAGCAATGTTGTCGGCGTAGGTGGTAACAGTAGCATCATCGGAGGTTGGTTGATCTGAAGTGAAGATATTGTACAGGACCGGACCAAGAACCGACCCTTGGGCCACAGCACCAGCTTCAGTGGGAATCAAGGAGGATCCAACATCCCCTTGCTGACTTGAAGTAGCCTATCGGAGAAATAGGATTCTAGGATCTGGAATACAGAGAGTGGTAATTTCCTTAATTTTACAGAGTAGTCTTTTGTGCCGGACTCGATCAAAGGCCTGCTGTCATCCAAAAACGCGGCGGAGCAGTATTTTTTGTTCTCGAAACATTTCCCATAACTTTGATAGGACTGGGGTAAGACATATGGGGTGGTTTATCGTCTTTATGGTAACTATTTCTGAAACCTTCCATAGACTCGGGATACAGGAGAGCCTGAAGGTGGCGTTGAACAAGCAACTCAAGAAGGTGACACATTTCTTTTTTTGCCTTATTAGAATTTAGTAGCCTGATTTCCCTCGCGATTTGTCTTGGCGACGTTGGCTCAATGGGTATAGGCACAATTGGATATCTTATTTACTTTTTTTTATTTTTTGTGTACACAATGTATTGGTTTTTAATGGCGTCTTAAAGTCGTCTTAAATTTTTACCCTCTATATATGGCCATGTACATGTATGTAACAAATAGATATTGTTATTACATTGGTCACACAGAGAGATAAAATTCGCGTGATTTAGGGAACATGTTCAGGGAGCAGCTCAAAATAGCATGGTTGACTACTTACAGCAACTTTTTTCCTGTATTTTTGGATCCATAAATATCACATTTATGCAACGGCACACCATCTTCTTCGTAACGTTCTTCCGATGTTACTCCGTAAAGGGTCAACTCGCACATACTCTTAAAAAGCTGCATTTGAAGAATACTACTCAAAAAATACCTAATATATGGGGTATTGTCGGGAATATGGAACTTTGCTCCTGCATCAAAATACCTTCTGTTTCTATCTTCGGGAGCAACGATTCCTCGATATTGTTTATTTAGTTGCCAATAATAATTATTCCACTGATTGTATGGTATTTCTCCTTTAAAAATGTCCCATCGATATTTATCAACAATGAGGGAAAATGGAATTTCCGGAATTTTGGACAAAGCTTGATAAAAGAGCAGAAACAGTTCTGTGTTGTTATCGAGTAGTTGCTCGTCCGTCAAAAGACTCAAACGGTGAAGATGTTGGGGTGTCATTACTCCGTGCATTATAGCATCGCCTATGCTTTCGTGAAAGGCTGTTGTAGTTCCGTCCTGAAAAATCAAATTATTTACCGGCTCTTAGTCTGTTTTGTGTACGAAATCCTACCTGGAACACCGCCGGCTGTTCTTGGTATGCCATGTAGTACTCTATGTGTCCCATTTCATGATGGATTATGTATAAATCGTCCATACTCACACTGCCACACATCAGCATCCTAATAAAGTGTCAACAAATAATAAAAATTAAATTTAGTTTTCATTATAACCTGAAATCGTCTCTGCTATATAAATTCGCAGCTGAACCGTGACACATGGTCATGTTGTCTCTTTCCTCAAATATTGAAAATTTCCAAAATTTATTGGTCATTTTAGGAAGGCTAAGCGATATGTAAAAGTCTTCAGCTTCTAAAACCTATTTTAATTTGTCTCAAATCTTCATTCTACAAATGCACGTTTACCAAATCCTTTACAGTTAAATTTTTAAGAAGTAATCTTTGATTCAAATCGATATTCTGAGACATTTGGAAGAGATCTAATAAAGGCGCCCAGTCTTGCCCCCACATATTTCCTAAAATTAGAAAATTATTTCGCCGCAAAGGAACGTACAACGTACCTAATAAATGTATCGGAATAGGTCCTTTTGGATCAATATGGGACGGTCCGTATTTCTGGTACAATTTATGTCGAATTACTGCATGTAGCATTGAATATAGAGGTTGGACTTCGTCGTATAAACTCATAACAAAGTTTTCAAGATGTGGGGTTTCTAGTTCCTCACGCCAGGTCTCTCCAATGTTGTCGTAACCTTAAAAAAAGGTACGTAAAGGCTCAGTTCAAACATGCATCTACACTAGTCCGATGACGTCACAGGCAAAACGCATTATTATTATTACTGACCGGCTATCACTGTACCTGACGAACGAATAGAAAGATTTTTATTATGAATCTGTCAGTATTTTTGTCGAATAGTGAATTTATATACCAACCATTATTCCTTGCCGCCACATTCTGATATGCAACAACCTCTCGAAATGGTGCTTTGATTCTCGGTCCCACCGAATTATGCCAGTTCAACCATATCCACTTTAATTGCTCAGGCTCCAAATCCGTTCTCTTCATAATGTTCTCCAAATCAGGTTCCCCGTACAGACAATCCCCATTTTTGGGAAAATTTCTTGTGGTCCGATTAACTCCCGAAGTTCCTATCAAACAAACTTCCGAGTTGTACTCCTCCGCCAACTTTCCCATAACTTCTAAATATCGCCTGAAATATTATAAAAAATATCAAAACCGACTTGACATCTAGAAATAACACTCACAAAGCCATTTCATCCGTGAACTTCGGCCCTCTACACATCAAATAAATTTTTCTTCTCTGCTCTGATGTCATCCAGTCGTGTTTGAGCGTTGATTCGCACACGTTGTTTTTCCACCCGTTTCTCGCTTTTCCTAGTTGCCTTGCTCGTTGTGAAGTTTTCTCGTCATAGGAAGTTGAAAGCTTCCAAGTTAAATGGGCTGCCAATGAATTGAATTGGGATAGATCGGAATTTATGCTATCAAGCCATTTCTCTATGTTGTACTGATATTCAACTGAAATATAATTAAATTATGAAGGAGTACCTATTTAGTGCCATTAATTAAATAATGTAGTTTGTAGGTAGGCTGGTTTAAAATAAACTTTAAACTCTTGATGGTGGTTTATTAACAGGTAATCGTGAGGGGTTCGTTAAATATACAATAAATCTGTAAAACTCCCTGAGATATCTAAAACATCGCATCGCATCAAGCTGTTTTTTTTTTGTATGGTTTCTTATGCCTGTGTGTCCACTCATCTACACCGGACGGATTTGCATAAGATACCATAAAAAAATCCGCTTCATGCGATCCGAACAGGTGAACGATTACCTAAAAGCTACTTGTTTGGAGATTTTACACAAAACGGTGCAAGAGCACAGTCAGCCCAAAATATTAGTGCTTAGTTCGTAAGCCTATTTTAAAATTAGACATTTTACTGTACTTCCTAGCTGCATCCAGAAAAAATACGATCTACCAAAATGAAAATTCTAGATAAGATACAGGGGTGACGCGGAAAGGCAAAGAAGTGCAGTTATCAGAAGGAAAAACAAAGATGTAATAAAGTGTACCAAGAAAAGGAAAAGAGAATGGTTCGATCATGTTAGTCGCATGAGTGATGACATGACATCACGGCAAAGATCTACACAATTAACCAATCAAAGGCAATATCAAAGAGACCTCCGGGAAGAGCCCCAAAACAATGGGCCAAATGTGTAAACGGGCGACAGAAAATAACTCCTAGTTCATAAAAAGAAGAAAAGAAGCAGACAAAAGATAACGGCATATGATCGAAGATCAACCGACACTTACAATTAGAACAACTTCCAACTCTGTATTTCCATAGTGTTTATTTACTTAAGCCATAAGGACTGGGACAAGTCGATAACAACCTTCAAACCTCAAACTCATACGTCGAGCCATACATTTACTTCCAATTCTTTTTAAGAAGCAATTAACTTATTTTGCAGAAATTAGTAAAATTTAAACAACTTCTTAACGAAGCTGTTTGCAAATCATCGCTGCTTTTCTTGGCGTATTTGGGGCAAAGCATATTCAAAAACCATCTCGTGCAGTATTGTTGAAGGAGCTGAGCTATTCTCTTTGCACGTGTATTTGTTGCAGAAAATCACCAATAAAAATTTGATTGTGCAACAAGTCAGTCCGGAACTTTTTTCCTTTAAAGTCGAAGAACAGATTAATTATATATGTATTATACAACAAGATATTCAAAAATTTTCGATTATACGAGACGTGTTTCTTTAAGCAAATTGGATTTGTTTGAAGCCTACCACGAAAAGTTGCAATTTCGACCTTAAAATCCCTCTGCGCTGATTGCTTCATTTTAGTTGTGCGTTTAGACTCAGTGGCGTATCAAACTTAGGGAGCATTCAAATAAATTTAAATATAAAGATAAAAATTGTAATGATTTTATGTACCGTTCCAATCCCAAGAATACAAAGCCCATGATTTTTGTTTACTTTCGTGATGTTATTAGTGCTAAGCTACATGAATTAATTATGATATAATATTTTCACTGAAATACAAGATAGCTGTAGTACTATTATTAAAAAGAAATGAGACATTAATAATAAAAAATATATAATATATGTTAAATTTAATGTCATGAAGATCATTCCCTCACCCTGTCCCTCCGTCCAAGTAAATTAGTAGTAAGGCTGTTTTCTCAAATTTAACAACATTCTTCCTAATTAACTGTTGATAAAGTATATTGGAAAGATAGTGTTTACTGTATGTCAAATCTTTCATTACGCTACGATGAATACATAAATCATAAAAGGATTTTAAATGTCCCTGAAAATAAAATAATTCCCTCACCGGTTTACGAATATTCGATTCATGATCGTACCGAACGAGATCTGTGAACGCAACCTTAAGTTTTTGTAACCTGGCAACACTCTTATATGTCAAATATGGCGGTTTCTTTTCAAAGCTGCAGCGAGTTTGTGAAAGAAAGCTTTTCGTTGAAATTATTTCAAAATTACAATTCTTTGTATCATTACCTCACCGAACGTATATAAAAGATAAGGCTAGTATATATACATATGTTTTGTAATTATGTAATATGTAATTCTTTTCATAGGTTTTTGGGAGTAAAATGTATAGTTAAAAAAAGGTTGATGAAATTGATTGAAATATAATTATGTTTTTGGACTTCTTTATTGTTTTTATTCTTGTACTGCATGGCTTTTGATTTTACACAGGTGAAAAATGGCGCTACAAAAAAAGTTGAGTGACGAAGAAAAAAAATTAACAAAGAAAGAGTACGACAGTAATCAATATAATCAATACAATACAATATATCCTAAGTTTGTTTTCTTAATTTTAAGTATAAAGTTTTGAGTTATGTTTTTCTAGAATATGATACTACAGGCTATAAGTGTTATTATTATAAGTGTTGTTATAAGTGTTATAAGTGTTTAGAATTATAATAAAAAAATACCCACATATTTTCATACATACCTTCCAGTTTTTTTATTTAGAAATCATTGCCTCACACTGTCAGTCATTTCCTCATTTTGATTTTTTTTTAAACCTATTTTATAAATATTCTAAACGAAAATATGGAGACCATTACTTATATATAAACCTTATGTATAATTAAACTTTGGATTTTTGTTATAAAAAAATATTTTCTTTACACAAAATTTTTTGATATAATCCAAATTGAAATTTCGTAACTTGGTGAGAAATACCCATATAGGTATATAATATTTTTGGTTTTATAGGTTTTCAAAAATAATTCAACATTTTGGATTGGTACTTACGCTACGGCGTTAGAAAGAATCTACCCAAAATAAACGAACAATTAAATGAATCAATCCGCGCAGAGGGATTTAAGGTCGAAATTCCAAAAACGTCCACTTGAACAACTGCACCCCCGCCGTGACTCCCCTCCCGCCTAAAATGTTGGCCTCAAAACATTTGCCTACAAACTGCCGTCTTTGCTGGTCTAGATTTTCTGAGGTCGTTGAATAATACCCAAAGATAAAAATAATTACCATATTTAATACGATTTCACAGTAAAAAATAGGACGTCAAGTTTTACTACTATTTATTAAAATACAGATTAAAAAAAATACATTAATTAAAAAAAAATGAGATTTAGATAGACTAACAATCATCTGCTATCGATCTTCAAACATCTTCCAATCTTGACGAAATCGTTAACCATGTTCATCGTTCAGGAAAAAGGTTTTCGGGTTTCAATAATTGCGATGTTAAAGTGTTCGGTACAGTTAATAATTTTAATTCTTTTACCCCGTAAGTGAACCTGTAACCTTCGCAGCCAATCCTACAATATTCAATGGTGTCTTTTATACTTCTGTACTTATCGAATTTTTAGTTTGTTTGACTAAACTTTTAAAATGTCACTGACAATCTCCCCTTTTCTTAAACTACAATAAATTAAATGCTGAAATTTTACATAATCTCAAGCCTCAGTTTTGTTCCAAACATAATTAAGTTAATAGGCGGGGTAAATTTTAAATTGAAATTCCTATGCTTTAAAAAGTTCATTGTATATTGTATAATCTTTTTTATACTTACTTTTGGGTATGATTGGGGTTTATCTATTCATATAACTGCGGGCATTTATTTTGTAAATAAACTTTTTATTATCAACGATTAAAACTAAAAAATATTGTTCGTAACTTTATCAACCCACAAGCTTTAGGAGTATAAATACATAATGTGATATTTGATTTATACGATGATAAAATGAAAACATTTTAATATTCTTACCCTAATCATCATGTGTTAATCAACAAATGGTGTCAAGTACTTTGTGCGATGTACTGTACAGTGACGCCCAAAAAACTAGCAATCAGAGAAATTTAACACAAATTAAATTGTCAAGATCACTCACATCGTCACATTTGAAGGTTCTAATAAAATTAATGCATTTTTTAAAAAGCAAATTAACTCATTACAACACGAATAAAAACCTTTTGACTTTGAAACCTGGATCAACCCAAAAATGTGACATTTGGTCTCCCTTGCCATTTGAATTTTTTGAGTTGCCCCCTTTTACGCCCCACTGGCCGGGACAGGAGGGTGTAATTTATGACAAGATATACGAGATTTACAAATAAAAATTGGCCTGTCTAAGGAAAATTGTTACACAAAAATAAAAATATACTTTTTTTTTCACTACTAGCCGTAGAATGTACTATTATATAGTTTGTAGAGGATGTGTGAAATTGTTTTTCTTTCCTAGTAGTTAATAACTACGAAGGCGCTGAACGGACATGAATGGAAAAATAACTGACAACGATTTTTTTCTAGCAATTCCGACTTTTATCTGGTAATTCAGACTTTTTTCTGGCAATTCTGACTTTTTTTCTGGCAATTCCGACTTTTTTCTGGTATTGCGACTTTTTTCTGGCAATTGCGACAGGGGTAGGTTGCTTGTCTTGTTGCCCAAACTTACTGTTTAAATTTCGAGTTTCACGTACAGGGAAATATGACCTTTTTGGAGATGATGGTCGAGCGCGTAGCGCGAGGCATCAATTTCAGTGATCCACGGGAGTTGTCGTCTGTGAAAAATTGATTTTCCTTTTATCATTCCTAAAATATGAGATACTCTCCACATTTCGATTTTCACGTACAGTGGAATATGACCTTCTTGGAGTATATTTCTTTAAGGTATCGAGCGTGTAGCGCGAAGCACAAATTTCAGTGATCCACGGAAGTTACCGTCTGTAAAAATTTGTTTTTCTCTGGATCATTGAAACTGGTGCTTCGCGCTACGCGCTCGACCACTTAAAGAAACATAGTCCAAGAAGGTATTTCCCTGTACGTGAAACTCGAGGCCCCAATTTCAGTGATCCACGGAAGTTGCCGTCTGTGAAAATTTGTTTTACAGTATATCATTTATAAAATCATAAAATATGAGATGCTCTTCACATTTCGAGTTTCACGTACATGAAATATGACCTTCTTGGAGTATGTCTCTTTAAGTAGTCAATCGCGTAGCACCAGGCCCCAATTTAAATGATCCACGGAAGTTGCCGTCTGTGAAAATTTGTTTTTCTATTTATCATTCGTAAAATCATAAAATATGAGATACTCTCCACATTTCGAGTTTCACGTACAGGGAAATATGACCTTCTTGGAGTATGTTTCTTTAAGTGGTCAATCGCGTAGCACGAGGCACCAATTTCAGTTATTCACGGAAGTTACCGTCTGTAAAAATTTGTTTTTCTGTGGATCATTGAAATTGGTGCTTTGCGCATACTCCAAAAAGGTCATATTTCCTTGTACGTGAAACTCGAAATGTGGACAGTATTTCATATTTTAAGTTTGGGCAACAGAACAACCCATGTCGCAATTGCCAGAAAAAAGTCGGAATTGCCAGAAAAAAAGTCAGAATTGTCAGAATTGCCAGAAAAAAATCTTTTTCAGTTATTTTTCCATTCATGTCCTTTCAGCGCCTTCGTAAATAACTACAATTCTCATGTAAAAAAAAGAGCAAAGAACGAAGTGTTAAATTATAAAGCGACAAATTCGTTCCGATCTTTCGCATTATCATGATTATCATTTGAAGAAAAATTAAACAAATGTGCTAGTAGTGAAAAAAATAGTATATCGGGTGTCCCAACTAAAATTTGTACCCCCCAACAATTCCAATTTCGAAGAAAACGCTCGAACAGGTCAATTTTGTTATCAAAGGGGACCTAATTCTACCAAACTTTCAAGTCTTCAACAAATTCTTATGTTCTTTTTTGTAGAAACGAATCGATAAAAGTAGTTTTGGATAGAGAATTGAATAAGCTTTAAAATGATGTATCACACGACCCCCCATTTTAAATTTTTTAAGGGTGTGGCTCCCCTGACTAAAGGGGCGAGATCTAAGATTTGAAAGTTGGGTACAGTTTGGCCCTCGTTGATAACAAAATTGACCGGTTTGAGTGGTACAAATTTTAGTTGAGTATTTTATGTAGATTTGGAAAATTACGATTTCAGGAATCGATAAATCTAGGTCTGGATAGAGAATTGAATATGCTTTAAAATGATGTATCAGATGACCCCCCATGCTATTTAAATTTTTTAAGGAGGTGGCTCCCCTGGCTAAAGGGGTGAGATATAAGACATGAAAGTTTGGTACAATTTGGTCCCCCTTGATAACAAAATTGAACTGTTCGAGTGTTTTCTTCTGAATCTTTTGAAATTGGAATTGTCGGGGGGTACAAATTTTAGTTGGGACACCCTGTATAAACCACGGTTGAGAAGCCTTTTCTTAGCCTCGCACTAATAGCTAATAAAATAGCTCAACCTTGATGTATAATTACTATTATTCCATACTTTATACTCGCACTTTGTATCATGTGTATTAATATAATTTCATAAAAGACAATTTATTAGATCAATTAAACAAAAGTTTTTGAAATACATGATGAGACATCAGGTACATTTTATCTTCGCAAAAGAACGAATAATACCAAATTTCGAATAAGGCCAGGCCTGTGATAAAGCCATACTATTGGAAATTAGTAAAAACTACAAATTATTGCAAAAACTTCATATTTTGAACGCATCCTAATAAAGTTACTTGCAAAGCAAATCAATCATAGATGACGCTAATAGCAATTATTTCAATATTGCGATTTTTTCGAGCAGCTTTTACTTGTTAAAAAATCTAATATTAGTGTTAACGAAATATAACGGCACATAAGCCGTATATTACCACATTAAAATTATGTAAACGAATAATCTTTAAAACCAAAGTGTCGTTTCATACATACAAATAAAGATGTTTACATGTGGTTTTAATAAGGCCATGGTTGGCCTCGAAAAATCAAAAAGCAGTAAAAACAGACCAAAAGAACAAATGCAAGGTCAATAAAACATTAAAAAAAACAAGTCCTCCAAAAAAGGAAATGCTTCATAGTATTGCAATATTTATACTCAAATGATGTGGTGTTAGGCATGTGGATGTGCATAAAATGGAAAATGTATGTTCACTAAGTGCAAATTTGTATGCCCTAGGTGCAAATAGTGAATACGTATTTAACGTGTTTTTATCATGGTCTTATTGTAAAACAAGGATTTATTAATTATTAGACCATACTTTAAAACCTAATCATATTTTGGTCTTCTTCATTATTTTTTTTTATTACTATAATGATACCGAAATTAATTTTGTTATATTTTTTGAATTTCAATTAAGGGTGGGATCCTTCCGTGTTACTCTTCCATAAGAACTTTGAGAGTCAATGTAAGGAAAACGACTGAAGCAATTCCCATGAAACTTTGACACATCAAAGAACAGGACACACTTTTTACTCTATGTTATTTTTAAAATCCTAGTGCTAGTGGTTTTGCAAAAAACAATTAAAAACCAGTCAAGTTTGGAAAAAAATGATGAGAATCCGAAAACCAAAATAAATTTTGACCCGTGGTTTTATTTAAAATGGAGCTAAAAAATAAGGATCGGGAGGCTGTTCCAATAGAGACGTGGGTGTGAACTTATTTTACTGGGCAACCAATCGCTTTTACTGCGTCTATCGGTACCTACTTTTTATTAGGGGTTCGCATAAATTATTGAGATTCAGGCAAATTTCTTTATTTGTTACCCTCTTCATGATTATTATACAATGTGTTGTTTCCATACTATTATATTACTATCCTGTGGATTTGTAAATTTGTCACAGGTATACCTATTTTATTGCTTTGTTATGTTTTTCTGTTTGCCACCACCGTCAACTTGTTTACCTGATATTTACCCTTCCGAATGAAGCTATTATGAATACGTAATTTTTGGTGATTTGCGACAAGTCGCAGAATATAAAAAGGCGTAATGGGGGAGGTCTATTTACAAGCACGTCCCCAATAAACGTGCATAATGTGTTTGATGTGCCGACAACAATAAGAACAGAAAAAGGCAGATTATTTGTTCAGAGGCGTTTGCCTTTTCGTTCAGGATTTGACGATTTTTACAAATTTGGTAGTGAGCAGGGACAAATACTATAATTAATAATGTTTTATTATAAATGTTATAAAAAATGTTTACTATGAAAGTCTAAAATTATTTTTAGATTTTTTTATTGGAGAATTTTTATTTTGCAAAAATGGTGTAAAGCGGTATGTATGTAAAGCGTTGTTTCTTTATGTACGCTTAAAACTAAAACTAAAACAATTTTATGCAGAATTTAATGGAGAACATAATTAAGTTTTATAACATTTTCTCATCGGAGTTACCGTTTACAAGAAAAGGGCAGAAAGGCTTCATGACGTCACGTTCGGGAGCGGTTTTTTGGGCAAAAGTGGATGACGCTTCCCCCGGGAGAGTAGGAACTCTTCGGATTTTGATTTGGGTGCCTTCTGGGAGTTCATAACCAAAATTTTTAAACTTTATAAATTATTTCTTCTAAAAAGTTTAATTTGCTTGGACTAGATTTTCATCGATACATATCTCGAGAACGATTCACCCTAGTACCTTCTTAGGCATATGGTTTTTGTAGCAAATTTTATCAGCATTAATTTTTGTTGCAATGATTTTACGTAGAACACACAGTTTTCATGTTATAAGCGAAAAACCGATAAAAGTCATAATTTTTCGACTTATTTTAGTGTAGGGAGAGGCACATTTAAAAAAAATCATATCTTTTGTAATATGCAACTAAATCCATCAAATGAGACATCCACAAACTCGAAAAACCATTGCTCTTTCAGAAAAAAAAAATATTGCAAAATTATTTGAGATCGAACTTCGTTGTAATCCGCGCTGAAAATTTGATTTTGTTGGAGTTTGCAAATCAACCCCCAAATTTGGCGCCCCGTAGAACGGAAACTGTTGGTCGCAAACAAAAAATGAATACAACCAAAATATATTATACAACCACAATTTTGTTCTCTACATATTTTATTTAAACTTTTTTTCGATAGCACTTACAACAACGGCGCTATTTTCCGAAAAGCGTCGCGGTGCTGTGTAAAATTGGTAAAGTTTTGCTTCTTTTCGAAAAGAGTTCATGATCGTTGATATCTGCAGCAAAATTTAACTCGAAGCGGAGCAGTGTTTCATCGTTTCTAAAACTTTTTCATCTTGATAGTTCTAGGAACCCTTGTTTAACTAGTTTCACAAGTATATAAAGAGTAGATTATTATTATATGAAAATGCTTTATTTAAAATAAAAATAAAAAAAATATAAACCAAAGAAAATAAAACATAAAAACTAGGAAAATAAGAATATCTGAAAATTACTCCTCAGGATTTCAAACAATTTTTGAAACCTTCTTAATTTTCTCCTCAAAAGTATTGAAAACTTGCACTCCAAGATACCTTACTACTCTTCAGGTCACTACAGGACTCTAAAATTGCACTATTCCTTAATTTTTAAGGACTTTGAATTTCCTTTCAGCACTTTTCGAATTTTCAGGTTTCTGATTCGGGGATTCACTATTCAGGATTCTTTAGTGGCTTGAACATTTTTTTAACTCCAGTACTCTTGGCATTCCTATAAAAAATTTCAAGGCCTACAATTTACTCTGAAATTCTAAGTGACATAGTTGTCTGAAAATCTACCTGTTGTAGAATTATTGTAATTTAAAATCCATTATTTATTAAATTTGTATGTCTAATTCTACTTATTGTTAGACAGAACGCGTTTTATCTGGACAAAAGGAATGAAATTTGTATTCCACTTTGGGCTTTGTCTAAAAAGCTTGGTCAATTGGCGATTTGTCTAGACAAAACGCAAATTGTACAACATCTATATTTTATAATTTCAAAATGTTGAATCTGCATGACGATTTTGAGGGACTAGGAAATACATTAGACTTTGACATCATTCATGACAATGAGATTGAGAATCATTTTCTAGACAAAACGAATGCATAAATATTAATATTACTTAAAATTGCCATTACTAAGAAATTTATTATCTAATAAGAAAAACATTGATAATAATCCTGTTTTGATTTTTAAATCATAAATCTAAAATCATTTTATACATATAAAGATTCATACATTAATTTGCAATAATGTGTCAAGAGACTTCACATATCCCTCGTCTTGTCGGTGCGGGGTGCATCCTTGTGATTTGTGCGGGGTGTCTATTCGACAAGACCAATCCCCAAGCTGAGGACTGAGTCTCAACAGATTGCAGCGTGGAACAATTGTACGCTACCGAGTACAACACCCTGCCAGGTACGAAAGTCGTATACGATTCAGAGTTCCGACATCGAATTAGAAATTGCTCATGAGCCACCGTCAGGTCTTGTCGAGGACAGACCCTTCAATTTTCAACACGGTTCGAGGGTTTTATGGCTTCTACAATTTTGGTAGTAAGTTAGCAGGTACCCGGGGGAGGAGACAAATTTAAACAGACTAAAAGTCCGATTTAAGCGCCATCTACAGGCGCCTGTTAGGTTTATTCAACGAGGATCTTTAAGCATGCCCTTACCTTATCTTATGTAATTTATTCGGTGTTTGTGATATCCGAAAATATTACTAAAAACTATGAGGGATTATTAAAGCTGAACAATGTTCTCTAGCTATACAACATAGCGGTAAGAAAAATGATGTGGGTATTGATATAATTCATATTATATGATCTGATATGATTCATATTATATGATCCGATATCTATCTAAGTTATTCAAGAGAAACTAAAGAGACCAGTTTCGGTCTTATTAGACCCCATCAGTCGGAGAAAAACTGTCGAGAGTGGCCATGTTGAAGGGAAGAGACTCATGATCTTGGAAAGCGCGTAAATTTTGGGACAGTATATATTTTTGAAATATTGTTGTTGACTAGTGAATTTTAAATTATTTCATAATGTTAATGGATCTCATCAGTTTATCACAAATAAAAATATAGAATTACGTGAATTTACCGTGTAGTTATTTATAAATAAATGAGTTATATTTTTTAATTAGCGAGCTGTTACAATTTCAGGAACGGAAACGAAATATTTTGATTAAACATGCTTCAGCTGTTTCAGTGTAATTTCGCCTTTACTAGAAATGTTAATTTTGTTATTATGTATTATTGCAACCAAATTGCGGTATTTTAATTTATTTTCAATACGAGGCATTAATTAATTTCTTGTTGTTTTCTTTTTCTATTTTTAATAAAGTGGCTCGAGTGTTTTTATTACATCAGCATCATGTTTCATACAATCAGTATAATTAGACAGGCTTCATCTAACTATCTATATGTAAATTGTTGTCCACACGCAACATGATGTATGAATCATATGAAGACCCTGTATAATATAATAAACTTAGAACTACATACTACATGTTAACAGTTCAAACTGATTAGCTGATTCTAGTATTGATTTACAATACATGAAATGTGATGTGATGAAAACATTTCAAATTATATAATTATAAAATTTGTGAAGCCATGTTATTATTCTGTTTGTTTAGGATTTTATTATAAAAATATTGGACAAAACTCCAAGAAGCTTACTAAGTTATTACAGAGAATTTATAAATTCTTGTTTCATCAAATTATAACGATGTTAGCATGCAATTAAATTATTGCCTAGGGATAAAAACAAAAATAAATTGAAGAAGTGAAAACCAACATATTTAGAATAGCTTTAATTGCGTGAATATTTATTACGTAGGTGTGGTCGGCGTCTACCATTTGATAAATTTTTTAGATTGTGTCTTTAGTAATGTACAGATAATTATTTTCATTGTTATAGTTTTATAATTTTGTGTTCGTATTTTTAACTCATTGCATACGCCAGAAGGATACAGAGGCGAAATCTCATTAACGTCATCAATTTATTTGCTTAATTATTTGCATCCTCAGCGTGAAATGTTCTGACATTGTGGTTAATGGCGGCCACCACGAGTCCAACCACAATTGACCAGACTGAGTTATTAAATTGCCCTTTAGATGGAAAACAAATTATTATTACCAATTTCAAAGCTGACACCGATCCAGCGCTGCATCTCTGGAAAATACAGTAAGCAAATTGTATTTTGCACGTTTGAACTGTATTTTTATTTTTTAATTATGAACCCGGCACCTCCACCATTTCTATATCTCTATAAAATCATTTATAATGTTCATTAATAAAATACATATTTACAATACATATCTTGAAATTGCCTTGTAGTTTGTTCACAAAAGTGGTATATTTTATTTGATATTCAATTAATTAACCAATTAAGTTCTGAAACTGTGTTCAATTAATTCGTTGTAAATTTTGATGTGAAATAGTTATTATATAGTACTTAATATTCTAAAATATTTCTTATTGATCTATTGCGTGTAACTGTAAAATGAATCAAAAGGGATAAATTTGAAAGTCTATGCAAGACACTAAAACTTACCGGCCCATACATGAGTGCATTTCAAATCAAAAATTGCAGGAGGATTGCGTGGTAGTTATCTCTTGCATTAACGAATTTATGACATGACTGAAAATATTGTTTTAATATGGAAGTGAACCAGAAGTTTTATTTTATTTTATGAGAAAATTACACCACATAACACAAAACTTTTGATATTTTGAAAGGAATGGCTATTTTAATTTTAATGTACCTGCAACGAACCACCTTTAACTAATATTGACAGAACGATATAATTTCCCAGAGGAAATGCTCGAAAATTTGCATGTAGATCGCATTTAAAATAATATGTATTAATGAGTTCCTACGAAAACGCAAATATTTCAGCTTAAATTTTGTATGATTAAATTATAGAAATGTCCCACTCGGACAAAAGGGTCGCTATTGACCTTTACAAGCATTTTAAATTAATGTCTATTATAAAACCAACTTACTTGAATCCTGAGCTTAAGGAAAAAAATCCACGTACCTTTTTTAAAATCTGAAGGACTTTGTTGAAAACTTTCAATAGCACAAAGCACATTCAACAAGCAGAATATTTTCCACATTTTAATCCCGTTTTTTCATCTTGCAGAGAAATTAACCGTGTGTAGGTAATACAGTAACTAAAAGAGCTTTTCTAATTTCCTTCTTTATACACGTGAGCGCTAAACATGCGCATAGCTAACTTCAAAATTCAACGAGTTTAATGTGAAATTCGAAACATAATTAGACTTTTATCAACATGAATGAAAAGTCAATCTAAGGCTGACTAAATTAGTTTCGAAGTTGAACTTATACCACGAAAATTCCCAATTATCAACTTGTTGCAAGAAGTTGGCAAGAACGTTTAGAAGCTGTGATCCGTGAACGCCAACAGAGTTAAATCGAAATGCTGATGTCAACAAGAATTTTTTTTCATTTGACAGGGGATTACGATTATCAGGAGAAACATATGTTTGTGTTATTATGCTCTGTCAGATTGCAATGTATGATGTTTTAAGAGGAACGATTAATCAATTGATTGTTCAAACAAATTACGTAAATAATTTCATCGACACACAGTGTCATCTGATTAGGTCTTCATTTTGTCATCTGATAGACGCGCGACGCACGAGAGATAATAAAATCAAATGCAACTAAACTGGTAATTCTAGAGGGATGGGTATTTAAACGAAACTCTATACCTATCTCGTTTTTAGAACATGGTATAATTAGTCTGAGATTCAGGTGATGTATTACAAACAGTTTTATTCGGTCATCTTACACCAAAAAATAAACGAATACAATATTTCATTTAACATTAATATGGCCAACAAAAGTGATTAGTACTTAACCATTACTTAATATATCATTTAGATATGTTCATTGTTGTAACTAAAATTAAGGAGCTTAACAATCGGATCTTCACAAACTCACGTAATTAATTAATTAGTCTGCAATTTGAGGAGTTTGTATGATGATATATTAGGCTGGTAGTTATTTGGTACGTATATCATTTTCCTTACAGCAACAGGTTACGCAAAAGCTGGCTGAAAATAATTACAATATAGCTCAAATATTAATTTTATTGATATGCAAACACACACATTACATTTAATAGGGAATTTACCTATAAAGAATTGAATTATAAGTAAGTTAAAAGTACAACTCTTTATTAAGAACTTTTTATGAATAATTAAAAACTTAATAAACCTTCTTGTATGACACTAAAAATGTTTTTGATGCAAAACAGTTCGTTATGGCTACATCTTAAATTCGTAACGCACATATTTATTATAACTAGTGGTCGCCCAGTGGTCGAAATTGGACCGTAATTCATTAAATTTTTAAGTTTTAATTCTTTTGATAAACCTCTATAATCATATCAAACCACTCCTCTTGGAGTTATCTCGAGGTCAAAGGCAACCCGAAGCCCGAAGCGAAACTCAATATTCGTGGGCGAAAAAGGTAGTGAAAGAAAATTCCTAGAGGAGTCAGCGGCGGGTGAAATAAATAGAGTCGCCTTAGAGGAGTCAGCGGTGGGTGAAATAAATAGAGTCGCCTTAGAGGAGTCAGTGGTGGCCGAAATAGTTTTAGAAAGACAGTCGCGAAGTCGCGAACAGTAGTGCTCTAGAGGAATCAGCAGTGGGCGAAATAGATAAAGCCAGTCGGCTTAGAGGAGTCAGCGGTGGGCGAAAGGGATAGAGAAAGACAGTCTCCCTTGGTGATTCCGCGGTGGGCGAAATAGATAAAGAAAGACGGTCTCTCTTGGGGAGTCAGTGGTGGGCGAAAATGGTAGAGAAAGAAAATTCCTAGAGGAGTCAGCGGTGGGTAAAATAGATAGAATCGCGTTAGAGGAGTAAGTGGTGACCGAAATAGTTTTAGAAAGGCAGTCGCTTTAGAGGAATCAGCGGTGGGAAGAATAGATAGAGATAGACAGTCACTTTAGAACAGTAGTGCTCTAGAGGAATCAGCAGTGGGCGAAATAGATAAAGACAGTCGGCTTAGAGAAGTCAGCGGTGGGCGAGATGGATAGAGAAAGAGAGTCTCCCTTGGGGAGTCAGTGGATGGCAAAAAGGGTAAAAAAAGAAAATTCCTAGAGGTGTGTCAATAGTGCTCTAGAGGAATCAGCAGTGGGCGAAATGGATAAAGACAGTCGGCTTAGAGGAGTCAGCGAGATGGATAAAGAAAGAGAGTCTCCCTTGGGGAGTCAGTGGTGGGCAAAAAGGGTAGAGAAAGAAAATTCTTAGAGGAGTCAGCGGTGGGTGAAATAGATGGAATAGCGTTAGAGGAGTCAGTGGTGACCGAAATAGTTTTAGAAAGACAGTCGCTTTAGAGGAGTCAGGGGTGGGCGAAATAGATAAAGACAGTCGGCTTAGAGTAATCAGCGGTGGACGAGATGGATAGAGAAAGACAGTCTCCCTTGGTAATTCCGCGGTGGGCGAAATAGATAAAGAAAGACAGTCTCCCTTGGGGAGTCAGTGGATGGCAAAAAGAGTAAAAGAAGAAAATTCCTAGAGGAGTCAGCGGAGGGCGAAATAAATAGAGATAGACTGTCGGTCTAGAGCAGTAGTGCTCTAGAGGAATCAGCAGTGGGCGAAATAGATAAAGACAGTCGGCTTAGAGGAGTCAGCGGTGGGCGAGATGGATAAAGAAAGAGAGTCTCCCTTGGGGAGTCAGTGGTGGGCGAAAATGGTAGAGAATGAAAATTCCTAGAGGAGTCAGCGGTGGGTGAAATAGATAGAATAGCGTTAGAGGAGTCAGTGGTGACCGAAATAGTTTTAGAAAGACAGTCGCTTTAGAGGAGTCAGGGGTGGGCGAAATAGATAAAGACAGTCGGCTTAGAGGAGTCAGCGGTGGGCGAAATAGATAGAGAAAGACATTCTTCCTTGGGGAGTCCGTGGATGGCGAAAAGGGTAAAAAAAGAAAATTCCTAGAGGAGTCAGTAGTGCTCTAGAGGAATCAGCAGTGCGAAATAGATAAAGCCAGTCGGCTTAGAGGAGTCAGCGGTGGGCGAGATAGATAAAGAAAGAGAGTCTCCCTTGGGGAGTCAATGGTGGGCGGAAAGGGTAGAGAAAGAAAATTCCTAGAGGAGTCAGCGGTGGGTGAAATAGATAGAATAGCGTTAGAGGAGTCAGTGGTGACCGAAATAGTTTTAGAAAGACAGTCGCTTTAGAGGAGTCAGGTGGGCAAAATAGATAAAGACAGTCGGTTTAGAGGAGTCAGCGGTGGGCGAGATGGATAGAGAAAGATAGTCTCACTTGGGGAGTCAGTGGTGGGCGAAAAGGGTAGAGAACAAAAATTCCTAGAGGAATCAGCGGTGGGTGAAATAGATAGAATCCGCTTCAGAGGAGTCAGTGGTGACCGAAATAGTTTTAGAAAGACAGTCGCTTTAGAGGAGTCAGCGGTGGGCGAAATAGATAGAGATAGACAGTCGCTCTAGAGCAGTAGTGCTTTAGAGGAATCAGCAGTAGGCGAAATAGATAAAGTGAGTCGGCTTAGAGGAGTCAGCGGTGGGCGAGATGGATAGAGAAAGACAGTGTCCCTTGGTGATTCCGCGGTGGGTGAAATAGATAGAGAAAGACAGTATCCCTTGGGGAGTCAGTGGTGGGCGAAAAGGGTAGAGAAAGAAAATTCCTAGAGGATTCAGCGGTGGGTGAAATAGATAGAATCGCTTTAGAGGAGTCAGTGGTGACCGAAATAGTTTTAGAAAGAAAAGACAGTCGGTTTAGAGGAGTCAGCGGTGGGCGGAATAGATAGAGATAGACAGTCGCTCTAGAGCAGTAGTGCTCTAGAGGAATTAGCAGTGGGCGAAATAGATAAAGACAGTCGGCTTAGAGGAGTCAGCGGATGGCGAGATGGATAGAAAAACACAGTGGGTGGGTGGGCGAAATAGATAGAGGAAGACGGTCTCTTTGGAGAGTCAGTGGTGGGCGAAAAGGGTAAAGAAAGAGAATTTCTAGAGGAGTCATCGGTGCGTGAAATAGATAGAGTCGCTTTAGAGGAGTCAGCGGTGGATGAAACAGATAGAGATAGACAGTCGCTCTAGAGCAGTAGTGCTCTGGAAGAATCAGCAGTGGGCGAGGCGAAATAGATAAAGCCAGTCGGCTTAGAGGAGTCAACGGTGACCGAGATGAATAGAGGAAGACATTCTCCCTCGAGAGTCAATGGTGGGGAAAAGGGTAGAAAAAGAAAATTCCTAGAAGAGTCCTAGACAGTCTACTTTGAGGAGTAGATGGTAGGCGAAATGGACACGGCAGTGTCCGTGGTCGACAACAGAGAAGCCAACTCAGAGAGAGCTGGGCGGATGTGTGATGATGACAACAGCTACAGGGAAAGGTTGAGCGCCATCGCAGAGAGAAGAAGCAGCAGTTCCACAACCGTGGCTCTCCAACCTCAGCATCTGAAAATGCTACTAAGCCAAATAGGTAAAGCCTCAACCGCAAACCCACAAAGTCGTGACACCACCTTTCTCCAAGCAAGCAAGCTCTAGTTGCGGCGGGCCAACAAACACAAAGGCTGGTTAGTCTGGACCAGCCTACCGGAACAGCTCCAGAAAACACAGTGCATGTCGATAATTTCCTCCAAATGCTGGGGGCGGTTCTCCTGAATCTCTAGCCGTAGAAGAGAAACGACATCAGGGTCCAGATTTTCATTTTTCAACTTCTTCTCTGGAGATTCTGTCCAAAAATTTTCTCAGGAAGCAGCCTGCACATTTCCATACAGATCTGTGGTCAATGATTCGGTTGACCACAAAAACCCTTTTCAAGAATGACGCAACGAAATTGAGTTGACCCAAAAACCACCAACTGAACCAGAAGGGCCTTCTCGGCCAGACGACCTTCAACAAAAAACCGAACCACTACAACAAGACGAAGAAACTTCCCATTTTCCATTCTTCACTTTAAATTCTTCTTTCTCTCTCTCTATCCACTAGCAGTTCCAAAAAACCTCAATTTTAATTAACCATCGTCCAAACACCCCAAATCTCCTCGTTGAAAAGATGCTGCTCGCCTCATCTTTGCAGGATGGACAAGGACTCCGGGACCAGTCACGGGACCTACGACCTGGCGTGGATTCGGAAATGGCGCCTCCCTGACCTGAACCCCTCCAGCACCAGAGCGCGGCCGCAACAAACCAACTATCTTTTCACCAAGTCGATGTACCCCAACGACGATTCTGGTATTGGTTTTCTGCGGTTTCCCACTGCTGAAACACGAATGTGGGGATCATGTTCGAAGCCGCAGCCGTGTGTGGGTACACCAGCAGACTAAGCAATCCCAAGACGATCCTGGACTCCCTCCGCTGAAGAAGCATAAGCCGAAAGTGTCGGACCGACAGTTAAATTATTGTAACTCGATTACATCTATAATTATATATAATAAACCTATGTGTCTATCTGTCTGTCTTCTACTTTCACATGATTCTCATTCCTTTCAATTCCTGCAGCTTCTTCCTAATTTCTGTTAATTCTTCTTTCAGATTTTGAACTTATCATTTTATTCGTAGTTCTCATTTTTATTTTGCCATTACTGCTGATATTCCTATTCGAAGTCTCATATTTATTCTAGTTTTCATTATTAATTTTTCTGAGGTTCTTGAATTTCAGATTTTCGTGCTTGATTTTTCAAGTTCTGAGACTGTTACATTTTCAGCTTTTCAATTTCTTAGTTTCACAATTTCCATTTTATTTTAGGCAATGGGTTTTCAGGTTCCATATTTTGTGGTTCTCAGGTTCTGATATTTGTATTTTTTTGGGTTCTCCAGTTTTCAGATATTCAAACTCCTTGGCTTTTAGTTACTTAAGTTCTTCAGGTTTCACGATCTCAAACTCAAACTTTAAGGTTTGTGGATTTTTAATTTCTCAGCTTTTAAGTTCTCAGGACCGGTATTCTCCGATCTCATATTTTCAGAATGCCAATGTTTCACTCTTACGTTCTCATATTTTCAGATACGTTGGTTCTCGGGATGCTTAGTCTTTAAAGGTTTCCATGTTCTCAGTTTTTCAGACTGAGAGCTTTGTCGATTTTCAAGCTGTTGTGATTCTTATTGGTAGTATATTAGGTTTAGGATTTATATTCTTAGGTTGCATGATTTTGAATTTGTTTACGCCAGATTTCCGATTTCCCGATTTGCGGCTTAGATGTTCATTCATGTTGATAGATTTTAATTTTATTAATTTAATTTAGATTTCTAAGTTTTTAGGTCTAAAAGTTTTTATGGTTTCAGGTCCTCAGACCCACCTGGCTTATTTAAGGTTTAGGTTCTCAGGTGTTTAGAGCCGCAGACTTTCAATTTATAAGGTTTTCGGATTGAGAGATTCTCAGGGTCTTGTACGCCATGGATTTTCGACCGATTTAGGAGGTTTAAAAATGAGCAGAAACGGCTAAAAAATATAGAATTGATAACATTGACAATAGGTGTTTCTATGGAAAGTCAAAGCAAATGAGCGAAAAAATGATTATAGTACACATACAGACTGATCAACAATTAATGTTTCAGTTGGTAATAGATTCAGATCGATTTATTTTTGCGTTTAAGTTGACGAAATGGAATTTGTAAATTATGCAAGTTTCTGTTGGTTTGGTGCAAATTTAAATGTAACTGTCACCCATCTATCATCGGTTGACAACCAAATCACAAGCTTACCAATTTTGATGTAAAAAAATTGTTGCCAACTCAAACTCACTGATCACTCAGTAGTTTGTTAACACCGCCACAAATGTGCTCGTGGTGCTACGGCGTTGTACATGACAAAAGTTCATCCGTCACAAAGACTTTAATATAGCTAACATTTTCAATTTACTTTTTGTTTTGTAAAGACTGAAAGACTAATTACCAAAATTCAATTAAAACGGATTCATTATTTACACTTTTCCTGGGGGTTTGATTTGAACTAATCATATTTATTCATGGCGCACTCGAGAGTTAAGCAGAATTAAAAATTTACGTTGCTCATTTTTTGCTTTTGTTTGCTTTTTGTTAAATTATGTGGGTATAACTGATTTAACGTCTAACCAAGCTTGGCAAATATTCAACAAAACGAAAGGCGGTGGAAATTTAAATGGTGGTTGTTGGTAAAGAGAATTGGATACAATTGGATATGTCAATCATTTTGTTATTTTATTAACTTTACAAAGTTACTAGTTGCTATTGGTGGACGCTCTGATGAATAATTTTACTGGGGATTTAATTATATAGAATTATAAAATGCCTGTGTGTGTTCAATGTAATAGCCCATTTACAAAGCTTTATTTATTTATTTCACAACTTGTTGATATTGGATTTTAACATTATGAAAACAATTTGATCTCTATAAGCCATCAATTTTCGTGGTATAACAAAATATTTTTATTATTCTCTACACATTAATAAAATTGGAATTTCAGTAGAATCAAATTAAAATTTAAATATATCTATGTCGAACTCCACAAACTTTAATAACTGAAGTATTACTATTGGTACATGTTTCGGCAGAATGCTTCTGCCATCATCAGCCCTTAAAGAATATATATATATTCTTTAAGGGCTGATGATGGCAGAAGCATTCTGCCGAAACATGTACCATTAGTAATACTTCAGTTATTAAAGTTTGTGGAGTTCGACATAGATATATTTAAATTTTAATTTAAATTTACTCCACTTGGATTTAAGGACATTCTTCTTGTTCAGTAGAATCGGCGTTTAATAAATTGTGTACTTTTGAAAAAATATATATATATATATATAAAACGCTCCGGGTATTTTTCTTCATTCCCCCCTCCCGAACTACTCCAAATTTTCCTACAAATTTAACCTCGCCTCAAACTCAAATTCTTCCAACAAATAAACGTTCACACACAAATACAGCATTCAGGACGATCGTCTGCATTAAATAAAAGCCCCTTGTCCTCTCACTGTGCTTTATCCGACGTGCTCGAAAACAAACAATTTTATTAAAAGCTGGAAGCACTTTGTTTTCATTAGCGGTGATCTTCTGCTGATCTCGCCAAGACAGAAAGAACGAACAGTAAAATTTAATTTGTTGGATTTCTCGGAAGAGCACCTGAGCCGGTGACAAACTATTTTTATAAACCTACACACTTGTAGGTTTTTGCGAACCGTTGTCATGAAATGAGATAAAGAAGTCTTACGTGGAAATGTAATAATTACAGATATCGCTTTCATTTCTAGGTGGGAAGAATTGCTGAGGGAGAAAAGAGTAATTATATTTCATAACTGCTCTGACTCTTACTTCCGCTGAAGTATTTTTATAAAGCTTCCAGGCATCAGGTTGTTAAAGTGTCTTCCAAATATACTTTACATTGATCTTTCATAACCTTCTTAGGTCATTTCTAAGAAAGTCAATTTAATAATGTGTTTTAACGAAGCAATTTTTTAATCTAAAGTACACGCAAGAACCGTATAACGGAATGCAGTTTGCGGTAATTAAATGAACGCTTGAAAGAAAATACGATGAAACGACGCATCTGTTTTTACGTAAACTGCTGTCGTTTGAACTTGTTAACAACCGCTTCGTGTTTCTGTTTTGATGCGGCGACTTCTTATTATATTAGTACAAAATTATCACTTGTAATTACATGAGTGCTTCGAAACTATCAATTTCTAATACGAAAGTTAATTAGCAACTACGACTTTTGTCAAAAAATGACACGAACATTGCGTTTTAATCAACTTAAGTATTACAACAGATGATTGTTTCAGAAGCATGAAAGTAATTCGGTAAGATTTTTTCATGAATAAAGTTGTTTAAATATCAAAGAATTTTCCCCAAACGATCCATGTTGAAATTTGACATAAAAGTAAAAAATGTGACACTAGTATTCAGCGTTGCCCCGAAAATAAAAACATTTGAAAAAGGAACATAAAGGATTATCGAATTATCACTATAATTCGAAAAATCAAGTCTTACGATTGGTCGAAAACGATGATGAATGAAATAATCGCCATAATTTGCTTGTCATTGGTTGAAATTTAAAAGTAACTCCGATTTGATTGGATTACGAAGGAAATCCTAAATATGTTTAACGTAATGTTGATGTTACACCACATTATATTTCCTTAATTATTGTTGAATATGTTAATTATAAATACGTATGAATAGTAAAAAAAATTCTACCAAGTGAAATCGAGTTAATATAATATTATGTTTTATAACTTTTTTCCATAGCGTTTGTCTTCTGCTTCAATATTATTTGTAAAAGTGGTGATTCAGTTAGTTAACCATTATAGTTAAATCTTAAGTTATCAAAAAAAGTCCAAAGCTACTTCAAAGTTATTTTTAAAGAATACCTACTAGCTGACCCGACCGATCGCGAAACAACACAAAAGTAAACAAATTAATGTAATTTTATTTTAATTTGGGCTGGAATGCGTTTTTCCAGATGTTAACAATTTTTATTTTCAATTGAAAACATTGAATCGAGTTATGTATTTCCATCTCGGGGGCATAACGAACAAAACAAAAAAGAAACGACTAAGTATGTCGTTCCTATATCGCCAGTTATGATCGAGAGTATATACAACAATTATGTATTTTTGTATTAAGTTTTGTTGGAGTTTGTCCGAATTTCCCGACTTTCTTTTGTAATTGTCTCCAATTTAATTTTCCGGAACCTTAAGTTAATAAGTGAGTTATGGTCTTGATATTGAGTTCATACAAAAATTCCATTCCATAGAAAAAAACTCTGTTTTTCCGGAATTTTCCAATTTTCCGGACAACTTTTCAAATTTTTCTTTCCATGAAAACTTTATTTGGACTATTACAAATATTTAAAAAAAATTGTCAATTCGGTCCAGTCTTTCCCAAGTTATGTGCTTACCAACGAACGTTTTTGCCGATTTTTTATGTGTTGCCTATTTAAAATTTGGAATAAAATAAATTAAAGCCCTGTATATAGATGAAAATGCTATTCGTTGGTATGATTTGGGGGCGTCCATTTTGGCGATTTTTCGACCTCCCTTCCCCGCCTTGGTGAGATGTTATGAGATTTGGCTTGAACCGCCTCCCTCCCCCCTAATCTCACGTGAGATTTATTTAGTATTTTTAGTGCAAAAACTGCTTGATTGCGTTGGATTTATTAAAAAAAACATAAGTTGCTTAATTATTTTTATTTAAGACTAGCTAGAATAACAATGAGAAAATCGAACAATAAAATACTTAAGTAGGAACTACTAAAATTCTTACTTTGTTGCGCATAACTGCGATAGTAGTAGATTGTTTTATTAGGAGTAAAAGTTGGACTTTTCATAACAAATCTGTAGCTTTGACAGCCGAGCGGCGGGGCCGGCAACTACATACGAGCTACGAAAAGTCACTTTTCTCCGAATAGAACATCCTATTTTTTCTCCAAACGCCGAAAATCGCCCACGAAATACAAATGTGATAGTTTACTGAAATGCTAAAATCAATGTATACATGAATTTCTGTCTAAAAGTGAACATCTCACTGACTTCCCGATTATATTCTAAGACGTCATACACAAGTTTTATGAAATTCCATTTTCTTCAAAATAATGTAAACTTCAGCGCTAAATCCCTAAAAGAATGAGATAATTGTAATTTAAAAAATTCCAAATTATATACGCTGCCGATTTGAGAGAAATTTCGAATTTTTCAAGACACACGATAGCCAAATTAAGCGGCAGACAAAAACACTTTTTCTGCCTAGGCAGCAAATAATGGTCAATTCAGTAGAAGACAAAAACTTTGTCTGCCTAGACAGAGAAATCAACATTTGCCATTGCCTATTGACGTATAAAAAGTCACGTTTTTCTGACTTTTGAAGCAAAATATTATTGTGTAGGATTTAGCTATATTTTTGCCCCACGTGAGATTGTGTAAGATCCGGCTTGACAACCCCTTCCCACCCACGGCTTCATGTAATTAATGGAGGCTCGTCCCTTTGGCATTTTTTTTTTTTTTAGAATATTAGTAATGGTCCAGGTAAAATTTTTACGGAAATAAAGATTACAAAAGTTACTGTTATGTCAGTCGGAAGTCAAGTCAATTCTGGTCTTGCAGTTGTCTTCCTTTTGTGTTGATTTTTTGTCTGTTTCAAGTCGGGAGATTGGCGTTCAGATCCCCAGCCAAGAAGACGGCACCGCTATCTTTGAAAATGTCCTCCAGGTGTCTGATTTAGAACGAGGATGGGGGAGCGTAGGCGTACATATTCAGAGTCTCAGCTTTCTGTGTGTGGCTGGCGATGCCTGTCACCCCCAGGCGTTTCATCTGGGGAAGGGGAACAAGGTTGTAGCCGATTGACTTTTGGTTTTGCACCCGACGTTGTTTGCACCTCCCCATCTTCAGTAGAGCTCTCCTTTTTGGCTTGTTCTTCCCCAAGACTGGGCTGACAAGGACGCTGCAAGACGTTTCCTGACACAATCTTTGAAGTTTGCCTGATGCGGACCACCACAGTTCGAGCGTTTGATCGAACCTTTCTTATCACAGTTTTAACTGCCGTACACCTGAGACATTTAGCCTTGGCTTTGTAAACGCTCTGGGCATGTCCCCACTATTAGCAGTTGAAACATTGCCCGTCGGAGTTGCGCGTTTCAGCGAATCTGGGTAAATGGCATATACGCAGATCTCCTGATGGAAATCGTAGATATTCCGTTCAACCTTTGGAATCACTGAAGCTTCCACATCCAGGGTCTGCTTCCTGCCATCATCCTGGAGACGCGTCCAGGTGTCAATTTACGTTTTTTTAATTCCACGAGCTTTATGGACACGGTGGAGTCGACACTTCTGAGGACGACTTGGGACGGCCAGTGACCCAGCAGAAAGACGAATCAGCAGAGTGGATTGAACGAAACTCTCTGCCCCCCTATGAAATCAAGTTCGGAGAGTTCCCACGAATCCAGGAAGCCAAACATCTCGACACCGCAATCGAAACCTTCAAGAATAAAATCATCATCGCAATCACAGACGCCACCGAAGATCACTCACAGAAGTCATCCCAATGGTGCACGATTCTATATCAAATGGTGAATGCGATCAGAGAGAACAACCGAGCGAGAAGAAAAGCTCGACGAAGCGACGCGAAGTATATAGAAAGAACTGCGGTATAAATACTCCAATGGGAAGTCAAACTAGCCCCGCGAGACTTCAGGAATAAACGTTGGACAAAACAGCTAGAATCGCTGTCCACAGAGGACAACTCCATCTGGAAAATGTGGAACGTCCGGGACCTCGTCAACGAAGTGCCTGAAACCACGATCCCCCTACCTCAGCCGAAGAAATCCGCGGCATCCTCACCGGTCTGAAGTCGAAAAAACATCAAGAGCAGCAACGTCTTCCCAAAAGAACAATTTGTGAGACGCCGGTTCCTCCGGCGAAGAGTAAAATCGAGATGTTCGACCGGGTTATTCCCTGGTCAGACCAGGAAAAAAATATGTAGAAATAAATTTCATCATCGACGAGAAACTCCACTTCCGCCAGCACCTCGAGTACTCCTTGGGAAAAGGGAAAATGGCAGTTGGTATGCTTCCGTCACTAGTCTGCAGACGCAGTAAGATGTCGGTAAATGACAAATTGTTAATTTATCGGAGAATTGTTCGTCCAACGATAAATTAGAACACCGTGGCTTGGGCACACGCCCCCTCGAGAAGAGCAAACATGTATAAGTTGCAGATCCTCCAAAACAAATTCCTTTGTCAACCCTTCGACGCTCCAGACTGGCACCACTTTTATGACTGGACCGGTGCTCACGTCACGCACGCTCACTATTTTAATAAATTTCTACTCTAAGAACTAAAAACTACATATTTCCGCGGAATGGGATTATGCAACGGAATCGGGCTTTTCGGGTGGGGACAGACGTTTTCCGTCGATCGATGCTGGACTCAGACTCACTACACTTATTCCAGAATGGTTTATGAAATAAAAGGTTCAAGTATTGAACTGAGCAATTGAGCAATTCCCCAGATCCAAATATCATTGAAAATCTAGTCAACGCGGAAAATTTATGCAGATGAGCGACAGTATGACAACTTTGCCACTTCAAGAAATGCAATTACGGATATTATTCCTCAAAATGTGAATAGATTCATTGAAGTTTTCAAAGACAAACACAATACATTTTGGGTAGTGTAATTTGAATGCTGTGCCACTTACATTTGAGTCCTGACTATATTTAGTGCAATTAATTATACATTTCTGGATTTGCTCCGTAATTTAAAATTCATGTTCCGAATATTGATTGTAGCGCCATCTGTCGTGCGGCTCTACCAGTTTGAAAATGAATTCTAGATTGAGTTAGTTCCCTTCTAGAGTATTGATTTTCAAATCAACCTTACTTAATAGCACTCAAAAGTCATAATGATATATACAGGCTGCCCATTTTATTTGTTCACGCCTGAAGATTCAGATATAGGCAACATATTAAACATTTTCCAGATCACTTAAACTATTTACTTTTTAAATGAAGAATCATACTGGTTCTAAAATTAAACTCAAAACGTCAATTCAAAGGAATCTTTTAATCAAATATGAAATTTAAATCCTTAAAAAACATATGTTGATGAAATGTTAATATGTTGCCCACTTCTGAATCTTCAGGCGTGAACAGATAAAATGGGAACCCTGTATACGATACGATATTTGGAATACTGAATAATTTCATCAAAACGTTCTGTATTATTTTACTGCATACAAGACTTATTGTCATTGAATTAAAACAAAGGACCTGTTATTATTTTGCTAGAATTCAAATCTATTTCGAAAAACTTGACGGATTTCGTTTGTCAGTGGATTAAAAAAAATACTATCGTTCGAATAGATTTATTTTGTTAATTTTTGTTTTATTTTAACAGAATACAGCCAAAATATATGGTTCTTTATCTTTATATAAGGTGTCCTAGAAATGACTACATTAATTTTAACCAATAGTAAAACTCATTAGTGTCAACAATTTTTCTTAATAAAATTTTGACGTAAAACCCGTTTGACCCGCCAATGAACAATGCCCTAGACGATGATGATAACACACGACAAAAAACTTTTAAAAACACTCGGAATTAATCTAAACCGCTCGCTGTAAATAAACTAAAAAACTGAAAACGGACCTAGTAAAAGTCTATTTCAACATCTCATGAAATTCCGCCGAAGCACAAAGACTTTATGTACAACGCTTCAAAAATCGCCGTGTGCTTAATTTCCATTAATGTTGTGCATTGTATTTATGTTTTGCAAAATGTTGAACCCGAAGGTTAGCAAATCGGTTTGAAGTATCGCATAACACCATTTGGAGAATTTTGAAAGAACAGCAAATGTATCCCTATGACGTACAGAAGGTCCAATTTTTACAGCTTGAGGATTTACGTCGAAGGCGTCAGTTTTGTGAATGGGCCCTGGCCAAAATAAACCAGCAGCCAATCGAAATTTTGCAAAATGCAGTTTTAACAATTCTTGCTGGATGTTGTCATGAATACAAGTCTCTTTATTCTTTATTGTAAATTTTCTAGTGTTAAAAAAGTGGCTTTAAATTTATTAGGTTGTATTTCACTTTTATTTTTTGAAAATTGCACTTTATTAATAGAAATTGTGCAGTGGGGGATAAGAAAAGTTTTGAGGATTTTAAATAATAGCATTGAATGTTTAGTAGGTGACTTTCAATGTTTTGCTAAAGTTTTTTGATGTGCGTTATCGTTCAGTGGCGGGTAAGTAAATTAACGTCAAAACAAAAATATTTATAAAAAAAAAAATCTTGACAATGATGAGATATATTACAAATTAAATTTATTGCACTTATGTATTTCTGAAACATCATGTATAAATTAACTGTTAAGTCATAAAGTTGGTTGTACTCTGGGTTCTCCTGGTGGATGCTGATGGCTTCTCCTTGTCCATCTTCTTTGCAGTCGTAGTGCCGTTCGTGCCAACAGACAACGCTGTCAAACTGTCGCTCGAATTAAAAAAAAGTATTGCTGAAGAACCCCGATTTGAAGCACACAAGAGTGCCTAAATGTACCTACCACTTCCGTCGTATGTAGCCCAACACCGGTCCTACCTATGAATGCGACACTTGATAATAAATTTCTACCTTTTTTTCTCTATACAACGATACTAAAATTAGCGGTGTGGATGATACACTTGCAAAGATTTACGCATATACAGACCGTTTCAATCGAAACGAGCCACCCTCAATAACTTTTTAGGAAAAGATATTTAAGAAAAATCTAAAAACAGGTCAATTTTTATTTCGAGGGGGACATGTTTTGATGCAATAGTAAGCAGGCTTGGTGCAACCCCAATTTTTAAATAGGGAATAGGAGTCAAGTAACATATGTCGTCTGAAAGGTCTTTTAATTGTCTTTTCGGCCACATAATTATTTTTTTATTTGCATAGTCTATAAGTTAGTAATTAAAAATGATTTTTTTTACGATTTTTTTTTTTTTTAGGAATGCCTGCAATTAACGATAAAAAGCTTGCAATAAACATTATTAGACAATTTATTATTGATCTGAATAATGGTGTAATCAAATTTGTCGTCATCCATACTCATTTATACCAATCCTTAAGAATAAGTAAATAAATAAACTGAAAACAAAATAGTCGTGTTTAATTTCCTGAGCGATAAAGCAACTGTAGCATTGAACACTAAATTTGATTTCATATGAAATGTTCAAAATGATTCGCATCGACTTCCATGCCCTCATACAGACGATTATGAAATACGCTTTTTAGGTTACGCAACGTTTCCGGTGTTATTTGTCGAGATTCCAGGATAATCTTTTGTCGCAGATCTTCCAGAGAAGCTGGTTCTGTCGCATAAAATTTGGACTTGAGGTGTCCCCACAAATAGAAATCTAGGGGAGTCAAATCGGACGATCTAGCTGGCCATTCTACAGGACCTTGTCTACCAATCCAATGGTCGGGGAAGTTATTGTCCAGGAACTGTCGTACTGGCGCAGTATAATGAGGTGGTGCTCCATCCTGTGGAAAGACCAATGCGTTCTCTAGCTCTAGCCAAAAACCGATAAGATAATAAATACGCAAATTGTACAAAAACACAGATTGTCTAACATTGTTGATTGCAAGCTTTTTATTGTTAATAATTGCAAGCACGTCTAAATACTAAACAAATCCGTTAAAAAATTGTTTTATTTTACTTATAGACTATGTAAATAAAAAATATTTATGTGGCTGAAAAGACAATTAAAAAACCTTTTAAACTACATGTTACTTGCAAATTCCCTATTTAAAAAATCGAGGTTGCTCCTGTCAGGGGTATGGGGTTGCACCAAGCCTGCTTACGATTGCATCCAAACATGTCCCCCTCGAGATAAAAATTGACCTGTTTTTAGATTTTTCTTAAATCTCTTTTCCTAAAAAATTATTGAGTGTGGCTCGTTTCGATTGAAACGGCCTGTATAATATTACATGCGTTTTGCAAATGATATCTAATAACCGATTTTAAGAAGCTTTCACGTCAAAAAAGAAAAACAACTAAATTCAATCAGTACTATTGTAATTGATGAAACTTGTCTTATTTTAACACTGCAGATAGATGTAGTCATATGAATCCAAAAATTAAAAAAGAAACATCAATGACAATTTAGTTTATATAAAAATTGGTAAGCCTTTGATTCGGTTCTCAGCCAATAACAGATGATTGACAGTTACATTTAAATTTAGAAAAAACAAACATAACCTTCCAATTACAAATGACGTTCCGTCAACTCAAAGGCAAAAATAAATCTACACTTTTATCTTTATCTTAGGGCCGGTTTATGTCGAGTTAAACTGAAGGTTACAGGTTTACTTCCAGATTCGTCAAAAGACCGGTTGTACAAAAACAGTTTATCTCGAAACTAGAGGGTCCTAGTCCTGGTAAATGTTACCGCTGGATTTCCACTGTTCAGTTCTGGTTGGAAGTTACCCATGCGCCCACTGACTCATCGAGGGATGAGCTGTTCGAATTTGACAACGCGGTAGAAACGTGATTATCAGTTGTACTTGTTTGTTGTTTTTTTGCAATTAACGCTTTTTTAAAAAATATGGAGGATGTTTTCGAAATATTTGACGATATTTTAAATATTTTAATTTTGTGGTCAGATTTTTTTTTCGCTTTCTTTCAATTTAAATATTTGTCTTTTAAATTTTTTGTACTTCTACGCGTGGCCCCGCTCATTGAATTGAATTCAATAGCAATTTGTTCCCACGCAGAATTTTTCTTCTTCCAGCTGGCAGAATCTGTTTTCTTACATTCTACAACTTCTTTATAGTATATTGAAACACTAGTTTTGTAAAACTGATATTAAGACACGAGTTCAGGTTGCAGCACGACTGCCGTAGGCAGGAGTACCTGTAAAGAACGAGTGCTCATAAGTTCTACAAAACAAGTTTTTCATGTTATTTTTCCTAATTTGCATATTAATTTAATTTTTTAACAAATAAAATCAATTTTGGTAATTTAGGAAATTTTGTTAAATTTTGATTTTTCTGTACCTAACGTATAGTTGAGATGACTCACATGGAACCTTAACCACAAAATTACACTGACATTTTGTTCAGTGCAAGGTTCAGTGTGTCTAACCAATGGAAACAAAAATTCTAGATTTTGGGTGCGTTAATGAAATATTAACGCACTCAAAATGAGTGTGTTAAGGGTCTTTTTAACAATCATCGGAGCAAGAATCTGCGGTCGGAGTGAGGGGATAGAAGTGCAGTGGGACGGTCGAGATGCGACCCCCACTGCCAGCGATCATTCAAAATATCATTTTCACCCCGAGTTCTCGCATAGCCAAAGACCGGGTGCATCAGTGGCGTAGTCCAACGTTATGCCAACAAAGTTTTTATTTTATCGAAGACCGTTTTACCTACCTACCTACCTATGCTAAAGTTGTTCAAGGATATCTATTTTATAAACGTAAAAAATCATTGTTAAATTTTTTGGTTAGATAATATTACCCAGGTACGTGTTTTTAAGAATTTTTACAATATTGGGTTATGTTATGTATCTACCTAGGTAGGTAGATATTAAAGAATTCAATTTACAAAGAGCAAGCGAAATGTAATGCGGACATCAAAAAGGCTTTTAAAACAAAGGTCTTAGGATAAAAAAAGAATTTCAACACTTCGTAGCTATTGTTTTTATTTGAACAGTTAAAGGATAAGCGACATGGTCAAACTATCTTGTACGATAATTAAATAGGTACATTATAAATAAATATTAAACTAAATCATCAACCGCTCTTTCAGGATTTCTGATTTTTCTTCCTCTAGTATCTCGGGGATCTATAATTTCTGGCAACGGACATTTGGAATAAAATATTCTTCTTTTGGTTTCAAATAAAGTTGTATTCTGAATTATCAGTCTCATTTATATTCAACTAGCTGACCCGACAGACGTTGTCCTGTTCAAATTTAAATAATTTTTTTGGACATATCGCGAAACAATACAAAAATAAAAACAAATGTAATTTTATTTTAATTTAAGCTGTGATGAGTTCGTCCAGATTTTCCTCCAGAACATAACGATTTTCTTTTATTGAAAACATTCAATTGAGTTTGTATTACCATAACGGGAGCATAACGAACTAAACAAAAAAAGAATCAACCAAATATGTCGTTCCTATCGTCAGTTATGATCGAGACTGCATATATGTAATAGTTATTTATTACATACGAGTGTGGAATGTACTATATCGTCGCCTAAGAAACAACACCGCCTATCAACCATTTTCGAAAATCTGGTTTGTCCTTATTCTTCTTCGAATTCTCAAACCGCATAGGGTGGTTAGCATAAAATTGTTCTCATTAGTGTATAATTAACATGTTTTCTATACATTAGAACAATTTATGCGAAGCAGCCTATGCGTCTTGAGAATTCGAAGAAGAATAAGTACAAACCTGATTTTCGAAAATGGTTGATATGCAGTGTTGCATCTTAGGCGACGATATTAGGCACGCAAGAAAAAGTTTACGTATTACGTATATCCATCATTCGAAACGTGAGTTATAGTCCCATCGAAATAGCACTTTCAGTTTTCCCCGAATGTTCCAATTTTCCGAGCAACTTTTCCAAATTTTCTTTTCTTAAAAACCTTATTTGGATTATTACGAATATTAAAAAAAAAAAATGCCGATATCGGTCCATCCGTTGTCATGTGATGAGCTTACCAACGAATAGAATTACATTTTCCAGATTTTTCTCCATATCTTCCCGATTTGTTTTTCAAATTGAAAACATTCATTTGAATTGTTTCCATCCCTGGAGCATAACGAACAAAACAAAAAAATCAACCAAATATTTACTATGGGGAACAGAATATTTTGAACGACTTCTATAGGTAGGTGACACTGTATCAATAAATTATTATTATATATAATTATTATATAATTATTATATAATTATTATATAATTATTATATAATTATTATATTACTTGATAGACATTTACTTCAAATTGTCAATTTTTCGATTCCATTTATAAATGTCATAACAACAGTAAAGGACAGTTTACAATAACATTTTTTGATATCCTAAAATTTGATCGTTAAAAATATTATGTCTGCATTGTATGTCGTTCCTATCATCAGTTATGATCGAGAGTGCATACAAGTATTATAATTTTTGCAGTTTTTCCGAATTTTCCGACTTTTCTTTGTAATTTTTTCGAATTTAATTTTTCTGAAAACTTTTTCAGGGCCATAACGAACAAAACAAAAAAAGAATTACGCATACATCGTTCGAAACGTGAGTTTTGCTCTTGAGTTCATACGAAAGTCAGATAGGTAGTCCAGTTTATCCCGAATTTTCCAATTATCCGGTAATTTTCCAAAAATTTTCTTTCATACAAACGTTGTCCTGACAATAACGAACACAACCAAAACAAACTGCCAAATCGATCGAGCCGTTCTCAAGTGATGCTCTTTCATACATACGGCAATTGATTTTTATTTACTTGTAAAAAAATAGTGTTTTTTTTTACGGAGGGACATTTTGGTCCGGCTTCTAAATTTCACGCAAGTCAGAATAACGCATTAGATATAGCCGCCGGGAGCTACAGCGTATGTCACAAACATATTAGACCCGACTAATGTGAGACAAACCCAGTGTCAGGGCGCAAGAATGGCTAATTTTGTGACACACATGCAGTGTCACGTGGCAGCTAACGTGGCAAAATCCTCAGTAGGTTCTTACACTATACATAAACGAAAAAATACTGACAATACAGTTATAGCAACAAACAGCGCGTTCCCACATCTGTGTTTTACTACGCCAATGACATTTAGTCCAGGGTGGTCCAGTGGACATGCCCTCATGATTTAGGCGGAGCTAGTGATTGTGACTGTAAAATTTCCGTAATATAGGCAACCAACATTTAGAGTGAAACCCTCTCGTTTTTCTCATTTTCCAGCCACCCCAATAAGGTTATATCATATTGTGCATGAAAACATTAAAGCAGACACATTAAGCAACCACGGAACACCACAAGTTTCATGAAGAAGTCATTAATTTGTATTTAAAAGTATATCCTAATACGTAATAAATACCTTCATTACCAACCAATTTTTGAGCATTTAAAATGTTTTTTTATAAATATAGCTCGGTGTTGCGTTCATCTATAAGCACTTTTCTTCACAAAATTACAAAAAAATAAACAAATTATTGCTCTAATTTTGTCGCAAAATAAGAAAAATTACACCTCTGCAAGACTGCAAGCAGCGTACATTTAAACAGACCCTTAATAGCTTTGTTACAACAGCAAATTAGGATTTTTTTTAACGAAGTCCTACAAAAAGTTTAAACATAACATTCAGATAAAATATCATTTTAGATGTGTGACTCAACATTAACAAACAAGGTTCAAATATGAAATAACCTTCGGAAATCTTCGAATTTCCAACAAGCAGGTAGGTAGGTAATAAACAACCTAATATTTATGACCTAAGAAATTATTCAAATTCTGTGAGCGAACTACCACGGTTACAATCGCCAAATAATAGTGACAATTCTAGTAATTTTTGTGCCTAACAATACCACTCGAAGTAAACTTAAGAGGGTTCTCCAGTGGCAGGTTGATTTCTGCCGGTCAAGTATATTTTCCCGCAATATCTTTTTTTAATTTACAATTTTCAAAAAAATCGCTCTGTAGCTGCAAAGATCTATATTTTATCAACACGTTCACAAAATTTCAACAAAAAATCTTCAAAAATAAAAAAGTTATATTCAACGGCGCGCAAAAATGTACAAACATGTGCGGCATTGAATGTAACTTTTTTATTTTTGAAGATTTTTCGTTGAAATTTTGTGGGCGTGTTGATAAAATATAGATCTTTGCAGCTACAAAGCGATTTTTTGAAATTTTTAGATTAAAAAAAAAGATATTGCGGAAAAATGTACTTCGACCGGCAGAAATGTACCTGCCACTGGAGAACCCTCTTAACCACGGCTAGAAAACTCATTGTAATACTCGTTTCTGACAGTGTCGAACGATAAAAGTACTTTAATTGAAAATTACTATGAGAACTATTTTTTTGCTTACCTGCTAGAAAACTAATACGGAAGTTGCTAGTGGCAGTGGCAGTAGCTTCCTCACTTCTTGCTAATGACAGCGTGGGCTTTTATCTCAAAATGTTATTAATTAACTTATCTAGTAAAGGGAATTATCTCATAAAACATCCCACAAGGCATGTGAATAGGGTAATAATATATATAAGATTTATTCATTTGCATACCGAATTCCTGATTATAGAGCAAGAAGTGGATATTTAGGTATACGTCACACTCCGTTATTACAAAACATTAGGGAGCAATTTCCTGATAAAAAATTGTTGGTTAAACTCTACAATATTATATTATACTGATCTTTTCAGAAAAATGTAAGGTGATCATAATATTTATACGGAAATTGAACTGAAATATTAAATTTTATCTCCATTATGTTTTGTTAAACTGAGACATTATACAGGTTAAGTCAAACCCTGTATAACCTGATTTAATGCAATCCACATTGTTTCACAATTTTTAATTTAATTAAAATATTGTTTCTGCTAATTTTTATCGATATTGACTTTAATTTCATGGTTTTGTTTCTGGATTCTCTCGTTTGTTTAGTAGTTTAGTAGTGAATGTATTTTTATCAAACATGAAGATTTATTCTAAAATTTTGTGTACACTAATAATATGATATACATTTCCATTCTTCTTTTCTTTTCTTTCTCTTGACGTACATTATTTTGCAAATATGTATTCAAATATTATTTGCAATATCAATAAGGGAAAGAGGAAGTATTAACCTTACCTTCATTCTCATTCTGCTTTTGTCGTTCCACTTCTACCTTCAGTAACGAAAACTCGGGAGAGGAAGGAACAGAAATGAAACGAAATATTTTGAGAATAAATGATTTTATTAAAATATTATTTTATGTAAAAAATTATACCCGTTCAAAATTGAAGCCACAATTTACATATTATGTACTAATAATATGAGAATATAGCATTTATATATATATCTACAAAATATGTATAACAACATTTCTGATTTGATAAATTCATTATCACATATTATGTAATCAGTAATCACAATATTGCAAAAACGTTTTTCTAATTAATATTACAATATTACTTATTAGAAGTAATAAAAACTGTGGTGTATACCTATTAATATAATAAATATCTACATAAAATGCTAACTTAGCATTAACACATGTCGCTATCTAAAATGTAGTAAACACCCACATTAACACTAGAAAACAATTTAAAAATTATGTGTATTATGTAATTATGTGTATTATAGCAATTTACCTATTATATCAAATATCAATTTTCATTTCTACATCTAAAATTTGTATTACATATTTCGAAATTCGTTACCGTATATGTATTCGAAATTGAAGTTTTTGTTATGTAAGGTTTTCAGTGAAGTTACTCTTTATAATGTATTTGTTATTTTTTTGGCCCACCCTCCTCCACTTCCATATGACACTTTCTTTAAATGGTACGAAATTTTAATGGGGTCGTCCGAGAATTTTCAAAAACAGCTTTTCTAGAAACTACCCCTATTCCCTTCAACACGGGACAAAATTCTAGACGCGCGGGCTATTGAGAAATGCACGAACCAATGAGAATGGCGTCACAAGAGGCGGTAAATGTACAGCGTTTGAAAATGCTAAGCGAAATTGCGCTCTGTTATCTCACAAAACAATTTTATTAAACAAGAGAACACGTTTTAGGGCTTCAAGTTGTACAATCTACGAGATGCTACAGTTGAATTCGTCAAATTCAGTTGAGGGGGACGACCCTATTCTACAATATCCTACCTATTCGTTCTTGTAAATTGCACTTATAAAGCTTTCCTTTTTTTATTTTGGTTATGGTGTTCCCTATGACTGACATTGAATTTAATTTTCAACCGGTTCTTTATGCGTAAGCGGTTGTATTATGTCCTTAGAATTCTTAGTACTTTTTACTCAGACCTTTTTACTCATATGTTAGAAATATATTTCGAAGTAAATATTTACTATACATTTGTAGTTGGGTATTTCACATTTTCAGTACTTAAAGATGTAAAAGCCAAGATACTTTTGGATGTGTCGTATTTTTAGTGTATTTCCTACATTTCGATATAAGTTTAACTTATTTATTTAAATAATATGATATTTATCGTTCATTGCCTAAATATAAACCCGCTTATATAAATTTTTATATAAGTCTTGTTTTATTGTGTTTTTTACGTAGTGTTTTCACCATTTATTTATTTCTTATAAATATTTCTTTACACTTAGGTATAACATCATAAAAATTATTTTTAAATAAAATTTCAGTTTCGTGAAGATCTAACCCCATTTAATAATAAGTGGGTTTAAGTCCATATCGTGGGATCCCAAAGTCATCAACACCAATTTTTCTGTTTTTTTTTTGGCCCTCCCACCTCCACTACCAATTAATGTACCGTGCATATTTCATTCTTTAATAACCAATGATGAGATTAGGTTTCCATTTTTTTAGGTAGACAATTTCTGCAAATTAAGAGAAAAACAGGGCAGTTGTGGGGGAAAAATACTCTTTTTTTCAATTTACACATATACTCATTCTACAGAACCCATCAATAACACAAGAATACCACTGCTGTGGGCTCACTTATAAAACTAGACAGCGTTTGATTTGGCACTGTCGTTTTCTTTTTAAAATTATCTTGCAACACTTAATGCGACTTTTTTTGCTCATTGGGTAAATTATGGGGAACCCACCGACAAAAGACTTTTCGGACTCCAAGGGGAACGTACAAAATCTTTCCTATTGCTGTCATTCCAATCTCCAAAGTACTGCGAATAATTCACCACTTGTCGTACAGAAGCAATATTCTCTTCTGTGACACTTCTAAAACTTGGGACTTCATAGGGAAAATGCATCTCTAAATGCTCTGAAGACAATACCACTTTTAAAATGATCAAAAATCAACTATTCTTGTGTCAACACAAAATCTGTAGGTTTAGTGTCTAGATGCCTTCAATTTGCTAGGTTGCAGAAACTTTCTGTGCGACCTACGTACTAAAAATTGTTTCTTTGGCCCTCCCACCTCCACTTCCACCATTTTATTTCAGTTATTTATGCATATGAAATTCTCCTTAAAGCAAGTTTCAGCAACCAATTATATTGTTTTTTTTTGGCCCTCCCACCTCCACTTCCATAATATAATGCATTGTGACTATTGAATTGAATACAATTTTTCTTAGACCTTCCTCGTCCATATTCTCTTACTCAACAAAGTAGCAGCTAAAACTTAACTGAGATACAAAAAAGTGATTTGCTATTGATACAATTAATGAAATTTTGATAAATACGACTTCCAAAATATGGAACAAAAACTTAATACTACCCGATCGGACCTAAGCTAGAACCGTCCTTACACGACCTATCTAATGATCTTCTTGTATTCGTAGTAGATTTACTACTTAAATGATATGAATTTCTGATTGTATATCCTCTTCTTTGGATATCAATAATTTATGTTTGTTGTATAGGGTGGTTCCAATATCTGTAGGTCGTACTTATGGAAAAAATGTAACATCGAAACACAAAAAGCGTGAAATCACCATTTTGTATACAGTTAAATTTTGCAATAGAAATTTATACTTTGATAAACAATTATAGTAGGTAAACTTTAAATAACCTGTTCACAATCGTCCTAAGGACTCTACTAATATTTCTCCAGATTTTGTTGGAATTTTTACATTCAAGGCATGAGATCTAAGTGTCACTCACTGGGATTTTCTATGGACTTTTTTTTATTCTTCTTATTGACGGATTTTGTGATAACTTCAAACTTGAAAAACTTTATAAATATTAAATACTTTTTTCTTTTAAAATGTTATGACATTTATGTTTATATTTTTTTCTTTTTATATAGTATGTAATTTCTTTATACGCAAGCATCATGCCTTTTACACAAACTGCTGCTGACAACCATCTATGTGGAAGCTTATTACGAACATGCTCTACAGTTGCTTCTACAGAGTGGTTTAGAAAATTTAATGTTTAAGATTTCGACGTTCGACACAAAGAGCGTATGGACAAAAATTCTGAACTCACAAACCACTTGTGCACAACGAGCTGCTGCCACCGACTAAGTTAGCAATGCTGAACGTTATTGACCACAATTAATTAAGAAAAAGGTTCTGACGATAAAAATCGGAGAATGCAGTAGATTTTTCATAGAATCATGAGATTTCCAAGCTCCATGTTGAGTTTTAATTTCGACTTCCCTTTAGTTCCATGTAAAGAATATAATCGAAATTCCATTTTCAACATCAAAGAGTGTAAGGTGTTAATGGAAAGGTTCACGGCAGTTGAGTAATTAATTGACAACAGGGCTTAAAAGCGGGTATCTCGTAACGGGCATATGCACTGTGAGACAAGAACAAAGCTTCACATGCAGGATCAGAACAACCACATCCTTTAAGAAAACAAAAATCACATTTGAAACTAAAATGTGCAGTGATGCTTTTCAAATCACTAATTAGCCCACGATGCGAAAACTTGGGTAACCCTAATTCACAACATAAGTAAATGTCCAAGTGCAACTTGTGATCCTTTGGAACAAAACATCAATACCATCATCTTGGCTGGAATCCGAAAGATATTCCTGCGACAGGAACTGTTCCCAGTATTTTGGCAATTGGCGTAGAAGGTTCACCAACATTGTTATTTACTTTATGGAACGAAACGACAGTTATATAGGGATAAATCATAATTATAAATCATTAGACAAATAACACCAAAAAGTTTTTAGGGACGTAGATGTGGCGGACATGTGACACGTTACATATACAATCTACCTAAATCATTCTGCGATCATTCTTCACTCACTTTTATAATTTTTGGCATATCTTTTCCCATTTCGTTATTTGGAAATGTTGTTTCTTTATACACCCTGTATAACCTTTATTTATTGGACCGAGTTATGCTATATATGACCTTTTCATTTCCCTATAATGGTTCTATTTATTTTGTGGAAAGGTTTTCTATTATGATTATTGTTAATTTCCACCTATGGAGCGATTAGCAATATAAGTACATACTTTTTTGAGGTAGTATTTTTTTTACTTCAACTTTTGAAGCACTGTCTTTAATCTGTATTTTCAGTGGTTCAGCTTTGATAGTATCCCATATTTATGATGTTTGTATGTAATATGCAGAATGAATTAAATGAGATATTTTGTCTTGTTTTTTTATAATTAATCTCTTAATATTATTATTATTTTTTAGTACTCAAATTTCTGTGACTTTTGAAGTCAGTGGCAGTAAAAAGTTTTTGCTTTTTAGTTATTTTTACCATAATAATGATTAATACCTTTTCATTCATTTGCCTGCTTGTGATCTCAATTTTAGAATTTTTAATGTTAATGAGTGTCACTTAAACCTTAATTTAAATTTTGCATTTTAAACTTTTTCTTTGTTTTTTTAATTGTTTCCTTATAAAATTCTTTTTATGTTTCCAGATTTTACATACTTATCCTAACTTCTTAAATAAATACCATCACACGCAAAGATAATTATGTTTGGATCGGTCAATTAGACAGTTCCAAATATACTTTGTCTCTTGGCCTGTTACTATTTTTGGTTTCCAATTTTAGTTCGCAAACTCTTTCACTTTTACATCAGTATATTTATTCTGTTCAGTTGTTTATTTATCTTTAAGGACGTAGTATTTTTATCAAATTTAGTATAGTTATGTACTTTTATCTACAACTGATTAATAATTGACGTATTATACTTGTAACTATGAATACTTAACTAGGTCTATTAAACACAGACAGCCAGGCCCGGTTTTTAAGAATTATTATTAACTGGCCATGAAATAATGAATATTGACATTTTTTCTCAACGTCAAGTTTTTAAGAAGGTTTAATTTCTAATTTTAATTCTAAAAGTGCAGTTGTAGATAAAACGTCGTATTTCACTCGCATATAATGGTGGCTATTATACACTCGAATGGTTAAAATCCTCGCCTGCGGCTCGTATTTTAATTTCCATTCTCGTGTATAATAGCCACCATTATATGCTCATTAAATAATGTACTATTATTACTTTAATGTTTTTATTCTACTTAAGCTCTTATAATTTTCTTAAAATTTGTTAAATCTGTAAATTGTCAAACCGTTGCCAGCCAAACTATAAAGTCGCTAGAACTTGTTAATCAAAGTACAGAATCTCAAAAATCAAATCAACAAAATTGTCAAAGCCAATAAACATTTAAAACTCAAATTGTGTGTTATCCATTTACGCTCTGCCTCGTTATTGCTCACGCAAATTTTTGAATTTGACGTTTTATTGACGTCATTGACATTTTATTTCATGGTTGTGTTTCAAAAAAGTGGCGGAAGCATTCGGGGTGGTCGTCACATGGTTATTAAGCTTATTATATTAAACCGATATTAGAGTTTAATTGGCCTTATGCTTATTTTAGTAAGTTTATATGAGAGTACGTTTGAAATTTGAAATTGCATAATTTAAAAATATGATATGAATGTAATCACATACTTTTAAATTATGCAACTTCAAACTTCACCTTAGTCTTTATTCAGGAGCTATTTACATATTAGATTTATACGATTAGAAGAAGCATACACAGCAAGATCGTTCTAACTTTTACACTACACGCATACACAAATATTTTGTTATTGTGAAACGTAAATCCTACCAAAGGAAGACTTTGAAAAGAAGGGAGCCGTAGATATTGAGAGAAATATTTGTGTAAAAATTTTTTAAGGGAGTTAGTGAAGTAGAACAAATCAGGTGTGAGCCAAAGATGGAAAGATGAAGATGAAAATTATGTAAGAAGAAAATAATATAACATAGGACCGAGAAAAAATATTTGAACAAGAATATATTGGCACTAGAAGAGAAAAGTAACGGACAAACAATGGAAAAATATTGTAAAGAAATGCGTTAAAGTAACACGTATTCTAATTTTATTGTTAATCTAATTAAATATGTATTTAAACATTTATTTGAATATCTTTTAAATTTATATACTTTTGATCTCTCGAAGTATATTATCTCTTGTAATATTGTACCAATTCTGCACATCTTCTGATCACATTTTTTTTTAAATTCTCATTTTTGTACATGCCGCAATTATTGCTGAGATATCTTTACAATACACCATTTTTTAATTAGAATCGTTGCCTAAGTAATATTGATTTTACCTCAACGTTCCAAAACGTTTTTAACATTCATCAAAGCAGTTTCTTTCATTTTTTCTACATAGTTTCATAGATATATTAGTAAATAAGTTGTTTTTGTGCTTATAAACATCAAATTCTAAGCGTTTTAAATAAATTGTAGGAAATATATTTTGTAGAAATACGACCTTCTGATTCTATTTCTGACTTGCGAGTGATCACTGCATATGACGAGAATTGTAAATTGTGCTTATTAGAACAGTGAACAGTACTTTATATAAAGTATATTTGTAATTTTTTTGTTCATTTTTAGTACTACTTCTGGCTTGTGAGCAGTGATCACTGCACATCTACCTTTCTTTTTTTATTAAAATTTTATTAATACGTTATACGTTTTGTTTATATAGTAGCCTCAAGCTTAAATTGTCACGGGGATGCGATATAGAGACATTGCGGGACAAGTAAGTTGTAACCTATACCATATGGATTTCATTGTCCTGTTGCAACGGATCGACTCTGGCAAATCGAATGCAAGACCGGTTTTTTTTTTCCGGCACGTGTCTTGATTTCTAGAGTCGAATTTAATCTTCTGCTATGAATTGTTTTTATTTATTTTGTTCAGCATATGTTTTTCTAATTCTTGCACTTTTATTGTATTCTAAAGTTGAACAGCAAAATATTAATTTGTTACACGTACTGAGGCAAGTGATCAACTCAATCTACATTTTTGGAATACGATCCTGTCACCATTTCTTTACACCTTAGCCGACCAGTCGATCAAGAGTAGAACGTTTATTTCAGAACCAGTTTAGGTTTACGTAACAGCAGAAGCACTTTTTTATTTTGTGTTTCAATTACATCAAATCAGACTTGTGGATTTTATACTTTATATAAAGTACATAACACATATTGGTATGTTTTCTTAATTTCTAAATCTTCTAAATCTTCTAAATTTGAGTAGTGATCACTGATATTCATGCGTATACATCATATTGGTCCATTGGTATACGTTATATAAAGTACAATAATTATTGTAGTAAAAAAAAAAACCGTTAATATTCAACAAATTCTCCCTTCTGAGCAGTAATCATTATACATTTAACCTTAATTTGTAAATAAAAATTGTTGTACAAGCACAGCGAAAGAGCTTTTTCGTTTTGTAGATCAGTTTACTTCCATTGTTTTGTACTTTCTATAAAGTTTTTTTTTTCTTAAGCTTTTATATCTGGTTCATGAGCAGTGATCACTGCACATGTACCTTTCCTAACATCGTTTATTAATTATACGCATAGATCTTAACATCTTAAGATTCATAATAATAGTAATTGCTAATAGTATTTTTAGATTTTGTACTTTACATAAAGTACGTTAAAACTTTTTTTGTTCATTTTAAAACTCTCTCTTGTAAGTATTGCAATAATTGTAACTGTATAATTGCACATCAACATTTTCTTTCTGAACGATACATTTTGTAGACACTTTGAAACTTTTTTGTTATTAATAGATAAATATTTTCACTATGTAAATCATACACAATAGTTTGATCTACTGATTTTGTACTTTATATAGAGTACTTTTTGCTTCAAACATCAGAAAAACGTGACATTGTATACGTCAAAAGGCAATGATAAATGGCCATTTCTCTGCCAATGCAAACAAAATACTTTGTCTGTCGCTCAATACACCAAGCGTGTGCTTTGAAAATTTTTCATGTCATTCAATTTCCTGTCATTGAGGTTAGTAAATTGTTAGATTTGAAGTTCGTGGGCGATTTTCGGCGTTCGATTGTAAATTCTAATAATAGCGCTTTTACCTGTTGTTGTACACAAAATATTTTGTATTTTAAATTTTCTGATTAAATTATTCATTATAAACATTTCAAACTTGTATTGTACGATCTTTTCTTGGACACACAAATGTACATATGTAATTATGTATTAACATATTTTCAAATTCAACATAAAGCTTTTTCATTTTGTCGATCAGTTTGATGTATTAGTTTTTAGACTTTATGTAAAGTATGTATGTACCATTTTTTTATTTTTATTTTTTATACTTCTGGATTGTGAACAGTGATCACTATCCTCCTAACCTTATACTCTCTAAAGAAGATATTCTGAAGATATATCGACTTTGGTGAGGTTATTCTGTGTTTTTATTATTTGACGCATATTTATAAATACATAATATTTTTTTAAAATTTTTGAGAAAACCCAAAAACCTTTTGTAAATCATCAGATTGTTCTATTGGTTTTTGTACTTTATAGAAAGTACAATAATTGAAAAAACAATTTTTTTGTTAATTTTCAATAGTTCCGGCTTGGGAGCATTTTAATCATTGCACATTTAGCTTTCATTTGTAAATAAGAATTGTGTAATATTTGAAAATTACTCATTAATAAACCTTTTACACTCAAATATATTTTTTAAATGGACGCATGTTTTCAGATCCATGACACAGCGAAAAAGCTCTTTCGTTTTGTAGTCAGTTTACTTCCGATTTGGTCTGTTGACTTTGTACTTTATATAATAGCTTTGGTATATGTTTTATGAACAGTGATCACTGCACATTTCTCGCCAGTAAATAGCGCAATTGTAATTGTATCTTTCTAAACGAGATATTTTGTAGATAGGTATTTTGAAATAGATAACCATATTGTACGTTTTTTGTAAATCACACGCAATAGTTTGGTGTACTGGTTTTGTACTTTATATAAAGTACTTTTGTTCCTTTCAGGATTGTGACTTCTAATAATAGCGCTTCTACCTTTCTTTTGTAAAAGAATATTTTGTTTTTCAAATTTGCTTATTATATTAGAAATTATAAATTTTTCAATGTAGTGTACGATTCTTTTATTGGACACACAAATGTACAAACTAACATATTCAAGATAGAGCTTTTTCATTTTGTCGATCAGTTACTTCAGTTCGAGGTCATACTTTATGTAAAGTATGTACCGTGCGATCAATTAAATTATAAATTAGAGTAGGCTGTGAAATTTAAATTAGGTTGGCACTACCAACTTTTGACAATTTGGTTTAATATCTGAATGTCAAATGTGTCAAAGTGACTTTAGAGAATTTCCAAAGTGCTTTTTCACGGTTTCCAGGTGGTGCCATACCTGTGAAACAGTGTTTTCATCAAAAGTGCAAAAGTGCAACCCCGTTCGACCAGCGGATTCGGAATAGATGCACATCTAATGTGCACTTTTCCCGACCGCTGCGGAAATAAATCCTGACGGCTCGATCGCAAATGCGTGGTCAATACTTCTGGCCTATGAGCAGTGATCACTGCACGTTAAAATTTTCTTACTGTAATAATCCTTTCAAACTCTATTATACTGTTTGTAATTAAATTATGACGTAAATAAGGAACCTGAGAACCATACAGAAGGCAAAGGAGGGGCTGACTATAGAAGCAGCGGTACTGGAGCGGTAGTTCAGGAACTGAGAGTTGGCATGTGGTTGACGTTGATTGTCTCTTGATTATGATACTTCATTTCTGTTTATATAATAATTATATTATACATAATTTTATATTAACTCTTAAAAGGAAGGAGTCATCAGTTTTCATCAGAAGTGGGATCATGAACCCAAAGTGTCAAATAAGCTCAAATGCAGGTGTGTCAGTGGGTCAGTTGCACGAGGAAAAGACGCAGGGCAGAGGCCTGGAGTGCGTAGGGTTGCGTAGGCAGAACATCGCAAATTGGCGGTACCTGAGGTCTGATTTGTGGAAGCGATAAGCAGTGTTCACTATCAGGGAAGCCGAGACGAAAGGGATCGAGGTTTGAGAGAATATAGGAAAGGCTTAAATTCAAAGGTTTGTGGTAAAACAGATTGGCAAATTTGTAAGTAGTGTCTTCTAGTAGGTAGAGTAATTTGATCGGCGATAAATTGATAACATCCCACAATGGACAGATCTTGAAGATGAGTTCGTGCTAATTAAATGAAAACGACAATTTATAATAAATACAAATAGGCAAGCGAAATCAGAGCAGTAAAGGATCCAAATGGTTCGCAGTAGGCAATCCGTGAAGGGAAATAAATTTAAAAATAAGTTTCCTGGATCATATATTCGGCTGTTTAAATTCCTGGTTCATATTAATACTAAAGGGTGAGGTACTGAAATTTCTGTAATGATTGTTGTGTAAAGGGCATGACATATTATGATATTGTGTAAATTCAGAAGTCTTATAAAATTAAATTCATCATCTAGGAATGGCATCAACTAGCAAAATGTTGTTGCTGCTTGTGTTCTTATAACGTAAAATGTCCTTAAAATTTTCCAAAATCAAACGTGACAAGCAGCATGCTGCATTTTGGCGGTGTACCAATGTGAATGTCTTTGATTTTGGTATTGTTGTGTAGAGGGAGAAACGGGAGATTTATTGCGCAAATATATCGTGAGAATCTCAGGCGGCGTTGCTAACCAATATTTTGAGCGGAAGTATGTGCTTTTTGACACAACGTGGTCGAACGACTCGTGCGGTGTAAGATAGTTGAGGCACCGTTATGTAGGGCTCTCTGACAGCATTGAAGCGATGAGGACCAGGGCACATCCAACAGCCGAAGTACGGGACAACATTTTTTACGCAGAAAATGTGAGGTTTACAGAACCATACAAAGGGCAAAGGAGAGGCTGAATATAGAGAGAAGGCGATAAAAGCAGCGGTATTGGAGGAGCAAGTCGGAGCTGAGAGTTGTGGCATGTGGCCCATGTTGATCGTCTCTTGATTATACTTCATTTTTGTTCTTGTGAGCAGTAATCGGTGAACATCTACCTTTCCTTATATGATTTATAAATTAGACGCACTGGTCTTAACATATTTCCTTTATAAAACAAAATGTTATAAATCGACTTTTTGACCCTTACAGTACGTTGCTTTTCTTTTAATGAAAAATAACCATGTATTTTCATAGTTTTCAATGTTAGAGAAGAGATCATCCACTATGTGAATCACTAAACTTATGCTTAATTATTAATGCTATTTGTTGATTGGTATTTTCTTCTGATTATTTTTAATAATACTTCTGGTTTGTGAGCAGTGATCAGCGCACATTTACCTTTCCTTTTTCAACAAGTTGTTTTATATAAATGATTCTTTAAAATTTACTTATTAATAAACCTTCGAAATCCTATTGCAGGTTTTTTTATTAGTTACATACGAATTTACATGTTTTCAGCAGAACAGCTTTTTCATGTTGTCGATGAGTTAATTTAGTTTGGCCCTTTAGTTTTTGTACTCTATAAAGTACTATCTATTTATATACTTTTGTCAATTTTAATATTTTTTGTATCCTATAAGGTACATTTATCTACTATTAATTTGTATTCTGCCTCTGTAGGTACATTTTTTGTTTAATTATACGTATGTATATATTAAGACAGAAGAGCTTTTTCATTTTGTGAATCGGTTACATTAAATATACTGGTTTTTGCAGCACTATACAAGATATTTGTACAGCTACTTATAACTCGACTATAACTATTTTCATTGGACGCATAATTATGTATTTTTTAAGATTCTTCAGTCTTTACTTGGGTCTATTGCTTTTTGTTACTTTATATAGAGTACTATTTGTACACCTTTTTGTAGATTTTTACCACTTAAGTAAGCACATGTGCAAACTGTACCATTCCAATTCATGAGACTGCAGACATTCTTACATTTTGTCTATCGTTTCGTTTTTTTTCTTGGACACTGACATTACGAGCATACTGAAAAATCGTTCTAATTGAACCCCATCAGACGAATAGTATGGTTGGTAACACGGGTGTTTCTATTCAATATCGCCTATCTATCTACATTTTTTATAACTATGTTACTTTGGGTTTCCTACCTATATTTTAAGATTTCTCCAATGGGTACTTTGTAGAGTACATTTATGTATACTAAACTTTCGATTTGGATTTATACCTACAGTTTCTGAGTTTTGAAACAGTGCTCATTCTGACATTTTTCTTTTTTGTTTTTTAATTCTCTATGACATGGGTACAGCAATCTATAAAAAAACACAATTCTTATACGGTGAGAAATTCAAATTTTTACAATTTATTAATTCGGCGTTAGATCACAGTAGATATTTTACGAATCTACAATCGAAATATTATTATAAAAGCATAAAGCATAACAATAGACACTATATGCGACGATCGCTACATAATAAATTAAACAAATTGACACACAATAATTGTACAAAGGACCCAAACTAAATACCTACTTTAATAAATGCAACTTATTTTAAAATTAAAATTAAATTACTTTATGTGCAATTAATTTCATTTCATTGAAATAATTTAGATTTTTTGCCCTCCCACCTCCACTTCCAATTTCATCATTGTTTTGTGCTATACGTACATGCATAAGAATGCAACAGAATATAATTAAAGTAATATACTTAGTATAAGTATTTTGACATACATAAGAAGTATACATATATATGTGTAGAATTAACTTCTACATTAAAATAATTAATATTTTTGCCCTCCCACCTCCACTTTCGAATTTCATTTTTGTTTTCTGTACATAATACCGTGAAGTATAAAAGTAATGTTGAAAACATGTTTATTCATTATCACCATGTTTTGTGAATGTTTTAATTCTTAAATTTGTGTTGCACTTACATTTTGGTACAGTATTTACTGATTTAGCTCATGGGTATTGCGAAGACATATTACATCATAATAAATATTTCAATAGTTATCGGTCAACGTTACCTATTTCATAAAATCATCTTATTCCTAGACAAAATAATTTTAACCATTTGGGCAAATATATTTTTACAACTGGATTGACCATAATCTCAAAATCGGTGCTTTCTGGTAGATCTTTTATTTTATATGCGTATTAGCAGTTGTTAACATAAAGTTTTAAATATACATAAATATATATTTTACATCCCAATTCTTGTATTGCATACTAAGTTTACTCTATATTTTTTAATTACGACGTAATTTATTTTATTTTAATTTTTAATACTCTGACAATACTATATATTCGCAACAAATTCTTTGTTTTATTGTCTTTTTTGGCCAGAATGTCACAATACCTTAAAACACTTAAGTTTTAAATACACGTGGGTAAAAACATTACCTACTCTAGGCATAACACGCTACACACCTAATGCATAAATGGATTGATGTACTCACTTTTGTAAAAGCAATATCATGGTACAGTGAATCAACCCATGCTACTATTTTACTGACAAGCTCATGGATGGCTACAAATTACAAAACAATAGTGAAAGACCACACTTACACATACATAATATAAATACCATGCTACCAACATAATTTACAAACCAAAACAACAGTCTGTAGTATTTCATAAAATTTACAAAAAGAAAATAATTACAGATTATTTTGATTGCCCAATAAATATGGGTAGATACATACTTTCAAATGCTAACGTCAGTCTTATTACCCTTTGGGATTCCAGGTCACTTGAGACCTACACATAGTCTATTAAAATATAGAGAATAAAATTACCTAATTATGTATATTTCTTGACTATTGCATATAATCAATGTACTATCGTATTACTTTTTTGGTAGAATAAGTGATCCTATTCCACTTAAACTTAAGTTAACATTTTAGTTCATAAAGGTTACTTTTACAGCATAATTTTGCAGTCATTTCCACATTTTTAATAGTGTTTCATAACAATACCGCAAATTCACATTCCTAAGTCATTATCATATTATATTTTCCACAATTTAATCATTGCTGGAACCGCATCTTGTTTAATTTAAGAAGAACTGTGGTCAATTAACATAACATAATATATAACAACAAACATGAAAATACTACGTGCCAATAGATATTTCTAGAAAAAAGGATTACAGAGACAATATTTAAGTAACAAAAATTACCCGACCTACGAAGATTATAAAATACAAATAATGAAAGGTACACAAAATGGAGACATATATAGCAGAGGAAATGCACAACTGCCTTTTAGAACATTAAAAAAATAAAGAAAGGGTAACCAGGATAATGCAAACTACATCAAATACACTTAAAAGTGGTGGCAACACGAGAACAACCATAATGACTAAAGCTAGATTAAAGGGAATGTTTAAAATAAGCTTCTTGTGTTCTAAAACGAGGGATTAGATGTGAATATAATAAGACGTTAGATTTTCGAAAACACGAAAAAGACGTTTTGGAGTTGATGGTGGTAAACGGCGTAAAAAGGTGCATAAAGTTTGCAAGCGAATATAACAAAAGCTCAAAATCACACTAATAGTAGATAACTCCCATACATTCTGTCCTGTTTTTGTCTCATAAATAAAATAAAATATCAGAAATTGTTTTAAATTGTCAGGAAATTACAGTTTTTAAAACTGTGTTTGGAGTAAACTAGCCCTCTCTTTCCCAGTGATACCAAATGGAATCGCAGCTGCTTTACAGGATCATGATTGTTAAAAAATTTAAAATAAGTGGGATTCTGCATAATGTTAAATAGGCATATCAGATGGCGTAGAGTGAGAGGGCTTACTGGACAGGAAGAAGGACACCTGCTGTTGAAATATAGAATGAAGAGGAACTTGGTGGAGGGTGCAGATAAAGTAGTAAATGGGGAAGTTTTTGAGCTTCCTGGGGCAAATGCCATAAACTTAGACATCGAAGAAGATTCAGCAAATAAGTGATGAATTTGGCAGTGAGGACGATTTCCCCTGGTACATTTTGTGAAACGTCTTTGTCAACACGTGAAGAAAAAAAAAAGTTCATTGGAAGGGGAATAAATAGGAAAGACTTAATTCTGAATGGGACTCCAAAGAACATCCGCCCAGCTTTTGAATACTTCAAACAATTTTTCGATGATAATATTATAAAGAATCTAATTGATCCTACAAATCTTTACTCTACTCAAAAAACTGGAGCTTCTATCAATACAAATTTAACGAAATGTGCAATTTCTTGGGGATTCACATTATCAGCGGTATAGTGCAAATGCCTAGCCATAATTGCAAGGATAATTTTTTCACATCTAGGAATTTATTCCTTTCAAATTTTGGGCATTGTTGGTGCAGGTACTGTAAGAACAAATAGGCTACAGGGATACGAACCAAAAGAGGATCAAGTGCTTAAACAAGAAGGACGTGGTGCTTTTGATACGCTGCGCTTTTGATCACTGCTGTAAAATGGTTCGATAATAAAACAGGCACTTTAGTATCTACATAAATGTTGGTACCGAACCTCCCGAAACTGTGAAAAGATGGTCTCAAGCAGAAAAAAAAAACATATCGAATGGGAGGAGAGCCCCTTAACGATATGTTACCTTATATCACACCAAAATTGGATTGAAAAGATACCACATATTTTATCATTTGCTGGATGCTTGCATGGTTGTTGTACCGAAGGCAGAGCTATTGAATATTATAAAATACAAAAAAATCATTGTATTTAAAAGCGAAATTAGACAAACTCTATTACGATGCTTTCCAGTGGATATTAGGAAGGGTGGACGTTCGAATTCAAGGGAAGGAACTCCCAACAAATTCAATTTCAAGAAATCCTGCAATGCCGCTGCCTATTGAAGATGTCAGGTACGACAGGACCATTGGCCACAACACCTTGAGCTAAAAATGATATGCCGGAACTGTAAAGCATACATAAGAATGAAGTGTAAAAAAGACATACAGTTTTAAGTAAATTGACCACTTTGAATTTTACATTTTTCTTTAGTGACCTATCCATATTCCCAATGACTCCATATTTTATTGAAAAAATGCTTCTTCTATTTTTCTGTAACGTAAGTTTTCTTTAGAAACCAAAAACTACTTTGGGAACGAGGGCTAGTAAGACGCCTTATGAATAATAAAGAACAAATATGGAAAACAGAATCTTCATGCAGTAAGCAATAATACTAAGAGTCACATCAAGAATTTGATCTACTAACATACGAACAGATATCTATATTTTGTACTATTGTGAGGGTGAGGGTTTATTCGGATTTGCAAATTCTAGGCAGTTTGGAAATCAGAAATACGTGTATAGAAGAATTGTGTAAACGAGAAAGTATACCTGTAATGGGCAATTGAGAACATTCAATCTACACTTACCGGCACAAAATTCGATCCATTTGATATTTTTATAAAAACTTTTTTTTTTTTTTTTGAAGAAAGATGAAATCAAAAATGGGTTGTATATGTGACATTATTCTGTTAAATAGTCTGTAAACAGTGCTCAATCAGTTTTCTACAATATTCTGTATAAGAGCAAGCGAGAAAAGTTTCTTTTGATTCGATTGAATTTTAAAAGTTTTTTAGAATTTTTGCTGTCTACTTCTTTCCTCCCGTTTTGCCACTTTTTGTGCAATTTGAATACAATCTTGCCGTAAGAACAACAAAATTGGTTTTGTTAAAAACAAATTATGGTCTTAAATCAATTCGACACAGCCAGGGCAATTGCTTTAATCCAAGATGGTCGGTCGCAATATTATGCGGCTCGTGTGCTTGATGTATCAAGATGTAGTGTCCAAAGAGCTGTCAAACGTTTTCGTGAAACTGGAAGCTACACCAGAAAAGTTGGATCGGAAAGAAGAAGATCCACAACTCACCGGGATGACCATTTTCTAAGTTTAACAATCCTGAGAAATGGGGACACTACTGCTGTTAGTGCACGAAATCAGCTACAAGAGGTGCGGGGTGTGGCAGTAAGTGAACGAACAGTAAGAAGGTTAAAGGAACAGAATTTAAGTGTAAGAAGACCCGCACATAGCCCTCTCCTTACCAGAGAACATCGAGTAGCGAGGCTTCAATTTGGCCAGGAACATCAAAACTGGGACAATAAACAATGGGGCCAAATTCTGTTCACAGACGAATCAAGATTGTGTCTCAAGTCTTCAGATGGCCGTCACAGAGTATGGCGTAGGCCTGGTGAAAAATTTGCTCAGTGCAACATTGTGCCAGAAATCAATTTTTGTGGCTGCTCAATAATGGTATGGGGTGGCATTAGTATGGAAGATCGCACCGAGTTAGTGGTAGTTGACAGGGGAACAACGACTGCAGACAGGTACATTAGGGACATCCTTGAACTACATGTTGTGCCATTTGTTCCGTTTATTGGTGAAGATTTTATGCTGATGCACGATAATGCCCGTCCACACATTGCTCGAATCGTCAATGAGTACTTGGACAATGTTGAAATTCGCCATATGAATTGGCCTGCAAGAAGTCCAGATCTTAATCCAATCGAGCATGTGTGGGTCATGATCGGAAAACGAATTAAAGCCCGAATTCCAGCTCCTACAAATTTGAGAGAATTGAGTGAAGCAGTAACTCAAGAATGGGAAGAAATTGACCAAGCTGCCATTCAGCATCTTTTTGAAGGAATGCCACGAAGAATAGAAGCTGTAATTAGGGCTCGAGGAGGCAATACACGTTATTAAATTGGTAGTTTAGTTAGATTTGTTGTTAAATTTTTATTTATTGTTTAGTTTATTTTAAAGGAATTTTGCATTGTTTTTGTTTTTGTTAAAATAAAGTGTGAATGTTGGGTCGATTACGATGGAATTATTCTACATTTCTTCGAAATCTAATTATAAAGAAATAACAAAATACGCTGAATAGAACAAAACTTGTTTGAAAGAATGAAATCAAAAAAAGTAGATGGATCGAATTTTGTGCCGGTGAGTGTACATACATAGATAATTTTTTATCTTATTTAAAAAAATATATATTTCTAATTTTTAAAATAAAGCGAAAATATACAAACTATATAAAAACGTGACACTAATTTCAAATATTTTAACAGTAAAGATAAAAGAGTTAACAAGATGTTATTATACATTTGTACATAATATTATTCATCTACAATAATATTCTAAGCTCTATGCGATTGATTTTTTACATTAAAATAATTGGGATAGTTTGCCCTCCCACCTCCACTATCCAATTTCACATGTTTTCAAATTTTCTTATTTAAAAATGTACTTATTGCGTACAATAATAATCAAACTGAACCTTTCTATGGATTTTTCATTTACTTTTGGACTTCCCACTTTCTATTAAGACTTCACATTTTGCAGTTTTAAATGTCTTTTGTTGTGCAACCTAATTTGTGGTGTGAGACATTGATGTTATTAACTCATTTAAGAAAGTAACTCATTAACTCGTTTAAGAAATTTATTATTTAGATATCATATGTACAGCGAAATGTTATTGAAGAAAAGACAAAAGACAAGATGAGATGCCGTTCTTAAGAAAAGCAATTGAGGTAACGACAAAAGAACATATTAAAAACAACGTATTAAATAAAATTAAAAACACACTATTAAAGTGATATTAAACAGTGAGAATGAAGGACAAAAGAAAAGTCAAAAGTGGAAAATGGGTGTTGGAGTGGAAAAGAAACAAATCAGCAGAAAGGCTGCTTCAAAATGTAAATCAGAGGATTAAATAAATATTCTAATTATTATTTTTCAATTCTTAAACGCTTTCTATAGATTAAAATATTACATTATCTTTTAAATAGTTAATTATTTTTTATATTGTACATTTATTTAATTTTACTCTAATGTGTTAGTTTTCAGCAAACACAAAATTAATATTCAGTTAGCATTGTTCGAATTTCCCCCGCTCTTTAAATTTGTAAACTAGAAGAATGTTCTTAAATCCAAGTGGAGTAAATTTAAATTAAAAAATTTAAATATATCTAAGTCGAACTCCACAAACTTTAATCAGCGTAATGATGGCAGAAGTGTTCTGCCGAAACATGTTCCATTTATAATTTTACGCTGATTAAAGTTTGTGGAGTTCGACTTACATATATTTAATTTTTTTAATTTTACTTTAAATTTGTGTGGAAATACCTACTCCCTAATTGGCAAATATTTTTAGTAAGTTCTTTTAGTATACTTATGTACTTATAAATAGTTTTTGGTATATTTACAGTGTATCTTTAGCATTAGAATTCTTGTATTCTTTATTAGGAGTATTATTTTACTTAATACCTATTATTTGTTTATATTTGGGACCAATCAATAAAAATATGTGGCATTTCGTAAGACACATAATATAATAATACATATAATTATTATTAATGTTCTTTGATGCATATATTTGATCGGAATGTATATTAATCGTTGTCCGCGCCGATGACACTAATTTCAAGTCGTGTCAATCGCTCAAAACCTTGCGTTTGGAAAATATCGCTAGATGTCACCACCTCGCGCATTAGAGTAAACTGTAATAGTTTTACAGAATGAAAAATTAGGAGGGCGTGGAACAAATTAATTCCAATCTCAAAATTAAGTGTGCTTTATTTTTTTCAAAACCAGATATTATTTAGAATAATAATGGAAATCTTACCTCATCTTTATTAAAAAAAAAATTGTCGCTAGTTTTATTTATTTATTTCTGCTGTCATCAAAAATTTGATTGAAGTTCTTATTTTATTTACGTTATTTTGACAATGTTGACAACGGTTGACAGTTATTCGAGTTTCAGACTCCTCATTACAGTTTCCATTAAGTCGCTATTCAAATCCCTCTGGTGGTGATTTTACCTCTAATGGTACGACTTTGTGTTACTGTCAATTTCATCGCGGACAACGATATTAATCTATAATAGACCTTTCCGTACAGTCATACATAATATATAAAAATCAATATTTGTTTATTTGTTCGTATGTTATGTATACGCTCCTACAACAGTCAACCGATCGTTACGAAATTTTGAGCACAAATAGTATTCGCAATGGGGAGTAACATTGGGAGGTTGACGATTGGACAAAAGTGAGTACTCTCGTTAGATAAAAATGTCACAGTGACCAGGTCAAATCGGATGAGATGTGATTTACTTTCTATTAGCAACACGCGCCGTAAGTTTATTTTTGGTATATAAGTCCTAATACTATTGTATTTACATCCTATATGCTAATACAATGGTAAATCCACTCATTTTTAAGTTTTTCTCATTAGAACTTGCATTAACTAATCTTAAAATCCAACGCAGTAATCAATTTTTTAACATAAATAAACTATACTTACAACTACTATTAAATAAATACGCCATATTATATTACATATTTCGAACGCCTTGGTTGTATTGTCTTTTTTCATATTGTCTTATATGTATCTATAACCCTATTTCACTTTACAATATTTACGTTTTGATTTGTTATGTTATCACAGATCACCAACAGTATTTATTCGATATGCCATTGGTTATGGCAGCGTTATGGAAGATGTTTTTTTCTCTTAAGGTTCTTGACATCTGTAAAAGATATAATATGTCTTTACAGCCAACATCAAAGATTTCTCAGGGCAGATTCTTTTTGCGATATGTATATGGATGGTTGGTATAACGGATATACTGATTATAGCATGAGACAATCTTCCGCTACATTATTAGCTAACACTGGAGATCATATGATCATCAAGCTTTACGGTGGATGGACGTCATTTACCGTATCAGAAAGCTACGTTGAGAATTCTTTATCGAAAAAAATTGAAACAGCGAAAATGATTCAAGGTAAGGATGTTGAACAAGTAGAAATTATGCATGCTGGTGCAACTTCAACTTGAATTCCAGCTGCGTTTAAAACGTCTCTAACCAGGAGTATTATTTATGGCTCCGTAATTTATCGATTGTGAATAAATAAATAAAAATTGCGCATTATCGTCTTATCGTTTTCGATTCATGTTTTAATATTTTTGTCATTATTTTTGTCACTGCATTCTTCTACTTTGTATCATATACCTACTTTGATCAACCTTTGTACTGTATCATAAAAAATATATTTTATTAGTCTTTTTTTCGATTTTGTTAATGTTTGACCTAAACACCTAAGGATGTATATACATATTTATTTCTACCCAGTGTGCGTATTTTTGTTAAAATATGTGTGGTAATAAAATTATTTATGAAGTTTCACTTATCTCACTATATGCATACAGTTATATTCATTTTGCGTTTGTTGTAGGTACCTTATGGAATCGTTTATAAAACCTGTCTCCAATCACTATTGAGCCTATAATGTAACCTTCGACTATTACTTTCAAATTCTACAAGTTTTTGAACTTATTTTTGGTTCGTCCCCTAATTCTTAAAAAAATATATTATCATCCCTGTACTAATTGTTGCACTAATCATCTTACTACATTCACCATAATCTAGTAGATCTCATTTAATGTTAGGCGACAGAGTATGACATATACATACATAGTTTACAAAATAGTTTACACAACATACAACATATAACGTTTCTAATTTTAATTTATAATATATGACATATAATAATGTAATTTATTTCCTAAGTAATAATCTTAGACCATACGTATATTTTAGTTTCGTGTTTATTTGTCTATAGTGTTTTATTGGGAGAATTTTTGTCCTTTTTGAGTATAATTATAAATTCGAATAATACTATTCAGTCTTAAAAACTCGTGTTTAACAATTTTTCGTTTCGTTTATTGTACGTCCGTTTTTTTTTTGCTTAGGTACACTATTGTTGCTATATTAAGCACTATATAGTATTGTGGGTTATCGCCAAGAATTTTGGGTTGTCTTTCGTTTTATTATCCGTCCCTAAAAACTCTGATTGACCACCAGTTTAGACCTTCTGTTTTATCACGGTTTTATACGCTTAACGGTTTTCCTAACATAGATATTACTCAGATACTCATAGTTTGCCTTTTTATTTACAATGACAATGTATATGTGTATTTACAGATACAATAACACGTTTAAGTGTCAGGCGCTATTTCTTACCCCTACAAGTGAGTTATAAATACACATTGACATTAATTTATAACATCGTTTCTTACAAAATCGTCCACACCACATATACATATAACACAATTTACCCATCAAAACGTATGTATTGCATCCACACAGAAAAGACCATACCTAATGCGAACTTCAGAAACTTGACCAGAAGGCCCAAATAGCCCAACATACAGCTCACAGTACCATTTACTGATGAAAATACCTTTTCATATTAAAAACATGTGTTTGCAGCGGTTAATAATACTTATTTGTCGCATTATTTGAGAAATAATAAGCCGTTTTATACCTTCTACAAGATTTGTTTATAGTAGTTCAATTTTCAGATATATTAATAATATAATTAGAGACACTTTCTAGTCTTATATCTACGATACTTCATTCGTAGTTTTAACACAAGAATAGCTCTCCAGCTCGTATTTATGTGTCATATACATATCTTTAATTGAAAAATTAACTACGTAAAACACGTTATATGGGTCACATTGTTGTAAACTAAGGAATATCGTGGGATTTATGTATTAGTAAAGTAATAATTTATCAAATGCTACAGTAATAATTTCTCACATTACATATTATATGGTTCTACCATACTAATAGTAACTGTACCTAAATAGGTAAAAGTTCTGTTTTTGATTATAAGATCCGTCCCTAAATACTAGTTTGTAAGTTATAAAACATTATTATGTACATCTATAATATGTAATAATTCCCTTTTATTGTACGAATATTACAAACCATAAACATAAGAAATACTGTTTCTAAACATATAATATATAAAAAAGCGCATTATGAACAGAAATTTACATCAGCGTTTGGCACCTATATTTAACCACATTAGATGCGCGCGGCACTTTTAACAATTATTATTTTAAATTATTGAAATATGTCCATATTACGTTAATACCAATTTTCTCACTTTTACTTCTGCGATGTTTTTTTTAATGTTTCTTTTCAGTCATATATTTTGACAACTTTAATTTTAAGACATATCAAAATTTTTGTTCCAAAATGTACTACCTATATGCATATGAGATTGTTTTGTGTGGCAGTTATTACATTAATATACCTAACTTGGCTTAGCGAATATGTCTTGTTCACGTTTTTTTCATTTTAATAATATTTGACCCAAAGACCTTTTTCAATAAACAAAACTGTAAGAACTGTCTGCATTAACTCTGTGTATATTTTTTTAAATTTATGTCTGATAATAATAATACGAAATTTCATAATCTGCCATAATAGTTGATTTATAACGGATTATTCATTTTGCCTTTTTTAACACACTATGCTTTATAAGCACTTCCTCCAGTTATTGTAAATGTTCGATTATAAATTGTGTATATCAGTGTAGTTTCCAATTTAAAGTAAGTAAAACATATTTTATGTATGTGTCCTATTTCAAGATAAAAAAAACCTTGCGCCAAATATTGCACTAATTTTTTTACTGCATTCGTTTTAATTTATAGTAGATACCTCTTAATCTTGGACTTCTTAATAATTTGGCCTTTTGGTTGCCATTTTTTCAATACTATACAAGCATAATACAAATCGAACCACATTTGCTTTTGTAACCTTTTGTCCCAATATGATTATTACCGTTTGGTGTGGTCATTATTTGTCTACAGTGTTTTATTGGAACTATTTTTTGATATGTACAATACAATATTTTGCCCTTTTGAGTAACTCAATACCTAATGAAAAATCATAAGGCCTAAATGGCCAACATACATCTCACAGTACCACAGTAAATACATACGTCATATTGTCGCATTTTGTGCAAAATGTTCTATCACAGTCTTATACCTACTGTCGTTTTACACATACATATAGTAACAAATCTCGCTCATACATCTTTCTACTATGTTAATACCTTCAAGCCTCACAAACTATTTTATTTAACAAATACCTTATTTCTTCTAACCGTACGTAATCATAAAAACCTTTTAGAACCAGAGCATTCAAAATACAAACTCAGTTTTCTGATATTATGTGTAGACAAGAATATACAGACGCCTAGAATAAGTTTTAATTTCGCGCTTTTGTTCCTACATAACCTTCCTTTCATCTTTGCTCTATATTCATATTGTCACATTAGACATGTCTTTGTGCTTTTTAGTTCGCACACGCTGTTGTAATTTTTATAACATTGCTCCAAGTATTCCCATTTCTTGTGTTAATTAAATCACCGTATTTAAAACTGCGTAAAACACACTGTAAAACCTATTCAACATTATATACAGCTAAATCCAACATAAAATATAATTTGTATATTATATACAAAAAGGTACATAAAACCAAATTTAGTCTCAAACCAGGAACGCTAAATCTATTAAATTGCACCCCAAAGTCAGTTTAAAAAGAAAAGACTTTTGCAATATTAACATCAAGCATCATGCGCGACTTTGAATACCTCAATACATATATACACACAACACATGACAAACGTGAAGGTGAGGGTTACCAGTAAAATGTTCGAGAATAACAATAGAAAGCAAGCTCATGAAGTTTGCTTTAACAGGCATAAAATTATATTCATTTAGCGTAGACGATTGCCAACAGTGAATACCAAGAAAATGCCAATTAAATTATACAATACCGATTGATGTGCCATGACTTTTTTAATTATTTTATTCCATCATAGTTCTTGCAAAAATACGAAAATACCTTATTTAAGGCACAGCCGATATTTAGTCAAAAGTAAAATTCTTGTAACTCATTATGGGTTCACAGTTATTAATTACTGATCTTTCTTTTGTACTGTATGTATTTCGCGACCGTCGTAGAGTGTATGATTCACCATAAATTAGATTTATGTTTCCTATTTATGACTAAAATGTACGGACAGAACCGAAAATAAGGTGGAACAATCTTTAAAAAAGAAATTATGTAATCTACTGGAATAAAATAATTATTCTTTTCAAAAAAAAGTTAGAGTATGGTATGTATGTTTTTACACTAATTGCCTCTATATTGTCACTACATGTACTTATGTACATATATGTGGATTCTTTACAGATTCAACTGCACTTCATTTCGTAACTAATATTTTAGACCTATTTTATGTATATCGTAGTTATCATTAGTTTTTGCAATAATAATTTTATTACGTTCTTTTGTTTTCCATTTTGAGTATGTATCTCCATTCCGTTACTTTCGTTTATTAAACGTTGAAAAATTCCCAAATTGTATTTATTTATTGATCTTTGTGTTAGATCTTAGTGTTGAGATCGTTTCTATTATTTTCTAAAAACTTTAATTCACATTTTATATTTTTTTAACATAATTTAATAATCGTGTAGATCGCGCTACTTATTCACTAAATATAAAATCTTCACTGTTTTTGCACTATATACAACTCAGTTTACCCATCAAGCCTTATTACTTCCATTTCAACGTACACCCATCCAAACCCTAGCTGGAGAAATTTGCTCGTAAGACCTAACTAGCACATCACAATCACATTTATTAAAAACTGATTATCATTATTGATGATAGTAGTGAGGGAAAGAGGCCAATTGTTATTATTGGAAGATCCTATCTAACCGATAAATCGACAAAACACAAAATCTACCCAAAGCAGAAGAACTGGTACACTGGTACAATAGAGGGAAGGATGGAAAACAATTTCACAAACATGATAGTGTGACCACATCCATATACCATGTTAAAAAATTATGTTATTAGTTATTTCATTTTATTTAAGAGAATATTACCGACCTATACACACATCGTTTATGAGCCATGTCTATAGTAATAGTCTTATCTGGTACTAATAATGCATAAATTATATATGTAATTTATTGACGATAACTTTGATTAGTGCAGATATTCAACGTATATAAAATTTTGTATTTTGAATTCTATTTGATGACTTACATTATGATTTCTATCTAATGACTAGATATAAAGGATCTTCATAAATGCTTCATACATCCAGTAGGCCTTGCACGTCAAAATTCTCCATCTAAGTAGAAGCACTTTTTGTTTTCCAACGGCAACATGACGTATGAATCATTTATGAAGACCAGATTTTGAATTCTATAAATCAGTTTCGTTTGAACGACCTGAATAACCACCAGAATTAGTTTATGGTTAAGAACTTTCTGAAAGATTGTACAGTTAACTTGCGTTTGCATTGATTTTGGATTTGTGACAAAACGTACGACTTTCGAAAACGAAAGCACATTTGAAATTTTCTAAATTTTATGTTTATATTATTGTTAGGTCTAAAATTATCTAGGTGTAAAATAATAATATTGTTGCCATAATTACCCTTATGATAAAATTATACATTAATGATCTTAATATTGTATACATATTACATTTTATTTACCCGAATCTGGTATATATTATACTTCGACTAGCTTGAGCTTCAATAGGTTTAAATCATATTATATGTATTATGTATTTATTTAATATAGGCTATACTCGTGATAACATTTAAAATTTGTATGCCGCAGTAAGAACAGTTTCGTCTTCATGGAGCCATATTTTTTTATTCTTTACAAACTCCCCTTACATTTTCGTAACTTTTCGTTTCAGATTTTAGTGCTATTTCATTTTCTACATACACCTATTTTACCTGGCCGTTATTTGCTATTTCGTTGCCCTTTTGAGAACAAACGCACACTTTGGGCTTTGATATTTTTATATCTCATGACAACAATTTGTATTTTCGCTTAACTTGTTTTAACATTTCAAACCACCATAATTGCGTGGCTATCAAATCACTATAGTCCTTATACATTTATTTAATAAAATTTGTGAACATTTTACATTACTATATGTACCTACTTGGAAACATATAAATTTTATACCAATTATTTTCAATCTTGCGATTCATATAATATACCATACATGTTTACGAGCGGTGTGTTACCCAATATTCTTTAACCAAATGGCAGTTTCTAGATTATATAATTATATAGTTCTCATGGTTTGTCTTTTTATATACAAATATTATGTAGTAATCGTTTCTTCCTACCTAATTTGATATAATTAAATAGTTGCCCATTAAAAAATCTGACGTCACTTATTTACCAAATTTTACCTAGATTTCCGATTTCCTTTTTTTTCTTTCATTGATATTATTTTTTATTATACCTGTATCAGAATCGCCGTTTAAAGCACGCCTGAGCGTGCGAATACAGGCGATTAAAGCACGGCGAGCTTTAAAGGTTGTCAAGGAAATATAGGTATGATATAGGTATGGTATAGGTATGAAAACTTTTCATATTCCTTCAGGTATGGGTCTTTTGACTTCGATAGTAGAATTTGGATTCCGCTTGTTCGGCCAATGCTTCTATATCGAGTGAAATCTCGTTTTAACTCATTTTTCCTCGATTTTTGCTGACACGACTAAATGCAATGACAGACGTGGACGCGAGAAAAACGTAAACAATAATTGTCGTAACTAATGGCAATATTACTACGCCATTTCGATTTATCACGACAAAAAATATTTCTAAGTTTTTAGTGCTTAATTTGTTTCCAGTATTGCTGGTATAATAAAAAATAGCGTAAAGTATTCGTGGATAACTGGTCTTTAAAACACTTGCTCTATTTCGAGCACTCCCGGCTACGCCGTCGTGCTCGAAAACTCGCGCGTGTTTTAAAGACCTTGTTATCCACTCATACTTTAATATACTATTAAATTAAAATTTAAATATATCTAAGTTTGATATTATTTTGTCTCCTAGTAATTATGAAATATTATTATGAAATAAAATAATCATCCTGTTCACTATTAGAATTATGGACTTAAAAACGAGCAGCTTTATTTTTATAAAGCGCCTGAGAATCCTAAAATTGCATTTGCTTCCACACTTTCACACTTTAACTTATAATTCGGTCATAAGTTGTAATCGTCTCATAGAAACTAGTTATTATTTTACTTTGATTGATTATTATTATTATTATATTATAGCGTTCTCTACACCACTAAAGCTGAAACCTATTTGAGGACATTAATACACCAACAGTTTATATACTAATAAGGCAATAATAATACGTAAATTATAAATATACAGTTCTTGAAATATCACTCGAATCACCAAATCTCATGTATACCCATCAAGATGTACACCACATCCACTTCCAACATACACTTAAGAATCTTGCCTATACGATCTAACTAGTGAAATATTTAATAAATTCATTTAAATACCTTTTTCATCTTAAAACTATATGGTTGTATATTGTATATAAAGCTTGTCGCCTCCTGTTTTTACTTTCTACAAGACTTTGTGATCACACAAATATTTTATGGTATAGATACCTAACCTATTACTTCACTCACATTCCTTTTGATGAGATCACCCTTTAAACTCTTTATGCCTGCATTTTAATGATTTTATTATTTAAACCTTTTGAACCACATAATAAGGAAACAGTCGTGCTTAAATCTTAATTAATACCATCATAGACATTCATAGTAACTATCCAAAATTATGTACAACTAAATCCGACATCGAAAACACCACACTTACATTTATAACTGCAATAAATTACACTCAAATATCAGTCTAAAGGGACAAGAATTTTACTATATTAATATCAAGCACCATGCGCGACTTTGAACATTTTCGCTAACACCTGGCTATACCAACAGCATTGCACTCAAGTCTACAAAAATGGTTAAAACTTCATACGTGTAGATAAGGATTTTGAAGCAAAAAGATTACCTGGACGTCCGCCAACCAAAAGCAGCTCTTCTGTTTGAAGATCACAACAGAAAGCATTAAAACAAGCTCGTAAACATGCATGTCTTCATTCAGTACAGACGTTTCCCAACAGTGTGTTATGTCATGAGATATTGACGTAAAACCCAAAATTCTAATTCTCTTTTTAAAATACATTATATTATGCTATTATATACTTATTTAAGAGCGGTGTCCGATTTTTTTATTATTACTAACAATAAGCTTTTTCTAACCAATTGGTAGTTTTAGATTTTAGATAGTTCCCATAGTTTTCCTTATCATAATTTATAATATCCAATATTAATTCATTCCATAAATAATCGTCCATATCACCGTACTTATTAATCTAAAGTTTTACAGACCAACACACAAAATTTGTCCGTAACACCCAATAAGCCCTTCTTCATCTTAAAAATACATACATGTCTATTCTCATTGATATACGCAAATTTTATTTCTCGCATTTTGTGCAAATATTTTAGACCGTTTTGATGTGTTTATGTAATTGGTATAAGTAAGTGTTTATATTATTGGCTATAACAATTTATTTTCCGAATGAAAAAAGAGTATTAACGCATTTTTCTTATTATGCATATCTTCATTATATCATAATATAAACCTAGGTGTAGTTAGACCCATTGTATCAAATTATTTGGTTTGCACTTCTTATACATAAACACTTAAATACTTTGTAGTATTAAAATTTAAATATATCTAAGTCTATATACTTTGTAGTATGTATTTGTAGGGTAATACCATTTTCTGAATCTAAAAAAGGATACTAACGTAATTACCAACAGAGTAGAACCCACATAGTTCTTCTATATTCATACCGTCGTACATATTTTTGTGTTCAGGAGATATTTTCATACCTATTTGTTACTTTTTACTGTGTCTATTGTTGACAATTCAATCTATTTTAATTTTTTACACCAATATGCTTTTCCTTACGTACAGACCACCAAAATAGTTCAGATGTTGTTTTGTATCTCAGGGTTCAAAGAATTTATTTTAGAAACCAACAAACCATTTCTTCAATTTTTGATTACTCTTGCAATGTTATTATGAAATTGTTTTGCTAATATCTTCTCTGCTTTTTATGCATTCGTTCTTTTTAAATTTTATAGTATTGTATCGTCAATTCTTGATCATACATATACATAGTTAAACATTTTTTTTAATCAGTAGTTCATTTTGCTATCGTTGCTTTTTAGTTTGGTTTACATTCATATATTACGTACTCTCACCGTTCTATATGTGTACAGTTTGTGCAAGCCGTTTTAAACCGCTTTTATGCAAGACAACGTTACATACATACGTTCTACAAGACATTTCAGTGATTAATTTTCATAATGTTATAAGCATCTTTCAGCGCAAACAGCATTGTACCCTGTTAATACCACCAAAGTTATTTCATCTAAGAAACACCTCAAATAACAGAAAAAAAGTATTAGTTCATCAACATGAATTACTATATTGTATTAATTGTAGCAATTTGCGTTTTTCACTTCGCAATTTTTCGATTTGTTACTTTTTACGTATTATTCATTAACACTGTAGTAACTCTTAAACATTGTTATACTAATCAATTGCATATTTGTTTTCGTAAATTGGTCCTTGTGATTTGTACTGCCTTCATGATACATTTACAATACATATTACAAAATAAAAGCGTTCCAGTCTTTCAGTATTTCATTTTGGGAATCAAAAAAAGATTTGTTCGGTTTTTCATAACCCGTACAGTCTTAACCATTCTTATACGTTATCGAAATTCTGTTTTGTGATATTTTACGTTTTTTAAATAGCGTGGACCTCTCCAATTATTTGCATCAAAATATCCTTATTTATTGTGATAATATCACCGTTTAAACTCTTTAACTAACCTATGAGAAAACAGCCATCAAAACAGTCATCAATTATTACAAACACAGTGAAAAATCAATATTCAAGTACAGAATTTTACAATATTAATATCAAACACCATGCGCGACTTTGAACATTTATGCAAAACACCTGATGGCTATGCGAACAGCATTTTACTCAAACCAACAAAAATGGTTAAACATTTTGAAGAAACAAGACAACCGTGTAGATAAGCATTTTGTATTAAAAAGATTACCTGGACGTTCGACAACCAAAAAGCAAATTTGATTACAGCCCTACTTGTGCGCGAGAATAACAACAGAAAGCATTAAAACAAGCTCGTGAACATGCGTAATATTCATCATTTAGTGTGTAGTCGATTCCCAACGGTTAACAACAATCAAATGAAAATTGTGGTGCCAAATTAGTCGAATATTTATAATGATGTGGTTCTAAATGGTTTTAAGCTAAATTTCTTGTTTGCCATGAGATAGTAAAATTAAAAATTCTTTCAATTATTATTAGAATTAGTATTTCTTATAAAATACAAAATAAATACCTTATTTAAGGTGTTGCCGTTATTTAGTCCAAAAAAAAGCTAAAACTAATTGACATATGGGTTCATTATAATCAGATATTCAAATTACTGCTCTTCCTTTGATAGAAGTGTATTTCGCGACGGTCGTAGTGCTGTATTCCCATATAGTTTAACTTAAACTATCTTCTTAGGTTCCTTATTTGTAAAAATGATGACTAAAATGTACGGACAGAACCAAAAATAAGATAATAGCTAGTAAAGCCCATATAACTATGTAACTATTGGAAATTAACTAATTATTCTAATAAGAGATTAATATACCTCAGAATTTATCATTAAACTATCATTAGATACAGGTAACTCGATATAGAGAACTGATAGAAACATTACCTTAACATGTCACTACTAAAACGTAGTTCTTGCGGGTAGAAATTTCCCACAAGACAATTCTGCAATGAAATTTACGATGACTTTGATTACTGTGAATATTCAACGTATATAAAATTTTACATTTTCAATTATAATGACTATTGTACATCGTCTTCATAATTGATTCATACACCCAGTCCGCTTTGCACGTCAAAAGTAAAAAGCACTTTTGGTTTTCCAACTGCAACACGATGTATGAGAATCATTTATGAAGACAGGATTTTAAATTCTAATGATCTATTATATCAGTTTCGTTTGAACGACATGAATAAAAACCAAAAGTAGTTTATTAATAAGAACTTGTGTTCCGTTGCGTTTGCACTGATTTTGTATTTGGAACAAAACGTACGACTTTCGAAAACGAAAGCACAAAATGAAGTTTTCAAAATTTTATGTTTAAATATTGATTTATGCTGGTCATAAAATATTATTTTTCACTGGGCGATAAATTGTCTAGGTCTAGAGTAAAGGAGTGTTACAATAATTACCCTCTTATAATAAAATTATACATTAATGATCTTAATAATATTGTTACAATACATATTTACATTAATTTAGTATGTACCTACTTATATCCGACTAGCTTGAGCTTCAATAGGTCTGATGTAGTGTATAAATAAATCATATTGTATGTATAAATTTAATATAAGCTATATTTGTGAAAACATTTAAAATTTGTATGCCGCAGTCAGAACAGTTTCGTCTTCGTGGAGCCATATTCACCTCTTTTTAACCTTTATAACTTCATCCAAATCCCTCTTAAATTTTTTTTACTTTTTATTTAACCTTTTGTGCATTAAGGAACCAGGTTTCAATCAGGTTCTATTTCGTTTTCTACCTACACTATTTTATCTGGTCGTTATTAATTTATTTTAACGCCATAACTTTTTTTCGTTATAATATATTATGCTGCCCGCATGAATTTTTCAACTTCCTCGTGCATCAGAAAATTCTCAAATTTTATTTGCTCTTGTTTTTCATACTTTTGGCTTTAGGATTTTCATATATTATCATGACTCAACTTGTTTTAACATTTTGTCAGTTATTCCAAACCACTTCTTGTACTTGGAAATTTATAAATATTATACCAATTATTGTAAATCTTGTAATGCATATAGTGCATAATAATTATACCATACTTATTTACGAGCCGTGTCACATTTTTTTATTGTTACCCAGCTTTCTTTAACAATTGGCCGTTTCTAGATTTTACATAGTTCTCATGGTTTGCCTTTTTATTTACAAAAATATTATGAATTAATCGTTTCTTATTCCTACAAAATAGTATTAATTTGATATAATTAGTAAGTAAGGTCAAGTAAGGGGCAAGACGCTAAATTTCACCCTGATTTCCTCAACTTGGAAATGTCCTTTAACCAATTATTTTAAAACTTTTGGTACAATGATAATAATTTTTACACATGCTATACAAACATGTTTTTTGTTTTTTGTATGTATGTTACTATACGACAACCTATTTATTTATTGCATCTTCTCATATTTTGACCATCTGAGAACATTAACACGCCAACATATATCTCATTTTATACACCAATAAGACAAAAGGGATAATGTTTTATACAATGGTACTCTTATGCCTACAAAATCGTGTCCGAATATAACTATCAAATATTCCCTTTATTTTTTACAAATATATACATAATAAGACCTCTATTAATTGTGAGTTATAACTTATAAATAAACATAGTTCTTACATTGAAATATCACTCGAATCGCCTATCGCACCACCTATTCACCAAATCTCATGTTTTACGCAAATATACCCATCAAGATGTACACCACATCCACTTCAACATAATATGTACCCATATCGCAAATCGGAACTTCACAATCTTGCCCATCATAAAACCTAACTAGTGCAACATTTACTGAATATTTATTCATTTAAATTTTAAATACCGTTTTCATCTTAAAACCATATAGTTACAAAACTTGTCGCCTTGAGTTTTTACCTTGTACAAGACTTTTTATATTTTAATAGATGCCTAACCTAGTACATCACATATCTTGTGATGAGATCACCGTTTAAACTCTTTATACGTTTTGAACCACCTATGAGCAGTGATTAAATCTTAAATTAATGCCATCGTAGATATTCATGTGTATAACATAGTAACTATCCAAAATTCTGTACAACTAAATCCTACATACCACACTTAATAATTATAATTACAATTACACCCAAAAATCAGTCTAAAGCGACGAGAATTTTCCTTTATCAACGACCATGCGCTACTTTGAACACTTTCGTTAAACAGCATTTGACTCAAATCTACAAAAATGGTTAAAATTTCATACGTTAGATCAGGATTCTGAAGGAAGAAGATTACCTGGACGTAGGACAACCAAAATGCAGCTCTGCTTATGTTTGAGGATAACAACAGAAAGCATTAAAACAAGCTCGTAAACATGCATGTCTTCACTCAGTACAGTCTGTTATGTTATGAGATATTGATTCAACATTCTAATTCACCTTTTCAGAACTAGTTAAAGATACCACCATATTTCTTATGTAAGTACGAAAATAATGAATAACTTATTTAAGGTGTCCCATAATTTAACTTAAACTAGTTCCCTATTTGTGAAATATACGAACAGAAACAAAACTAAGATAATAGGCATGTAGACGTAAAAGTAAGGAGAAAAAATGTATCTATTGTATCTATATGTGGCTAAATATGCCACATTATCGTAAAACGACAGTAAGCAATTATCCCAAAAAATTTTGAGTGCAGAAATTCTCTACACACTTTTGTAATGATGAAGTTTATGATAGCAATTTGCTTTGTGTGGCTATTCCACGTCTATAAAATTTCATATTTTCAATTCTAATGTCTAGATGTTATATGTATCAACTTGTGATGCAAGAACATTTTACAGTTCCGTTGCTTTTGGGTTTGTGATAGTCCGATTTTAGAAAAGAGAATATTATGTAATGCAAATACCAATTGCAACTTTGCAACATCTTTTTGTTTGAACATCAACATTAGTAAGGACAAAACCTTGTTTGTTATTAAGATTTTAGAATTCTGTTGTGCTTGTTTGATTTTGGGTTTGTGACAAAACACAAGTTTTAATGGAAATTATAGTATAAATTTTATATTTGTACTGGTCATAACCAAGAATTTATACGTATACAGATAATTTTTTGTTCTTAAAAGGCGGCATATTGTCTACAGTAATGTAACTGTTAACATTTAACTCTTATAAGAGTTATTAAATTCATTATCTTAATAATGTTACTCCATTTACCTTAATCTAGCATGTATTTGTATCCCACTGAAGCTTGAGCTTCTAGGTTTGATGTAGATTATACACTCATAGTGTAAACTCGTAGTCACAATTAAAATAGTTTAGTCATTGTGCTGCCATTTTTTTACCATATCTTCATTACATCATAATATAAACCTATAGGTGTACTTCGACCCATTGTATCAATATTTTTTGGTTTGCACTTCTTATGCATAAATACTTAAATAGTTAGTAGCATGTATTTATAGGGTAATACCATTTTGTGAATCTAAAAAAGAATACTAGCGTAATTTTGTCTCTTACCAATAGAGTAAAACCCACAAATTTTTTGCATCAAAATATCCCTATTTCTTGTGATAATATCACCGTTTAAACTCTTTAACTAACCTATGAGGAAACAGTCATCAAAACAGTGACCAATTATAATTATATTTCAGCATCCATTCCTTCAGATATCACTAAATAACAACGTAGTTCGGTTTCTGTACCACCATGCCACAAGATTTTAAAGAGAACAAAGTCCCCCCTTCCGGCCCATGCGCCGCACGTCGCATTACTCTCATTCGGTTTCTTGTGCTCGACTGCATCGCATCGGTAAGTACTAACGCCGGCCACAGCCGGCGTCCCCTCTATACACTTGCAGCCTTTTAGCAATGGGTGGAAAACGAAAACTTCGCCAACGCATTGAGGAATTGGAACGAAAGCTCGCCAGACGCTGCTCTTCGAGAAGTAGGAGCCGTACTAGGAATCGGTCGGGATCGCGCCGTCGGCGTGGCAGTGGAAGACGTTCGTCCTCTAGGTCTTCCAGTGCCTGCACTTCTCGATCCCGCGACACTCGTCGTAGCCTACACCGACCGGCGCGCAAAGAGACGGCAAGGAGACGAGTTCGCAGCAATTCTCGAAACCTGCCAGGTCCGTCGACCGTTGCGCCTCGTGATGTCTACAGCCCGAGCGGCTTAGCTTCCTCGCAACATAATTCGCCCCCGAATACCGCTGTCTATAGCCCGGGCGGCTTAGCTTCGGTAACTCGCTCACCTCAGCAACCCTGCGCGGACGATGTTCTGAGCCTGTACGGTGACTGCGATTTGTCCGATGACATCGTTAAAATCCTAGGAGGGGCACCCGAAAATGCAAACATGACGGGTACAAAGCTCCATGAAAAATTGTCAGCAATATGGCAAACAACTTTGCAAAAGGGTCTTGGTCCGGAGGAGTTTTCACAATTAATTGAAAAACATAAAAGGCCATCGAACTGTGAAAAACTCACGCCACCGGAAATAAATCAGCTGGTCGCACAGGTCATGACGGGCGGCCATAAAAACCGAGACCAAACATTATCGAGTTCGCAGAATCAACTAACGGCCGCTTTGTCGGCGCTGGGGCAAGCAATTACTAGAATTCTCGTCTCGAATAACACCGAGGTGTCGCCGGAATTAAAAGACACTTTATTACATTTTTTAGGCGACACAGGAAGGTTGTTAACGAATTTATTTTATTCTCTCTCCACCTTGAGACGGTCACTGATATTTCCCCTCGTGAATAAAGAGGTCAGGGCCGTACTTGAAAAAACTTCGCCCACTGAACATCTTTTTGGCGACGAGTTGTCGGAAAAAATTAAGGAGGCCAAGGCCTTGCAGTCCGCGAGTTCCGGCATTAAGGCCACATACTCCACGTCCCTCAAAAGGCCGCCAGCAAAAAAGGGGGGGAGCAACACGACCCCTCAGACCAAAGCGTTAAACAGGCAGCGCCCGGTCCGTCGGGGGGAGACGAGACCTTACAAAGGGCAAACCCCAAAATCATACCACTACAAGGAGACGCGCCATCATCGGAATTAAATCAGGTAAACGATGGTTATGCCGGCAGGCTCACTCTATTTTATTCACACTGGCGTAAACTCACGTCAAACCCTTGGGTCCTGACCTGCATAAGGGGTTATAAACTTCCCTTAACAAAAATACCCACACAATTTCAGCCCCCCACTTCCGCGATTGCGCAGAAAGACTTGGGGTTTATGAAAAAAGCTGTTCTGGATCTTTTACGTCTAGGTGCAATTTCTCCATGTACACCGAGAAAGGGTCAATATTTGTCGCGCATCTTTTTAGCTGATAAGCCAAACGGCCAGAAACGGTTTATTCTAAACCTGAAACACCTTAATAACTTTATTATGTCTCCACATTTCAAAATGGAAGACATCAGAACCGCTCAGCGATTAATAACCAAAGGTTGTTTCGTAGCGTCAATTGACTTAAAGGATGCGTATTTTTTGGTGCCTATCATACCAGAGCATAGAAAATATTTGAGATTTATGTTTGATACCCAACTCTTTGAATTTAATTGCCTCCCATTTGGCTTGTCGTCGGCACCATATACTTTTACAAAACTTATGAAACCTATTACCCAGGATCTCAGAGAAAAAGGGGTGTCATGTGTCAATTATCTTGACGACTTTTTAATCCTAGGAGAAACTTTTGAGGAGTGTTCCAGAAATGTATCCATCACACATAAGCTCTTGACTTCTCTGGGTTTCATAATTAATACTGAAAAAAGTGTCCTAATACCGAGTAATCGTTGCAAATTCTTGGGATTTGTCCTAGACACTACGGAACTAAAAATTGAACTCCCGCCTGACAAGCGGCAAAAACTAAAAAACTGGATTCATTATTTTCAGAAACGGGAATCTTGTAAAATCCATCAGTTTGCTCAATTTATTGGCCTGCTCGTCTCGGTCTGTCCGGCCGTGAAGTACGGCTGGCTCTACACGAAGCGATTTGAACGCGAAAAAGTCAATGCTCTTAAAGTTAACAACTTCGACTACAACGCGAAAATGTCTATTTCCGTGAAACTAAAGTCGGATTTTCGCTGGTGGGAAACGCACATTGACAGTTCTTTTAATGATATCAGACCAGACTCCTTTTCATTGATAATTTTTACGGATGCATCCACTACAGGTTGGGGGGCCTGTGCAGCAGGAGAACGCACCCATGGATGGTGGACGGAGGCGGAGAAGGAAAAACACATCAATTATTTGGAACTTCAGGCCATCTTTTTCGGGCTGAAATGCTTTGCCGCTGACTTGAGAAACAACAACCTCCTCGTTAGATCAGACAATACCACGGCGATCTCTTACGTCAATCGTATGGGAAGCGTACGTTTCCCAGAACTGTCTGATCTTGCCAGACACATCTGGCAGTGGTGTGAATCAAAAAATCTTTGGATTGTAGCTTCTTACATTTCGTCAGCTGACAACTGGGAAGCGGATGCTGAGTCCCGTTTTCTTTCGACGGAAACAGAGTGGTCCCTCTCGTCGCCTGTGTTTAATACTGTAGCTGCAAGGTTTGGCCCCCCAGAGATAGATCTCTTTGCCTCGCGGCATAATACGAAATGCGAGACCTATATTTCACGATTTAGAGATCCTGGCGCAGCGGGAGTAGATGCCTTTACAGTCTTTTGGGGTGACCGTTTTTTCTATGCCTTTCCCCCTTTTGCTCTCATCCTTCGCAGTTTACAAAAGATACTTTGTGACAAAGCCGAGGGCGTCATCGTAGTACCAAACTGGCCTTCTCAACCGTGGTACCCTCTTTTTAACAAGTTAATGGTCCGAGAACCACTAGAGCTAGGGCCCAGTGATGACATGCTTTTTTCTCCTTACAGTCCTGCCCGCCACCCATTGTCGGATACGCTTTCCCTGGTGGCAGCAGTTGTATCAGCGAAGCCCTCCGGCGGAAAGGCGCCCCGGTGGAAACACTCAACACCATTCTTACCTCCCTATCGTCGGCTACGATGAAACAATATTCGACCTGTTACAAACTTTGGTGGGTATGGTGTGAGAGGCAGAACATTTGCCCGTTTAATGGTACAACAAAAGATGTACTGTCATTTCTCCAAGAATTACTCAGCAACGGTCATTGTAAGTATGGCTCCTTTAACAACCATCGCTCAGCACTTTCGCTGATCTTACCGGGATCTGTGGGAGAAGACCCCTTGGTGAAGAGATTCATGCGAGGTTTGTCACGATTGCGACCATCAGAACCAAAGTACAATACAACATGGGACCCACAACCTGTGTTGGCATTCGTTGCAAAGATGCAAACCTCTGACCTGAAAGAACTATCACGAAAACTAGCCACCTTATTCGTTCTTGCGACCGGCCAACGTCTACAGACAATTTCGTTAATTCGAGTTTCGTGTATTAAAAAATCCGAGGATGGCTTACGTATCTTTATACCGGATTTTCTGAAAACCTCAGGCGTCAACCGCCCCCAGCCGGTTCTCACGATCCCATATTTTGAAAACGCTGATCTTTGTTTGGCCCGCACGGTTGAGGCGTACTTAGACGCAACACGTAGCCTTCGAATCGAAGAGGATTTTCTGTTTCTAACCTTTAAGAAACCCCACGGAATTGCGACCAAACAGACGCTTAGTCGTTGGGTGAGGGAGATTCTTCATTTAGCGGGAGTAGACACCAACCAATTCAAACCCCACTCGGCACGCCACGCATCGACTTCAGCGGCGTGTAGGTTAGGAATCCCCATCGAGCAAATTAAACAAACAGCGGGATGGAGTAAAGATTCCGAAACTTTTGCTCGCTTCTACAATCGTCCTCTGATGAATTCGGCTCCCTATGTGTCAACAATCTTAAACTTAGGCGTTTAACCGCCCTCAGTTCTTGTTTTAAGAATGTTTTGTTATGTTAATGCTTCTTCTGTTTGCCTAGTTGGCCATTAAAGAGTTTGTCGTTGCAACTTATCTTTAAAAATCTACGTTGTTATTTAGTGATATCTGAAGGAATGGATGCTGAAATATAATTAAACGATCAAAAGAACTTACCTGAAGTTCGATCGTAATTATATGAAGCATCCATTCCGAAGATATCACCTCCCACCCACCCGTAGGCCCCGTTGCACGAAAACTCTTCACACTTTGAATACAATGAGAGTAATGCGACGTGCGGCGCATGGGCCGGAAGGGGGGACTTTGTTCTCTTTAAAATCTTGTGGCATGGTGGTACAGAAACCGAACTACGTTGTTATTTAGTGATATCTTCGGAATGGATGCTTCATATAATTACGATCGAACTTCAGGTAAGTTCTTTTGATCGTTTAATAATTACAAACACTGAAAAATATCAATTTTCAAGTACAGAATTTTACAATATTAATATCAAACACCAAGCGCGACTTTGAACATTTTTGCAAAACACCTGATGGCTATGCGAACAGCATTTTACTCAAACCAACAAAAATGGTTAAACATTTTGAAGGAACAGGACAACCGTGTAGATAAGCATTTTGTATTAAAAAGATTACCTGGACGTTCGACAACCAAAAAGCAAATTTGATTACAGGCCTACTTGTGCTAGAGAATAACAACAGAAAGCATTAAAACAAGCTCGTGAACATGCGTAATATTCATCATTTAGTGTGTAGTCGATTCCCAACGGTTAACAACAATCAAATGAAAATTCCGGTGCCAAATTAGTCGAATATTTATAATGATGTGGTTCTAAATGGTTTTAAGCTAAATTTCGTATGTTTGCCATGAGACAGTAAAATTCAAAATTCTTTCAATTATTATTAGAAACTAGTTAGATTCCATCTTTTTTCTTATAAAGTACAAAAATAAATACCTTATTTAAGGTGTTGCCGTTATTTAGTCCAAAAAAAGCTAAAACTAATTGAAATATGGGTTCATTATAATCAGATATTCAAATTACTGCTCTTCCTTTCATAGAAGTATATTTCGCGACGGTCGTAGTGTGTTGTATTCCCATAGTTTAACTTAAACTAAAACTTCTTAGGTTCCCTATTTCTGAAGATGATGACTAAAATGTACGGACAGAACCAAAAATAAGATAATAGACCAGATCTAGCTAGTAATAAAATAATGTAACTATTGGAAATTAACTAACTATTCTAATAAGCGATTAATAAACCTCAGAATTTATCATTAAACCATCATTAGATACAGGTAACTAAATATAAATTCCCTACAAGACAATTATGCAACGCAAGTGAAGATCGCTTTGATTAGTGTGGATATTCAACAAATATATAATTTTACATTTTGAATTCTAATTATCTATATATAGTTTCGTTTGAACGACATGAATAAGGACCAAAACTAGTTTATTATTAAGAACTTCTGAACAATTTTACAGTTCCGTTGCGTTTGCATTGATTTTGGATTTGTGACAAATTCTACGACTTTCGAAAACGAAAGCACAATTATTGAAATTTTCTAATTTTTATGTTTATATTAATATATTTAGAGTAATGGAGTGTTACCATAATTATTACCCTCTTATAATAAAATTATGCATTATATTATCTTAATAATGTTACTATACATATTTACCCTAATTTAGTACGTACTTATATCCGATTAGCGTTAGCTTCAATAGGTTTGATGTAGATTATAAGTGTATAAAACAATCATATTGTATGTATAAATTTAATATAAGCTACACTCCTGATAACATTTGAAATTTGTATGCCGCAGTTAGTAGTGCCATGTCCATCTCTATTTATTCTTTACAAATGAAACCTAAAACCGTTTTACATTTTCGTAACTTTTTGGGCACTGATTAGATTTTAGTCCTATTTCATTCTCTACCTACACCTATATGGTCCCTTATTTATTTTTAGCACCATAACTATTTTTTCGTTATATTATGTTGCCCGTTTGAGAACAAGTAGTCGTGATTCCCAATTTCTCAATTTTCTCCTGCGCCTGAGCATTCTTAAATTTTATTTGTTCTTGTTTTCCAAACTTTCGGCTTTGATATTGTTGTTTCTCATGACAATAATTACTATTTTCGCTTAACTTGTTTTAACATTCCGTCAGTTATTTCAGCCCACCATACTTGGAATATGTATTGGAAATATATGTAGAAATATTATACCAAACTTGTGATTCATATAATAATTATTACATAACATTTAAAAGTCCGTGTCATAGGGACTAGCTATTATCTTACTGGTTAATATTATAATATTGTCTACACCAGAAATCACTAAAGTTAAGACTTTCTATTTGAACAAAGCTGCGACTCTAGTTGAATAATAATTTTTGCATATGCTATACATACTTTAGGTTTGATGCCAGTTTTGTTTTTTGTATGTATGTACTATACAAACAATTAATTTATTGCATATTCTCACATTTAGCCGTCTGCGGGCATTAACCCGCCAACATATCTCTCGATTTATATTATACCAATAAGGCGATAAAGACGTTTTATACAATGGTACGTTAACACACCATTACTTATGCTTACAAAATCGTGTCCAAATATATGTGTAGCTATCAAATATTCCCTTAATTTGTAAAAAATACATATTATATACATGATAAGACGTCTATTAATTGTAAGTTCTAAATTATAAATACACATAGTTCTTACAATGAAATATCACTCGAATCGCAGTCGTACCACCTATTCACCAAATCTCATGTTTTACGCAAATATACCAATCAAGATGTACACCACATCCACTTCAACATACACATAATATCGCAAATCGGAACTTAAGAACCTTGCCCATAAGACCTAACTAGCCCAATATTTACTGAATATGTATTCATTTAAATTTTAAATACCGTTTTCATCTTAAATCGATATGGTTACAAAACTTGTCGCCTTGTGTTTTTTCCTTCAACAAGATTTTCTGATCAGACTTATAGTTACCTAACCTAGTTGGTACATCACATTTCTTGTGTTGTGATCACCGTTTAAACTCTTTATTCCTGCATTTTAATAATTATTTAAACCTTTTAAAACACCTATGAGGAAACTTATGATTGATAAAATTTTAAACTAGCACGATCATAGATATTCAAGTGTATTATAACATAGTAACTATCCACAATGATGTACAACTAAATTCGACATCGAGAATACCACACCTACATTTATAATAATTACAAATATACATTACACACCTATAAACCTAGGTGTAGTTCGCCCATTTGTCTTCAGGAAATATTTCCATACATTCATTATGCGCACCTTGACACATTCTACCAATATTTTCCGAATTGCATTTCACAGTATTTGTCCCTATTACCATTTATTACTTTTTTTCTATTTTTATTTTTTACACCAATATGCTTTTCCTTACGACCACCAAAAAATACGGATGTGTTGTTTTGTATCTCAGTGTTCAAAGAATTTATTTTGGAAACCAGTAGCAAACCATTTATTCGATTTTTGATTACTCTCTTGCTGTCTTAACGAATATTGTACATTCGCACTATCGAAATGTGTATTTTTTTTTTTTATAATATTGTATGGACAATTCTTGTGTCATTCAGATCACCCTTCAATAAACTCTTTGGACGTAACTAAAAATAATTTTCTTTAAATCTACCACATACTTAAACATTTCTTTTAATCAGTAGTCCATTTTGCTATCATTCCTTGCAAGACAACGTTAGATACATACGTTCTACAAGACATTTCAGTGATTAGACATTTTTTTATAATGTTGTAAACACCTATGGTACTACGCTAACTTCACACATTCATTGTTTTAACACATATTTCAGCGCAAACAGCATTGTACCCTGTTAATACCACCAAAGTTATTTGATCAAAGAAACATCAAACCCTTCTGCTATTTTGAATAAATTACTATATTGTATTAATTGTAACAATTTACATTTTTCACTTCGCAATTTCTCGACTTGTTACTTTTTACTTAGACTTCCGTTAACACTTCAGTAACCCTTAAACATTTTTATACCAATCAATTGCATATTTGTTCTCGTTAATTGTATGTAAATGTGATTTGTACTGCCTTCATTATACATTTACAATACATATTAAAAAATAAAAGCGTTCCAGCCTTTCAGTATTTCATTTTGGGAATCAAAAAAAGATTTGTTCGGTTTTTCATAACCCGTACAGTCTTAACCATTCCTACACGCTATCGAAATTCTGTTTTGTCATATTTTACGTTTTTCAAATAGCGTTGACCTTTCGAATTTTTTTCATCAAAATATCCCTATTTCTTGTGATAATATCACCGTTTAAACTCTTTAACTAACCTATGAGGAAACAGTCATCAAAACAGTGACCAATTATAATAATTACAAACCCTGAAAAATATCAATTTTCAAGTAGGTACAGAATTTTACAATATTACTATCAAACACCATGCGCGACTTTTAACATTCTTGCAAAACACCTGATGGCTATGCGAACAGCATTTTACTCAAACCAACAAAAATGGTTAAACATTTTGAAGAAACAAGACAACCGTGTAGATAAGCATTTTGTATTAAAAAGATTACCTGGACGTTCGACAACCAAAAAGCAAATTTGATTACAGCCCTACTTGTGCTCGAGAATAACAACATAAAGCATTAAAACAAGCTCGTGAACATGCGTAATATTCATCATTTAGAGTGTAGTCGATTCCCAACGCTTAACAACAATCAAATGAAAATAATTGCGGTGCCAATTTAGTCGAATATTTATAATGATGTGGTTCTAAATTGTTTTAAGCTAATTTTTTTATGTTTGCCATGAGATAGTAAAATTCAAAATTCTTTCAATTGTTATTAGAATTAGTATTTCTTATAAAATACAAAATAAATACCTTATTTAAGGTGTTGCCGTTATTTAGTACAAAAAAAAAGCTAAAACTAATTGGCATATGGGTTCATTATAATCAGATATTCAAATTACTGCTCTTCCTTTGATAGAAGTGTATTTCGCGACGGTCGTAGTGCTGTATTCCCATATAGTTTAACTTAAACTATCTTCTTATGTTCCTTATTTGTAAAAATATACGGACAGAACCAAAAATAAGATAATAGCTATTAAAGCCCATATAATTTCGGAGACAATAATGTAACTATTGAGAATTAACTAATTATTCTAATAAGAGATTAATATACCTCAGAATTTATCATTAAACTATCATTAGATACAGGTAACTAGATATAGAGAACTGATAGAAACATTACCTTAACATGGCACTACTAAAACGTAATTATAGCAATAGTTCTTGCGGGTAGAAATTTCCCACAAGACAATTTTGCAATGAAGTTGACGATGACTTTGATTACTGTGGATATTCAACGTATATAAAATTTTACATTTTGAATTATAATGACTATTGTACAGGGTCTTCATAATTGATTCATACACCCAGTCCGCTTTGTACGTCAAAAGTAAAAAGCACTTTTGGTTTTCCAACTGCAACACGATGTATGAGAATCATTTATGAAGACCGGATTTTAAATTCTCATGATCTATTATATCAGTTTAGTTTGAACGACATGAATAAAAACCAAAACTAGTTTATTAATAAGAACTTGTGTTCCGTTGCGTTTGCATTGATTTTGGACTTGGAACAAAACGTACGACTTTCGAAAACGAAAGCACAAAGTGAAGTTTTCAAAATTTTATGTTTATATTAATTTATGCTGGTCATAAAATATTATTTTTCACTAGGCGATAAATTGTCTAGGTCTAGAGTAATGGAGTGTTACCATAATTACCATCTTATAATAAAATTATACATTAATGATCTTAATAATATTGTTACAATACATATTTACCCTAATTCAGATTGTACTTATATACGACTAGCTTGAGCTTCAATAGGTCTGATGTAGACTATAAGTGGAAAAAAATAAATATATAAATCATATTGTATGTATGAATTTAATATAAGCTGTATTTGTGATAACATTTGAAATTTGTATACCCCAGTCAGAAGAGTTTCGTCTTCGTGGAGCCATATTCACCTCTTTTATCCAAAACCCTCTTACATTTTCGTAACTTTTTGTGCATTAAGGAATCCGTTTTCAATCAGGATCTATTTCATTTTCTACCTACACCTATTTTATCTGGTCGTTATTAATTTATCTTAACGCCATAACTTTTTTTCGTTATAATGTATTATGTTGCCCGCTTGAATTTTTCAACTTCCTCGTGTATCAGAGAATTCTCAAATTTTATTTGCTCTTGTTTTTCGCACTTTTGGCTTTGATATTTTCATATATCATGACTCAACTTGTTTTAACATTTCGTCAGTTATTCCAAACCACGTCTTATACTTGAAAATTTAAAAATATTATACTAATTATTTTAGATCTTGTAATACATATTGTACATAATAATTATACCATACCTTATTTACGAGCTGTGTTACATTTTTTTTTATTATTATTACCCAGCTTTCTTTAACAATTGGCCGTTTCTAGAGTTTACATAGTTCTCATGGTTTGCCTTTTTATTTACAAATATTATGAATTAATCGTTTCTTACTCCTAAAAATAGTATTAATTTGATATAATTAGTAAGTAAGGTCAAGTAAGGGACAAGACGCTAAATTTCACCCTGATTTCCTCAACTTGGAAATGTCCTTTAACCAATTATTTTAAACTTTTGGTACAATGATAATAATTTTTACACGTGCTATACAAACATGTTTTTTGTTTTTTGTATGTATGTTACTATACGACAACCTATTTATTTATTGCATATTCTCATATTTTGACCATCTGAGAACGTTAACACGCCAACATATATCTCATTTTATACACCAATAAAGCAATAGGGATAATGTTTTATACAATGGTACCCTTATGCCTAGAAAATCGTGTCCGAATATAACTATCAAATATTCCCTTAATTTGTTAAAAATATATGTATATACATAATAAGACGTCTATTAATTGTAAGTTATAAATTATAAATAAACATAGTTCTTACATTGAAATATCACTCGAATCGCACCACCTATTCACCAATTCTCATGTTTTACGCAAATATACCCACTAAGATGTACACCACATCCACTTCAACATAACATGTACACATATCGCAAATCGGATCTTGACAATCTTGCCCATCAACTAGTGCAACATTTACTGAATATATTTATTCATTTAAATTTTAAATACCGTTTTCATCTTAAAACCATATGGTTACAAAACTTCGCCTTGAGTTTTTACCTTATACAGGACTTTTTATATTTTAATAGATGCCTAACCTAGTACATCACATATCTTCTGATGAGATTACCGTTTAAACTCTTTATATCTTTTGAACCACCTATGAGTCGTGATTAATTCTTAAATAAATACCAACATAGATATTCATGTGTATAACATAGTAACTATCCAAATATAACATTACGTACTCTCACCGTTCTATCTTTGTGTACAGAATATTTTTGCATTTTGTGCAAGCCGTTTTAAACCGCTTTGATGCAAGACAACGTTAGATGCATACGTTCTACAAGACATTTCAGAGATTAAGACAATTTTTTATTATGTTATAAGCACCTATTGTACACTAACTTCACACATTCATTAGCGCAAACAGCATTGTACCCTGTTTATACCACCAAAGTTATTTGATCTAAGAAACACCTCGAGAAACACCTAATTAGTTCAACAACATGAAACTTCTATATCAAACCCTTCTGCTATTTTGAATAAGCTACTATATTGTATTAATTGTAGGAATTTGCATTTTTCACTTCCAAATTTCTCGACTTGTTACTTTTTACTTAGACTTTCGTTGTTAACGCTTCAGTAACCCTTAATAAACATTTTTATACAATTCAATAGCATATGTGTAAATTGTATGTAAATGTGATTTGTACTGCCTTCATGATACATTTACAATACATATTACAAAATAAAAGCATTCCAGCCTTTCGGTATTTCATTTTGGGAATCAGAAAAAGATTTGTTCAGTTTTTCATTACCCGTACAGTTTTAACCATACATTCCTATACGTTATCGAAATTCAGTTTTGGCATATTTTACGTTTTTCAAATAGCGTGGATCTTTCGAATTTTTTGCCTCAAAATATCCCTATTTCTTGTGATAATATCACCGTTTAAATTCTTTAACTAACCTATGAGGAAACAGTCATCAAAACAGTGACCAATTATAATAATTACAAACACTAAAAAATATCAATTTTCAAGTACAGAATTTTACAATATTAATATCAAACACCATGCGCGACTTTGAAGATTTTTGCAAAACAGCTGATGGATGTGCGAACAGCATTTTACTCAAACCAACAAAAATGGTTAAACATTTTGAAGGAACATAGGACAACCGTGTAGATAAGCATTTTGTATTAAAAAGATTACCTGGACGTTCGACAACCAAAAAGCAAATTTGATTACAGCCCTACTTGTGCTCGAGAATAACAACAGAAAGCATTAAAACAAGCTCGTGAACATGTATAATATTCATCATTTAGTGTGTAGTCGATTCCCAACGGGTGACAACAATCAAATGAAAATTGCTGTGCCAAATTAGTCGAATATTAATTTATAATAATATAGTTCTAATGTTTTTAAGCTAAATTTCTTATGGTTGCCATGATATAGTAAAATTCCAAGCTCTTTCAATTGTTATTAGAAACTAGTTAGATTCCGTCATATTTCTTATAAAATACGAAAATAAATACCTTATTTAAGGTGTTGCCGTTATTTAGTCCAAAAAAAGGTAAAACTAATTGACATATGGGTTCATTATAATCATATTTTCAAATTACTGCTCTTCCTTTCATAGAAGTGTATTTCGCGACGGTCGTAGTGTGTTGTATTCCCATAGTTTAACTTATACTAAATCTTCTTTGGTTCCCTATTTATGAAAATGATGACTAAAATGTACGGACAGAACCAAAAATAAGATAATAGACCAGATGTAGCTAGTCATAAAATAATGTAACTATTGGAAATTAACTAACTATTCTAATAAGAAATTAACAAACCTCAGAATTTATCACTAAACTATCATTAGATGCAGATAATTAATATAAATTCTCTACAAGACAATTTTGCAATGAAAGTGAAGATCGTTTTGATTAGTGTGGATATTCAACAAACATACATATAATTTTACATTTTGAATTCTAATGATATATACAGGGTTTTAAAATTATCCATCTAAGGAAAAGAACTTTCGGTTTTCCAACGGCAACACGATGTATGAAGACTCGATTTTGAATTCTAATCATAGATGTTATATCAGTATCGTTTGAACGACATGAATAAAGACCAAAACTAGTTACAATTCAGAACTCAGTTCCGTTAAAATTGCCATTAAAATTTTCTAAATTTTATGTTTATGTTTATGCTTGTCATAAACTACTTTACCCTCTTATAATAAAATTATACATTAATGATCTTAATATTGTTACTATACATATTTACCCTAATCTAGTATGTACTTAAATCCGACTAGCTTGAGCTTCAATAGGTTTGAGGTAGATTATAAATATATGAACAAATCATATTAATATAAGGTAATACACGTGATAACATTTGAAATTTATATGCCGCAATCAGAATAGTTTGCTATGTTCATTTCTTCTTAACCTTTACAAATTCAACCAAAACCCCTTTACATTTTCCTAACTTTTAGTGTATTAATAAATCAGATTTTCCTTCTATTTCATTTTCGACCTACACCTATTTTAGCTGGCCGTTATTATTTGTCTTTAGCGCCGTAACTTTTTCTTCGTTATATTATGTTACCTACTTGAATTCTCAAATTTGATTTGCTCTTGTTTTTCACACTTTTGATTTTGATATTTTCATGTATCATGACTCAACTTGTTTCAACATTTCAAATCACTCTAGTCCTTATACATCCATTTGACAAATTTGTGACTAACATTGTACATTGCTTTACTTGGAAATCTATAATATACTTGGATACATATAATATATAATTATTTTAAATCTTGTGATTCACCAAATCTCAAGTTTTACGCACCTACCCAAAATCATCAAACCGTAAGGCTGAATTAGCCCAAGATACCGATGATACATAATATTGTAAATACCTTCACGTTGAAAATACGTAATTATATATTGCTGCCTAGTTTGTTTAAAATAGGATTTTATTTGTCGCAAGTTATGCTAATCTTGTCGTTTTGTAGTTTCAGATATACAGGATGTACTAATATATTAAAGATATTTTGTTGTCTACGCAATCATATATGGTTTCAACATGATTTACAATTAACAAACAGAATGCAATCAATCTTTTACGTGTCATATACCACCTTATTTCTAAACGTATACACTACCATAACATTTATTCCTTCTATTATGTGCAGCTAACAACTACAGACGCATAGTAGGTTTATAGGTTTGGTTTCCTGTCGGAGTACCTACAAAAACTTTGGGCTCTTGGGCCATGCTTACAACAGAGTAAAGTTTGCAGTTCACAGTATTTGTTACTTTGTTTTCTCTATCTTTTGTTGACACTTCAACATCTATTTAAAAAATTATTCAATTTTATACCTCTTTTTCTAAATCTTTTGCGATATCTATCACCCAAAACAACATTATTTTGGAAATCAGTAAAGTATTGTTCCGATTTTGATTACTTCCGCATTTATTGGCATTCTTTCTTAATATTTGTACTACATATTACATCAAACGATACCCAATCGTAAATATAAGTTTTTTAAATTCGTAGATACAGCCATTTTCAAATTTACTTTGTTCATAATTATGTACTGTCATCGTACATATTTTTATGTATAGAATATAATTTCATATATTTATGAAACTTAGGTGTAGCTTATAGTAATGTACAGATACTTTCGAATTCTTAGTTCGAAATAGTTGGCCCCATTTGTAACATCCTGCTCCACCTTTTGTTGACACTTCAACATCTTTTTTCATACTTGCAATTGCATTTACATTTTCATTTGTATCTTTCTGTATCTATGTTCAATATTTTATTTTGAGAATCAGCAAACTATTTGACTGATTTCTGATCAGTTTTACAATCTTAACTATTCTTGTGAATACGCATTATCAAAATACCGTTTTATCAATATATCTTCTACATAATAAGACATTAGAGACTTGGAAAGTAATATATCTAATAACCTCTTTGAACCACCTGTTAGAAAAAGAGTCGTCTTTAAACTTATAAATTCCATGTTTGAAACATAGTAACTATTCACTATGTATTATTTACAACTAAATGCGTCATTGGGTACACCACATATTAGGTAAGCAAAATGCAACACAAAATTTCACCCAATGCAAAATCGCTAAATCCGTGAAATTACACTCCAAAGAAATCATGCGCGACTGAACATTTTCGCAAAAGACCTGAATATACCAACAGCGTTTGCTACGGTGAAGCAAAAAGGTTATCTGGAGGTCCGACAATCAGAAAGCAGTCAAATTTAACAACAGCCCTGCTAGTCTTGAAGAATAACAACAGAAAGCATTAAAACAAGCTCGTGAAGTTTGCTAACATGCATATTATGTTCATTTAGTGTAGACGAGAGTGAACACCGCTAAAATGAAATAACATTACACGAAAGTGCCAAATTAGTTGAATGATGTGGCTTTAACGATTTTTAAGCTAAATTGGAGTCTCTACCAGTGCATACATACGTAAAACCCGAATTCTAATTCACTTTTTATTTATAAAACTAATTCGAGTTCCACTACATTTCTTACAAAAAATATGAAAAGAAATACATTATTTAAGGTAAAGCCGTTATTTAGCCAAAACTAAAGTTAAAATGACATATGGGTTCAGATTACTGATCTTCCTTTTATCGTATGTATTTCGCGACGGTCGTAGAGTGTTGTATTCCCATAATATAAGCTAGATCCAAGTTCCCTATTTGTGAAAATAGTGACTAAAATGTACGAACAGAATCAAAAATAATGTAATGGACGACTGTAGTCCATAAAAGATAAACCCGAATGAGTAACACTAGTTAAACTAAAAAAAAAATGCTTTTCGGGTTAGTTCTACGTCTTCAGTTTTAGTAACAACGGACATTATATTACCAATATTTTAAAAGCAATATTTGCAAGCAATCTGTGACTAAACAACACCCAAAATTCTTTAGCATGCTGTAATTGCATGCATGTTATTACATGTAATATATTGATATTTCCTTTAATAATTTACTTATTAGGACTTTGAAAATGTAATTCAATTTATTAAACCAAAAGCCACTTTTTTTTTCAAAGATCTTAGTTACAAGCATTCTGTCGTTATTCTAAATCCTACATTAGTTACTTTTTACCAATAATTTGCGTTTGGGAATTTTCAAAATTTTACAATAGTTTTTACAAAAATTAAATATTTAATTCAACTCTTAAGGACGTAGCCTATATGTACACTTTATAATACATAATTATATAGATATTCATTTCATTCAGCATAAAGCTTTATTTACTGTTATTTTTAGAATCCCATTCGCAGCTTAAGTATTTCGATAGGCAATTTAATTTAAGAACACTAGAAGTCCAACAGTTAGTTATATTATACTGATGTTAGTTTGTTACGGTTTCTATCTAAGAAATTCATTTATTAGTTAAGTACATAAGTTAAGTTGCACAATATATTATACACTATATCAGCATAAACGAGCCAACTGCTCAACAACCAATTTTACAACAAATATCATCAATGGCGCAATATTTTTTTCATTAAACCGCAGTCTTTTAATTTTCATATTTATTTGAGTTTTTTTTTCATAGTTTATAATCGTCTTAAATGTTCTTGCCTTTTTAGGCCCTAAACAAACGCAGAATTTTTCCAATTTCACACAACCAATAATACGTATATGCATTTTTTTAAATCCGCCAGATTCAATTAACCATAAATGGAAATTATTTCATTGTAGCCATTGTTCCGAGGCTCTTATCAAACGCCAATTTTTCCTTTACATTTTAATATATTTTGTAACTGTAATTTTCATTCACTCGATCAACTTTTGTAATGGTACTATTATTACCACTTTTGTAAATTTTTATAAATACATATTGTAAACCACAACCAGTTCATTAACGAGTATGTATTGACAAAACGTTTGTTTGTGTTTGAAATTTCACAAAAAAAAATGCGTGGTCAAAAAATATTTTTGTGTACACACCAATCATACGCAGAATATTCTATATTCACTTAAACTTCATGTTAACTGACCCAGATTATGCCGACATTATCCTAAATCTACATATAAGTAGAATAGTTATATTATTTCCATTGATCTTAATTTATTTTCGCCAAATTTGTGTTCATCATTGTGTTCGTTAATTCTTCTTTTACATTTTGACATATTTTGTAACTGTAGGTACTATTATTACCACTTTTGTAATTGTTTTGTAAATACATATTGCAAACCGCAACCAGTTCAATAAGTATTGACTAAACGTTTTTGTGTTTGAAATTTTCTAAAAAAAATGCGTCGTCAAAAAGTATATTCCATTCATTATAGTGCATTTATGTGTACACACCAATCATACGCCGACGAAAACATTCCATATTTACCTAAACTTCATATTTTGCTGACCTATTTTATACACCTATTTTATCTGGCCGTTATTATTTGTCTTTAGCGCCATAACTTTTTCTTCGTTATAATGTTGCCTACTTGAATTCTCAAATTTCATTTGCTCTTGTTTTTCACACTTTTGGCTTTGATATTTTCATGTATCATTACTCAACTTATTTTAACATTATTTCGTCAGTTATTTCAAATCGCCATAATTGTGGCTATCAAATCACTATAGTCCTTATACATCCATTTGACAAATTTGTGACTAACATCTTGCATTGCTTTATTTGAAAATCGATAATATACTTGGATACATATAATATATAATTATTTTAAATCTTGTGATTCTTATAGTACATAATAATTATACCATACCTACTGATTCACCAAATCTCAAGTTTTACGCACCTACCCAAAACTATCAAACCGTAAGGCGGAATTAGCCCAAGATACCGATAATACATAATATTGTAAATACCTTCACGTTAAAAATACGTAATTATATATTCCTGCCTATTTTGTTTAAAATAGGATTTTATTTGTCGCAAGTTATGCTAATCTTGTCGTTATGTAGTTTCAGATAAACAGAATGTACTAATATATTAAAACTATTTTGTTGTCTACGCAATCATATATGGTTTTAACATGATTTACAATAATTAACAAACAGAATGCAATCAATATTTTACGTGTCAAATACCACCTTATTTCTAAACGTATACACTACCATAACATTTATTCCTTCGATTATGTGCAGCTAACAATTACAGACGCATAGTAGGTTTAAAGGTTTGGTTTCCTGTCTGAGTACCTATAAAAACTTTGGGCTCTTGGGCCATACATACAACAGAGTAAAGTCTGCAGTTCACAGTATTTGTAACTTTTTTTCTCTATCTTTTGTTGACACTTCAACATCTATTTAAATAATTATTCAATTTTATACCTCTTTTTCTAAATCTTTTGCGATATCTATCACCCAAAACAACATTATTTTGGAAATCAGTAAAGTATTGTTCCGATTTTGATTACTTATTACATCAAACGATACCCTATTTTAAATATAAACGTTTTTAAATTCGTAGATATTGCCATTTTCAAATATACTTTGTTCATAATTATGTTGACACTTAATATCTTTTATCTACAACTGATTAATAATTGACGTATTATACTTGTAACTATGAATACTTAACTAGGTCTATTAAACACAGACACCCAGGCCCGGTTTTTAAGAATTATTATTAACTAGCTATGAAATAATGAATATTGACAACTGTTGACATTTCTTCTCTACATCAAGTTTTTCACAGGGTTTGTTTTATTCTTTCTTTATTTCTTTATCTAGAACCGATTTAATTGACGTATTATACATGTAACCTGTGAATACTTAACTAGGTCTCTTGAACACAGACAGTCAGGCTAGGTTTTTAAGAATTATTATTAACTGGCCATGAAATAATGAATACTGACATTTTTTCTCAACGTCAAGTTTTTAACAAGGTTTAATTTCTAGTTTTAATTCTAAAAGTGCAGTTGTAGGTAAAACGTCGTATTCAACTCGCATATAATGGTGGCTACTATACACTCGAATGGTTAAAATCCTCGCCTGCGGCTCGTATTTTAATTTCCATTCTCGTGTATAGTGACCACCATTATATGCTCATTTAATAATCTACTATTTTCATACTTGCAATTGCATTAAATTTACATTTTCATTTGTATCTTTCTGTATCTATGGTCAATATTTTATTTTGAGAATCAGCAAACTATTTAACTGATTTCTGATTAGTTTTACAATCGTAACTATTCTTGTGAATACGCATTATCAAAATACTGTTTTATAAATATTTGTTCAAGACATTAAGACTTGGAAAGTAATATATCTAATAACCTCTTTGACCCACCTGTTAGAAAAAGAGTCGTTTTTAAAATTATAAAATCCATATTTGAAACATAGTAACTATTCATTATATATTATGTACAACTAAATGCGTCATTGGGTACACCACATATTAGGTAAGCAAAATGCAACACAAAATTTCACCCAATGCAGAATCGCTAAATCTATGAAATTACACCCCAAAGGAATCATGCGCGACTGAACATTTCCGCAAAAGACCTGAATATACCAACAGCGTTTGCTACGGTGAAGCAAAAAGGTTATCTGGAGGTCCGACAATCAGAAAGCAGTCAAATTTAACAACAGCCCTGCTAGTCTTGGAGAATAACAACAGAAAGCATTAAAACAAGCTCGTGAAGTTTGCTAACATGCATATTATGTTCATTTAGTGTAGACGAGGGTGAACACCGCTAAAATGAAATAACATTACACGAAAGTGCCAAATTAGTTGAATGATGTGGCTTTAACAATTTTTAAGCTAAATTGAAGTCTACCAGTGCATACATAAGTAAAACCCGAATTCTAATTCACTATTTATTTATAAAACTAATTCGAGTTCCACTACATTTCTTACAAAAATACGAAAAGAAATACATTATTTAAGGTGAAGCCGTTATTTAGCCAAAACTAAAGTTAAATTGACATATGGGTTCAGATTACTGATCTTCCTTTTATTGTATGTATTTCGCGACGGTCGTAGAGTGTTGTATTCCCATAATATAAGCTAGATCCAAGTTCCCTATTTGTGAAAATAGTGACTAAAATGTACGAACAGAACCAAAAATAATGTAATGGACGACTATAGTCCATAAATAATAAACCCAAAAGAATAACAGTAGTTAAACTAAAAAAAATGGTTTAGTTTTCGGGTTAGATCTACGTCTTCAGTTTTAGTAGCAACGGACATTATATTACCAATATTTTAAAAGCAATATTTGCCAGCAATTTGTGACTAAATAACACCCAAAATTCTTTAGCATGCTGTAATTGCATGCATGTTATTACATGTAATATATTGATATTTCCTTTAATAATTTATTAGGATTTTGAAAATGTAACTCGTTTTATTAAATCAAAAGCCACATAATTTTTTTTTTCAAAGATCTTAGTTACAAGCATTCTGTCGTTATTCTAAGCGAATTTCAATCCTATATTAATTACTTTTTACCGATTAATTTGCGTTTGGGAATTTTCAAAATTTTACAATAGTTTTTACAAAAATTAAATATTTAATTCAACCTTTAAGGACGTAGCATATTTGTACACTTTATAATATATAGATATTCATTTCATTCAGCATAAAGCTTTATTTACTTTTAGGCTTAGAATCCCATTCGCAGCTTAAGTATTTCTATAGAGAACTTAATTTAAGAACACTCCCAACAGTAAGTTATATTAATATACTGATGTTAGTTTGTTACGGTTTCTATCTAAGAAATTCATTTATTAGTTAAGTACATAAGTTAAGTTGCACAATATATTATACACTATATCACCATAAACGAGCCAACTGCTCAACAAATACCATCAATGGTGCAATTATTTTTTCATTAAACCGCAGTCTTTTAATTTTCATATTTATTTGTTTTTGTTTTTTTTTTCATAGTTTATAATCGTCTTAAATCTTCTTGCCTTTTTAGGACCTGATCAAACGCAGAATTTTTCCAATTTCACACAACCAATAAGTATATGCATTTATCAAAATCCGCCAGTTTCAACTAACCATAAATGGAAATTATTTAATTGTAGCCATTGTTCCTAGTCTCTTATCAAACGCCAATTTTTCTTTTGCATTTTAATATATCTTGTAACTGTAATTTTCATTCACTCGATCAACTTTTGTAATGGTACTATTATTACCACTTTTGTAAATTTTTATAAATACATATTGTAAACCACAACCAGTTCATTAACGAATATGTATTGACAAAACGTTTGTTTGTTTGAAATTTCACGAAAAGAAAAAATGCGTGGTCAAAAAATATTTTTGTGTACACACCAATCATACGCAGAATATTCTATATTTACTTGAACTTCATGTTAACTGACCCAAATTATGCCGACATTATCCTAAATCTACATACAAGTAGAATAATTATATTATTTCCATTGATCTTAATTTATTTTCGCCAAATTTGTGTTCATCATTGTGTTCGCCAATTCTTCTTTTACATTTTGATATATTTTGTAACTGTAGGTACTATTATTACCACTTTTGTAATTGTTTTGTAAATACATATTGCAAACCGCAACTAGTTCAATAAGTATTGACTAAACGTTTTTGTTTGAAATTTTCTAAAAAAAAAAAAATGCGTCGTCAAAAAGTATTTTCCATTCATTATCGTGCATTTATGTGTACACACCAATCATACGCAGACGAAAACATTACATATTTACATAAACTTCATATTTTGCTGACCTATTTTATACACCTATTTTATCTGGCTGTTATTATTTGTTTTAGCGCCATAACTTTTTCTTCGTTATAATGTTGCCTACTTGAATTCTCAAATTTCATTTGCTCTTGTTTTTCACACTTTTGGCTTTGATATTTTCATGTATCATTACTCAACTTATTTTAACATTTCGTCAGTTATTTCAAATCGCCATAATTGTGGCTATCAAATCACTATAGTCCTTATACATCCATTTGACAAATTTGTGACTAACATTTTGCATTGCTTTACTTGGAAATCGATAATATACTTGGATACATATAATATATAATTATTTTAAATCTTGTGATTCTTATAATACATAATAATTATACCATACCTACTGATTCACCAAATCTCAAGTTTTACGCACCTACCCAAAACCATCAAACCGTAAGGCCGAATTAGCCCAAGATACCGATAATACATAATATTGTAAATACCTTCACGTTAAAAATACGTAATTATATATTCCTGCCTATTTTGTTTAAAATAGGATTTTATTTGTCGCAAGTTATGCTAATCTTGTCGCTTTGCAGTTTCAGATATACAGAATGTACTAATATATTAAACATATTTTGTTGTCTACGCAATCATATAATATGGTTTCAACATGATTTACAATTAACAAACAGAATGCAATCAATCTTTTACGTGTCATATACCACCTTATTTCTAAACGTATACACTACCATAACATTTATTCCTTCTATGATGTGCAGCTAACAATTACAGACGCATAGTAGGTTTGGTTTCCTGTCGGAGTACCTATAAAAACTTTGGGCTCTTGGGCCATGCATACAACAGAGTAAAGTTTTTTCTCTATCTTTTGTTGACACTTCAACATCTATTTAAATAATTAAAAATCTTTTTTCATACTTGCAATTGCATTTACATTTTCATTTGAATCTTTCTGTATCTATGTTCAATATTTTATTTTGAGAATCAACAAACTATTTGACTGATTTCTGATTAGTTTTACAATCTTAACTATATTCTTGTGAATACGCATTATTAAAATACTGTTTTATCAATATATCTTCTACATAATAAGACATAAGAGAAAGTAATATATCTAATAACTTCTTTGAACCACCTGTTAGAAAAAGAGTCGTCTTTAAACTTATAAAATCCATGTTTGAAACATAGTAACTATTCACTATGTATTATGTACAACTAAATGCGTCATTGGGTACACCACATATTAGGTAAACAAAATGCAACACAATATTTCACCCAATGCAAAATCGCTAAATCCGTGAAATTACACTCCAAAGAAATCATGCGCGACTGAACATTTTCGCAAAAGACCTGAATATACCAACAGCGTTTGCTACGGTGAAGCAAAAAGGTTATCTGGAGGTCCGACAATCAGAAAGTAGTCAAATTTAACAACAGCCCTGCTAGTCTTGGAGAATAACAACAGAAAGCATTAAAACAAGCTCGTGAAGTTTGCTAACATGCATATTATGTTCATTTAGTGTAGACGAGGGTGAACACCGCTAAAATGAAATAACATTACACGAAAGTGCCAAATTAGTTGAATGATGTGGCTTTAACGATTTTTAAGCTAAATTGAAGTCTCTACCAGTGCATACATACGTAAAACCCGAATTCTAATTCACTTTTTATTTAATAAAACTAATCGAGTTCTGCTACATTTCTTACAAAAATACGAAAAGAAATACATTATTTAAGGTAAAGCCGTTATTTAGCCAAAACTAAAGTTAAATTGACATATGGGTTCAGATTACTGATCTTCCTTTTATTGTATGTATTTCGCGACGGTCGTAGTGTTGTATCCCATAATATAAGCTAGATCCAAGTTCCCTATTTGTGAAAATAGTGACTAAAATCTACGAACAGAACCAAAAATAATGTAATGGACGACTGTAGTCCATAAATGATAAACCCGAATGAGTAACACTAGTTAAACTAACAAAAAATGGTTTAGTTTTCGGGTTAGTTCTAAGTCTTCAGTTTTAGTAACAACGGACATTATATTACCAATATTTTAACAGCAATATTTGCAAGCAATTTGTGACTAAATAACACCCAAAATTCTTTAGCATGCTGTAATTGCATGCATGTTATTACATGTAATATATTGATATTTCCTTTAATAATATACTTATTAGGATTTTGAAAATTTAATTCGTTTTATTAAACCAAAAGCCACTTTTTTTCCAAAGATCTTATTACAAGCATTCTGTCGTTATTCTAAATCCTACATTAATTACTTTTTACCAATAATTTACGTTTGGGAATTTTCAAAATTTTACAATAGTTTTTACAAAAATTAAATATTTAATTCTACCTTTAAGGACGTAGCATATACATATGTACAGTTTATAATATATAGATATTAATTTCATTCAGCATAAAGCTGTATTTACTTTTAGGCTTAGAATCCCATTCGCAACTTAAGTATTTCTATAGACAACTTAATTTAAGAACACTAGAAGCCCGACAGTTAGTTATATTATACTGATGTTAGTTTGTTGCGGTTTCTATCTAAGAAATTTATTTATTAGTTAAGTACGTAAGTTGCACAGTATATTATACACCATATCAGAATAAACGAGCCAACTGCTCAACAACCAATTTTACAACAAATATCATCAATGGCGCAATAATTTTTTTCATTAAACCGCAGTCTTTTAATTTTCATTTTTATTTGACAGGTTTTTTTTTCATAGTTTATAATCGTCCTAAATGTTCTTGCCTTTTTAGGACCTGATTAAGCGTAAAAATTTTCCATTTTCACACAACCAATACATATAATTATGCATTTATCATAATCCGCCAGTTTCAACTAACCATAAGTGGAAATCATTTAATTGTAGCCATTGTTCCTAGGCTCTTATCAAACGTCAATTTTCCCTTTACATTTTAATATATTTTGTAAATTTTTATAAATACATAATTATTGTAAACCACAACCAGTTCATTAACAAGTATGTATTGACAAAACGTTTGTTTGTGTTTGAAATTTCGCGAAAAAAAAAATGTGTGGTCAAAAAATATTTTTGTGTAGACACCAATCATACGCAGAATATTCTATATTTACTTAAACTTCATGTTAACTGACCCAAATTATGCCGACATTATCCTAAATCTACATACAAGTAGAATAATTATATTATTTCCATTGATCTTAATTTATTTTCGCCAAATTTGTGTTCATCATTGTGTTCGCCAATTCTTCTTTTACATTTTGATATATTTTGTAATTGTAGGTACTATTATTACCACTTTTGTAATTGTTTTGTAAATACATATTGCAAACCGCACCAATTCAATAAGTATTGACTAAACGTTTTTGTGTTTGAAATTCTCTAAAAAAAAAAAAAGCGTCGTCAAAAATTATAGTGCATTTATGTGTACACACCAATCATACGCAGACGAAAACATTCATTTACCTAAACTTCATATTTTGCTGACCTATTTTATACACCTATTTTATCTCGCCGTTATTATTTGTCTTTAGCGCCATAACTTTTTCTTCGTTATAATGTTGCCTACTTGAATTCTCAAATTTCATTTGCTCTTGTTTTTCACACTTTTGGCTTTGATATTTTCATGTATCATTACTCAACTTATTTTAACATTATTTCGTCAGTTATTTCAAATCGCCATAATTGTGGCTATCAAATCACTATAGTCCTTATACATCCATTTGACAAATTTGTGACTAACATCTTGCATTGCTTTATTTGAAAATCGATAATATACTTGGATACATATAATATATAATTATTTTAAATCTTGTGATTCTTATAATACATAATAATTATACCATACCTACTGATTCACCAAATCTCAAGTTTTACGCACCTACCCAAAACTATCAAACCGTAAGGCCGAATTAGCCCAAGATACCGATAATACATAATATTGTAAATACCTTCACGTTAAAAATACGTAATTATATATTCCTGCCTATTTTGTTTAAAATAGGATTTTATTTGTCGCAAGTTATGCTAATCTTGTCGTTATGTAGTTTCAGATAAACAGAATGTACTAATATATTAAAACTATTTTGTTGTCTACGCAATCATATATGGTTTTAACATGATTTACAATAATTAACAAACAGAATGCAATCAATATTTTACGTGTCAAATACCACCTTATTTCTAAACGTATACACTACCATAACATTTATTCCTTCGATTATGTGCAGCTAACAATTACAGACGCATAGTAGGTTTAAAGGTTTGGTTTCCTGTCTGAGTACCTATAAAAACTTTGGGCTCTTGGGCCATACATACAACAGAGTAAAGTCTGCAGTTCACAGTATTTGTAACTTTTTTTCTCTATCTTTTGTTGACACTTCAACATCTATTTAAATAATTATTCAATTTTATACCTCTTTTTCTAAATCTTTTGCGATATCTATCACCCAAAACAACATTATTTTGGAAATCAGTAAAGTATTGTTCCGATTTTGATTACTTATTACATCAAACGATACCCTATTTTAAATATAAACGTTTTTAAATTCGTAGATATTGCCATTTTCAAATATACTTTGTTCATAATTATGTTGACACTTAATATCTTTTATCTACAACTGATTAATAATTGACGTATTATACTTGTAACTATGAATACTTAACTAGGTCTATTAAACACAGACACCCAGGCCCGGTTTTTAAGAATTATTATTAACTAGCTATGAAATAATGAATATTGACAACTGTTGACATTTCTTCTCTACATCAAGTTTTTCACAGGGTTTGTTTTATTCTTTCTTTATTTCTTTATCTAGAACCGATTTAATTGACGTATTATACATGTAACCTGTGAATACTTAACTAGGTCTCTTGAACACAGACAGTCAGGCTAGGTTTTTAAGAATTATTATTAACTGGCCATGAAATAATGAATACTGACATTTTTTCTCAACGTCAAGTTTTTAACAAGGTTTAATTTCTAGTTTTAATTCTAAAAGTGCAGTTGTAGGTAAAACGTCGTATTCAACTCGCATATAATGGTGGCTACTATACACTCGAATGGTTAAAATCCTCGCCTGCGGCTCGTATTTTAATTTCCATTCTCGTGTATAGTGACCACCATTATATGCTCATTTAATAATCTACTATTTTCATACTTGCAATTGCATTAAATTTACATTTTCATTTGTATCTTTCTGTATCTATGGTCAATATTTTATTTTGAGAATCAGCAAACTATTTAACTGATTTCTGATTAGTTTTACAATCGTAACTATTCTTGTGAATACGCATTATCAAAATACTGTTTTATAAATATTTGTTCAAGACATTAAGACTTGGAAAGTAATATATCTAATAACCTCTTTGACCCACCTGTTAGAAAGAGTCGTTTTTAAAATTATAAAATCCATATTTGAAACATAGTAACTATTCATTATATATTATGTACAACTAAATGCGTCATTGGGTACACCACATATTAGGTAAGCAAAATGCAACACAAAATTTCACCCAATGCAGAATCGCTAAATCTATGAAATTACACCCCAAAGGAATCATGCGCGACTGAACATTTCCGCAAAAGACCTGAATATACCAACAGCGTTTGCTACGGTGAAGCAAAAAGGTTATCTGGATGTCCGACAATCAGAAAGCAGTCAAATTTAACAACAGCCCTGCTAGTCTTGGAGAATAACAACAGAAAGCATTAAAACAAGCTCGTGAAGTTTGCTAACATGCATATTATGTTCATTTAGTGTAGACGAGGGTGAACACCGCTAAAATGAAATAACATTACACGAAAGTGCCAAATTAGTTGAATGATGTGGCTTTAACTATTTTTAAGCTAAATTGGAGTCTCTACCAGTGCATACATACGTAAAACCCGAATTCTAATTCACTTTTTATTTATAAAAGTAATTCGAGTTCCACTACATTTCTTACAAAAAATATGAAAAGAAATACATTATTTAAGGTAAAGCCGTTATTTAGCCAAAGCTAAAGTTAAATTGACATATGGGTTCAGATTACTGATCTTCCTTTTATTGTATGTATTTCGCGACGGTCGTAGAGTGTTGTATTCCCATAATATAAGCTAGATACAAATTCCCTATTTGTGAAAATAGTGACTAAAATGTACGAACAGAACCAAAAATAATGTAATGGACGACTGTAGTCCATAAAAGATAAACCCGAATGAGTAACACTAGTTAAACTAAAAAAAAATGGTTTTCGGGTTAGTTCTACGTCTTCAGTTTTAGTAACAACGGACATTATATTACCAATATTTTAAAAGCAATATTTGCAAGCAATCTGTGACTAAATAACACCCAAAATTCTTTAGCATGCTGTAATTGCATGCATGTTATTACATGTAATATATTGATATTTCCTTTAATAATTTATTAGGATTTTGAAAATGTAACTCGTTTTATTAAATCAAAAGCCACATAATTTTTTTTTTTTTTTTCAAAGATATTAGTTACAAGCATTCTGTCGTTATTCTAAACGAATTTCAATCCTATATTAATTACTTTTTACCGATTAATTTGCGTTTGGGAATTTTCAAAATTTTACAATAGTTTTTACAAAAATTAAATATTTAATTCAACCTTTAAGGACGTAGCATATTTGTACACTTTATAATATATAGATATTCATTTCATTCAGCATAAAGCTTTATTTACTTTTAGGCTTAGAATCCCATTCGCAGCTTAAGTATTTCTATAGAGAACTTAATTTAAGAACACTCCCAACAGTAAGTTATATTAATATACTGATGTTAGTTTGTTACGGTTTCTATCTAAGAAATTCATTTATTAGTTAAGTACATAAGTTAAGTTGCACAATATATTATACACTATATCACCATAAACGAGCCAACTGCTCAACAAATACCATCAATGGTGCAATTATTTTTTCATTAAACCGCAGTCTTTTAATTTTCATATTTATTTGTTTTTGTTTTTTTTCATAGTTTATAATCGTCTTAAATCTTCTTGCCTTTTTAGGACCTGATCAAACGCAGAATATTTCCAATTTCACACAACCAATAAGTATATGCATTTATCAAAATCCGCCAGTTTCAACTAACCATAAATGGAAATTATTTAATTGTAGCCATTGTTCCTAGTCTCTTATCAAACGCCAATTTTTCTTTTGCATTTTAATATATCTTGTAACTGTAATTTTCATTCACTCGATCAACTTTTGTAATGGTACTATTATTACCACTTTTGTAAATTTTTATAAATACATATTGTAAACCACAACCAGTTCATTAACGAGTATGTATTGACAAAACGTTTGTTTGTTTGAAATTTCACGAAAAGAAAAAATGCGTGGTCAAAAAATATTTTTGTGTACACACCAATCATACGCAGAATATTCTATATTTACTTGAACTTCATGTTAACTGACCCAAATTATGCCGACATTATCCTAAATCTACATACAAGTAGAATAATTATATTATTTCCATTGATCTTAATTTATTTTCGCCAAATTTGTGTTCATCATTGTGTTCGCCAATTCTTCTTTTACATTTTGATATATTTTGTAACTGTAGGTACTATTATTACCACTTTTGTAATTGTTTTGTAAATACATATTGCAAACCGCAACTAGTTCAATAAGTATTGACTAAACGTTTTTGTTTGAAATTTTCTAAAAAAAAAAAAATGCGTCGTCAAAAAGTATTTTCCATTCATTATCGTGCATTTATGTGTACACACCAATCATACGCAGACGAAAACATTACATATTTACATAAACTTCATATTTTGCTGACCTATTTTATACACCTATTTTATCTGGCTGTTATTATTTGTTTTAGCGCCATAACTTTTTCTTCGTTATAATGTTGCCTACTTGAATTCTCAAATTTCAATTGCTCTTGTTTTTCACACTTTTGGCTTTGATATTTTCATGTATCATTACTCAACTTATTTTAACATTTCGTCAGTTATTTCAAATCGCCATAATTGTGGCTATCAAATCACTATAGTCCTTATACATCCATTTGACAAATTTGTGACTAACATTTTGCATTGCTTTACTTGGAAATCGATAATATACTTGGATAAATATAATATATAATTATTTTAAATCTTGTGATTCTTATAATACATAATAATTATACCATACCTACTGATTCACCAAATCTCAAGTTTTACGCACCTACCCAAAACCATCAAACCGTAAGGCCGAATTAGCCCAAGATACCGATAATACATAATATTGTAAATACCTTCACGTTAAAAATACGTAATTATATATTCCTGCCTATTTTGTTTAAAATAGGATTTTATTTGTCGCAAGTTATGCTAATCTTGTCGCTTTGCAGTTTCAGATATACAGAATGTACTAATATATTAAACATATTTTGTTGTCTACGCAATCATATAATATGGTTTCAACATGATTTACAATTAACAAACAGAATGCAATCAATCTTTTACGTGTCATATACCACCTTATTTCTAAACGTATACACTACCATAACATTTATTCCTTCTATGATGTGCAGCTAACAATTACAGACGCATAGTAGGTTTGGTTTCCTGTCGGAGTACCTATAAAAACTTTGGGCTCTTGGGCCATGCATACAACAGAGTAAAGTTTTTTCTCTATCTTTTATTGACACTTCAACATCTATTTAAATAATTAAAAATCTTTTTTCATACTTGCAATTGCATTTACATTTTCATTTGTATCTTTCTGTATCTATGTTCAATATTTTATTTTGAGAATCAACAAACTATTTGACTGATTTCTGATTAGTTTTACAATCTTAACTATATTCTTGTGAATACGCATTATTAAAATACTGTTTTATCAATATATCTTCTACATAATAAGACATAAGAGAAAGTAATATATCTAATAACTTCTTTGAACCACCTGTTAGAAAAAGAGTCGTCTTTAAACTTATAAAATCCATGTTTGAAACATAGTAACTATTCACTATGTATTATGTACAACTAAATGCGTCATTGGGTACACCACATATTAGGTAAGCAAAATGCAACAGAAAATTTCACCCAATGCAAAATCGCTAAATCCGTGAAATTACACTCCAAAGAAATCATGCGCGACTGAACATGTTCGCAAAAGACCTGAATATACCAACAGCGTTTGCTACGGTGAAGCAAAAAGGTTATCTGGAGGTCCGACAATCAGAAAGCAGTCAAATTTAACAACAGCCCTGCTAGTCTTGGAGAATAACAACAGAAAGCATTAAAACAAGCTCGTGAAGTTTGCTAACATGCATATTATGTTCATTTAGTGTAAACGAGGGTGAACACCGCTAAAATGAAATAACATTACACGAAAGTGCCAAATTAGTTGAATGATGTGGCTTTAACGATTTTTAAGCTAAATTGGAGTCTCTACCAGTGCATACATACGTAAAACCCGAATTCTAATTCACTTTTTATTTAATAAGACTAATCGAGTTCTGCTACATTTCTTACAAAAATACGAAAAGAAATACATTATTTATGGTAAAGCCGTTATTTAGCCAAAACTAAAGTTAAATTGACATATGGGTTCAGATTACTGATCTTCCTTTTATTGTATGTATTTCGCGACGGTCGTAGAGTGTTGTATCCCATAATATAAGCTAGATCCAAGTTCCCTATTTGTGAAAATAGTGACTAAAATGTACGAACAGAACCAAAAATAATGTAATGGACGACTGTAGTCCATAAATGATAAACCCGAATGTGTAACACTAGTTAAACTAACAAAAAATGGTTTAGTTTTCGGGTTAGTTCTAAGTCTTCAGTTTTAGTAACAACGGACATTATATTACCAATATTTTAAAAGCAATATTTGCAAGCAATTTGTGACTAAAATTCTTTAGCATGCTGTAATTGCATGCCTGTTATTACATGTAATATATTGATATTTCCTTTAATAATTTATTAGGATTTTGAAAATTTAATTCGTTCTATTAAACCAAAAGCCACATAATTTTTTTTCAAAGATCTTAGTTACAAGCATTCTGTCGTTATTCTAAATCCTACATTAATTACTTTTTACCAATAATTTACGTTTGGAAATTTTCAAAATTTTACAGTAGTTTTTACAAAAATTAAATATTTAATTCAACCTTTAAGGACGTAGCATATATGTACAGTTTATAATATATAGATATTAATTTCATTCAGCATAAAGCTGTATTTACTTTTAGGCTTAGAATCCCATTCGCAGCTTAACTATTTCTATAGACAGCTTAATTTAAGAACACTAGAAGCCCAACAGTTAGCTATATTATACTGATGTTACTTTGTTACGGTTTCTATCTAAGAAATTTATTTATTAGTTAAGTACATAAGTTGCACAGTATATTTACACCATATCAGCATACACGAGCCATCTGCTCAACAACCAATTTTACAACAAATATCATCAATGGCGCAATAATTTTTTTCATTAAACCGCAGTCTTTTAATTTTCATATTTATTTGACAGGTTTCTTTTTTTCATAGTTTATAATCGTCTTAAATGTTCTTGCCTTTTTAGGACCTGATTAAGCGCAAAATTAATATTAAATTATAATTATGCATTTATCATAATCCGCCAGTTTCAACTAACCATAAATGGAAATTATTTAATTGTAGCCATTGTTCCTACTCTTATCAAACGCCAATTTTTCCTTTACATTTTAATATATTTTGTAACTGTAATTTTCATTCACTCGATCAACTTTTTGTAGTGGTACTATTACCACTTTTGTAAATTTTCGGTAAATACATATTGTAAACCACAACCAGTTTGTTTTGTGTTTGAAATTTCCGGCGTGGTAAAAAATATTTTCGATTTATTATTGTTCATTTATGTGTATACACCAATCATACGCAGAATATTCTATATTTACCTAAACTTCATGTTAACTGACCCAAATTATGCCGACATTCTCCTAAATGTACATACAAGTACAATAATTATATTATTTCCATTGATCTTAATTTATTTTCGCCAAATTTGTGTTCGCCAATTCATCTTTTACATTTTGATATATTTTGTAACTGTAGGTACTATTATTACCACTTTTGTAATTGTTTTGTAAATACATATTGCAAACCGCAACCAGTTCAATAAGAATTGACCAAACGTTTTTGTTTGAAATTTTATAAAACAAATCGTCGTCAAAAAGTATTTTCCATTCATTATTGTGCATTTATGTGTACACACCAATCATACGCAGAATATTCTATATTTACCTAAACTTCATGGTAACTGACCCAAATTATGCCGACATTCTCCTAAATGTACATACAAGTACAATAATTATATTATTTCCATTGATCTTAATTTTTTTGGCCAAATTTGTGTTCGCCAATTCATCTTTTACATTTTGATATATTTTGTAACTGTAGGTACTACTATTACCACTTTTGTAATTGTTTTGTAAATACATATTGCAAACCGCAACCAGTTCAATAAGGATTGACCAAACGTTTTTGTGTTTGAAATTTTATTAAAAAAATCGACGTCAAAAAGTATTTTCCATTCACTATTGTGCATTTATGTGTACACACCAATCATACGCAGAATATTCTATATTTACCTAAACTTCATGTTTTAACTGACCCAAATAATACCGACATTCTCCTAAATGTATATACAAGTACAATAATTATATTAGTTCCATTGATCTTAATTTATTTTCGCCAAATTTGTGTTCATCATTGTTTTGCCAATTCTTCTTTTACGTTTTGATATATTTTGTAAACGTGGGTACTATTATTATCACTTTTGTAATTGTTTTGTAAATACATATTGCAAACCGCAACCAGTTCAATAAGTATTGACCAAACGTTTTTGTGTTTGAAATTTTATGAAAAAAAAAGGTCGTATTTTCCATTCATTATTGTACATTTGTGTATACCAATCATACGCAGACGAAAACATTCCATATTTACCTAAACTTCATATTTGGCTGACCCATATTGTCGTACTATTTCTATTGATCTTAATTTATTTTCGCAAATTGTGTTTCGCATCACTGTGTTCCGCAATAATGTACATTTTCATCCCTGTATCCCTATGTACGTACTTACACTATATCACCTTATCGTTTGTGTCATTTTCGACCGCATATAATGAAAAACATTTGTGCAAAAAGCGCTGGAGTACTCCGTTGTACAAAAGTACGACACTTCACATGCAACAATAACTGTTAAATCATAACCAACTAATAAATAAAAACCAACAAAGGGGTAGTTTTCAGACCACATATATCATATAGGGGGCGCAGAATCGCAAAAGGATATTTATTCATTTTTGACTGTGGATTTTTCTTTTAATCCGCATGCATGCTTCGGGTATTATTTCAGCGCCTTAAAACCTTATATCTAATGTTAATACTATCCTATATAAAACATAAATAATAAAGCTTTATTATAATCTAAAATCAAGTACTTACTTTATTAAGTTTGGCCCCCTTTTATAGTGATGTTTGCAGATCATTTGTAGGGAACAAGGAACTATTTGGTTCCCTTTGTCCCTTGTATCATATCCAATTAACAATGCATTGTTTTTTTTTTGTTTTTCTCTGTAAATTTTTGAGGCAAGGAATTGGTAATATTGATTGAACTTAGAACTACTTATTTGTAGAATTACTATTAATGCTTTATTAAAAGTTATTTGTTGCAATCATACAAACGCCATCAGTGATCACCTAAACATGTTATTGAAAAAATATATATGGAATAAGAATATATAGAGGTTGATAGAAGAGATGTTAGTAATCATAATAATAATCATATAACAGAAATATAAAACACGTCACTGCATGAAAATTTCAAAGTCCAGAATTCATGTCACGAATAAATCACAAATTAGCTCGAACGGGGGCTCTATCTCTAACCAAGGGATGAATCCTGTCCGAGTAAAATTAACCCGCCTTCCATTTACTTCAACAGTTGCTGATAACTCTCTAGAAAAATCTATTAAAAAATAGGCGGCTGACCATAAAGCCGTTGTCAAATATTCTCTCTAAGTCTACCTTTTCAACCCTTTACACTTTACGGAGAAATTTGCCCTCTCTCTCGTTATTTGTTATTGATCACGTGACTATCGAAGTATCGAATAGCATGACGACGACCGCGCCCTAGGCGCCATATTGGATTACGATCTCTGAAATTAACCAACAAATTCATACGGAAAAAATCGTGGGCAAATTGTGAAACTTGCTAATTTTGCTTTTAGGGCGCCTTGGCTACCCCCTTGAACCGCGTCTATTCAAATTGGCCAGATTTAAATAGAGCAGTCAACAAAATTAGAACAAGAATGTTAGAAAATATGGAAAACGCTAATTCGAATTTGAGATATTCGATACCAGTAATACAAAACCTATAGTGGATCCTCTTCTTCCAACGACGCCATCTTGGACGGTTCTTCGCAGGGGACACACACTATCGTACGTACGATTTCACTGCAACTGCGAAGGTTTTTGGGTAAAATTTTCTTATATAGTGTCTGACCCCCCACCACGAGATGTTCTAGAAAATGACGCTGCGCCATTATCTCCCACCACGTATTGATTCACGACGGTTGGGAACAGGGTAATTCTCGGGCATTGTCACCGTTTTCGTCTCTCTCTGGCACATGGAGGTTGTATCGCTGCCTCTATTGGCGTGTAGTGGAAATTTCCATCGAGAATCTACTGCGTAGTTTCTGGAACGTTCCATTTGCTTGTCTCATCACAAAGAAAAGAAATCCTATTTTATTCAAATCATTGTAGTGCTACCAATGTTACCTACAATGTTACAAATTGTTTAGATAAATACCTAAATGGTATCTACCTACTCGAGCTAATCGGAGGTGTTTGCCAACTTTTATTTCCATATGTTGCACAATCGTGCAATCATCGTCAATCTAAATTTGGCGTTATTTGTTCTTGTAAGAAAAATATCTAGTGAATTCGGCCTCAAATAATGGTTTTAATAATATACCTAGTTGGTACAAATGATTTCATACAGTAATTTTCACTGGCTCATTAGGTATAAAGTGTAAAATGAGGGCAAAAATGAGTCACTATAATTATACAATAACAACAGTGTTTATAAAAAATCCTAGTTCTTATAACAGTCACATTTGCGTGCTCCTATTTTTTGTTGTTTTGGCATGTGGTTTGTAACATGTAAAAATAAATTGCATAATCATACCATCCGAACTTTGGGTTTTCCAACTAGGGATCTCTTTATCTATTTTATTATTTTCAGATACGGGTTATTATTTCATAATAATTAGATGTTTCAAGTACGAAGTGACTTTTTAATCTTAAAATAAATATATTGGCAACATTAAATAGCACCCCTACCCATTGACACCTTGACAGATAATTTTTTTCATTTATTTTGACGTATTTGAACTTAGTAATCAGCGTCAAGATAAGATAACAAATAATTAAACAAAGTTAACAAAAAAATTACAAGAATAAATTGTCAGTTTGTACATACCATGAGATCATTTAAATTATAAATTAGAGTAGGCTGTGAAATTTAAATTAAGTTGGCACTACTAACTTTTGACAATTTAATTTAAAATTTGAATGTCAAAGTGAGTGGAAGTGTTCTATAAATAGAACGCTGTCTTAAAGGTTTTTCGAAATACCTACCCTAATTTTCCTGCAGATTATCAAAAATTAGTCCAACAAATTTATAAATGTATAGCAAGATTTCGTGATATTAGTGTGCTGTGTGTTAGTTTTATAATGATTGTGTCATTCAAGTTCGGATCTGACAATTCTATATTATTTCATTTTCCCGTATCTCAAAAACATCGTATTTAAAAATAACCCCCACAATCTTGAACAACTGCAAGAGGCAATTTTTAATGCATGCAACGCTTTAACTTTTCAGATATTGAAAAATGCATTTGAAAATATGAAACGGAGAGTTAAGAGCTGGATTGAAGCTGGGAAGCGGGGGGAGAACACTTTGAACATTTGCTGTAATTCTCAATGAACCTACATTATTTGTTAGTGTTTTATTTTTTTAAATTAAAATAATTTAACACGAGAAACATAAACGTCACAATGTTTACCATAACCTCAAATTTTACTCTGTCAGTCAATTTGCGGGCTGGGCCGCCTACTGTAATTTATAATCTAAATGATCTCATGGTACTAAAATTCTGAATGGTTCAGTGTGGCGTTCGTAAGTTACGTATTAGCATAAAATTAAATCGTTTAAAATGGATTTTTATTTTTAAACTAGATTGTGGATCTTTACGTCATAAGTATAATTACTCAAATTTTAGAGCAGTATGAGAAAGCTGCAGAGCAAAGCTTTTTATAGTGGTGCAATTAACAATACTAGTGATCGCCAGTCACTCAAATTCGAGTGGAATAAATATACGTAGAAGTCCTGTATGTATGTTCAACAGCGCGTAACTCGCACACATCTACAGAGGTCAAGACCTCTCCAACGGTGTATATTATATTGTTTAGGTGTGTATATTGAAAAGAGCTTAAAAGTGTACCGATGTGTTAGGTGTTTACGTATTAATATATAGATAATAATTGATAAGGCAAGCAGATAAGAATTTAATTAAATATGCAAATTAATGTATTGACGAAAGTTGAACATTTGCTTTAATAAACAACAAATTCAAAAATGCAAGTGCAAACATAAAACACATAAAGACTTCAATAAAGGACATAATATTTATATAATGCTTAATAAAGTAGTACAAGTTCTTCATTTATTTGATCTAAATGTTCATTATAAAATCAATAGGGGAAGACGTGTTTTTCTAAAAGATTTTTAAAGAACCAAGAGGTTATCGACTTACACAATAAAACCTCTGAGTACAGAAACGAGTTATATAACATGTCTCTTGATCATGTGCAAGACACATTCTTACAATTATTGGGATTCCTTACACGTTATCAATTTAGTATCTCGTATGTCTAAAATCGCTACTTCTAATGAGAAGAAAAAAACTTTTTTCTTTGAAATTCTAGACACGACTGCATTAATCCACCCGTTCCCAACCAATGGTTCTCAAATCCCTCAGGGTTCGTATAAACGAAATTGGGGATTTGAGACAGGAAAAATCCTAATGACACTTGTAGTTATTTTTAAATTTTCTATTAATCTATTCTATTGAACAATTTCCCCACTCCAACTCTCGCATATGTGCCAAGTGAGAACGCTATAGGCATCTATGAGGAAGAACAGTTGAAACGTATATTGTGGAACAATATCGACTGAAGGCGTGCATACTTGGTGCGGTCGCGGTCGGCTGTGGGGCGTAGCCCACGGGTTTGGCTAGTATGATATAAACTGCGTTTTTTTTTTAACTGGCCATAGACATGTTAAATTTTTCACCCCCTGTTAACTTTAGTTTAGGACTTTTTGAAATTCTTTCCAGATATTTCCTAAATTCAAGAATATCTCCAAAACAAAATAAATTATCTTCGCATTTTTATGGATATTACTGTGGACGCCTATGAAAATTCTGTCATTATCTGAAGTTTCAAAACTGTCATTGCCAAATGTTGCTGATTCTGAACACTGAGGAAATTCGATTGTGTCGCAAAATTGTTTAACAAAATGACGACGCAGGAGTATACAGTAAACGCCAACGATATAGTGATTCAAAGCAAATAAAGAACAACAAACAATAAACCTGCCCTCCGAAATGGACACGTGCTCTACAAAGGTTTGCCGACTACGATACAGAGAGTGCCGATACATGCTACTCTTCAATCCACACACCTATCACATTTCGCGGGAACATTTAAACGGCTATAAATCTCTACATTATTCTTTGATTGTCCTAGCCCTCTTTATTCTCGAGATTTTCTTGATAATTTTATTCTTTTGTTTTTAATTATTCTATTGGTTTTCCAAATTTTTTATTTTTCATTTCTTTGATTGACTTTATTCTCGGATACTGCTAGTTGTCCTCTTTCTCTCATATGCTCCTCCGTCCTCGTTCTAATTCTTACAATTCGATTGTGTTTTGATTTTCCGAATTTCTTGATCCTACTTTTTTTTTATTCCACTCATATTTTTACGGTTTTATTTTTTAATTGTCTATTGAATGTCTTGTTTAGGTTGACACCCTTGATTCTGTCGATTTTTCTTGAAAAGGATCTTTTTGAATCTGTCTTATTTTTAACCCGATTCGAACAAGTGACATATCAAATAAAATTGGTTTTGTAACAGTCACCAGCCAGTTAAACACTTTTTCACTCATCCAGATTCCATCGATGCTTTGGGTTCTTTTATACTTCTGATGATCCCAATTTTTTTTATACCTCTCTTGCTCCGATTCTTATACTTGTTCTAATTTTGATTCTATACTGATTCTATAGATTCTATTGTATAAGTTAGCTCCCCTGATTCTGTGTTAAATCAGCGTCCTTTGGTTTCCCTCATTCTGATTTTATGATTATTCTGTTTGTCTTGTTTTTAATATTTTTTTTAATTCTCCCAATGCTATTGATTTTGTTCATTTTCTAAATTCCCCAATTTTCGTCATTGTATCGATTGTTCATCTTATAGTGACGCAAAAGAGGCGGTGTCCCCGGGGCCCCTGAAGGGGGCTGTGGTCCCAGGGGGTAGTGGTGCGTGCGTCGGGCCTAAATAGACGTTCCGTCGTTGTGGTAGAGAAGGAAGCTCTCGTGGAGATGTCGAGGTCTAGAAGTCTCAACTGAAACAGGGTCGTTGAAAATAAAATGCAGGCCTTGGCTTTAACTGTCTAATTCCGTTACCTGAATACTGTCTCCTCCGACCTATTCTTCTATATGACTACTTTGGATAACTCCAAGGGTCGTTTCCAGGTAGTGTGAAGTGTTCCTTTAGCAATTAAAATATCCTAAACAAATAAAACTACAGGGTCGAGAGGCGAATTGGTGGCAGACTGGCGACCTGACCATCAGTATTGACGTCACACGCTCCCTATTATGAATAATTCCTTTCCTAAAAAACTAAAACTACGCATTTACACGGAATGATATCATCTGACGTGTAATAACAGATTTTGATTGTACAGTTTCGCTCAACTATCTTGATTTGAAAAAAATATAAAACTAAATAAATATAAATTAATTAAAAATTAAATTAATATAATAAATTAAATATAAATAAATTGTTTCAAATCTTTTGGATCATTCAGGGTATTACGACATAGGTAGGTATTTTACACTTAACACTTCAACCATTCCCCCATTGCGCCGTCACAAAATCGTGGGAAAATACGCAAGAATATATCTGTCACTGAATGAAGGATGAATGCAACTGGCAATTGAAGCTATCAAAAAGGAAATAATGTGTTGGGCTGCAAAAATTATTACTTGTTATTTTACCGAATTCATCAGAATAAAAAGACCTATAATAACTTTTTTTTTCCTCAAAAACTAATATTCTTATACATGATATTAATGTTTTTACATACCCTTATTGTTTAAAAATACACTACTAATTTATTTTCGTTTTATTGTAATTAAAACTTTAATTTTTAGGCCTTCGAAAAGATGGTATCCAGTTTACTGTATACTGTTCATTTTTTTTATATACGTTCATGTACGTTTGTATGTATGTATAGTACGGGCCAACATAATGTAACACCCAATAAAACGGAGTCTATTGCCCACAATTATTTAACAATGGAGGACTAAACCCATCCATAAATTTCTGAGACCAAAGTGTGGCTCACTCCGAGAGCTGTTTTGAAAGCGTGAAAGCGTTGCCGCTTCCTTTTGATTTACAACCCTGAACCGTTCTCATTGTGCATCTAATTTGAGGCAATGGGCCCCGGTTTATGGGGTGTCAGATTATTGTGCCTCGCACTATATTTACTGTTTTTAGACAAGGAATCGGAGGGTTTCAGTAATAAGCACGCAAGTGTTAATTTTGCATGAAAATTAGGTGCATTGTGAATTATAAAATTTGATAACCGCTTAATTTTACGTATATTTAAGTATCTCCTTGTAAATGTAAATAAGCCTATAAGAATCGCATCCGAATAGTGGCTGTTCTTGATGCAGTGGACAGCGGGTGCGGCTGCATGCAAATGATGTACCTACCTATTTGACTTGAAGAATTATGAGCCAGCATGTGGTATAGGTACTACGGTTGCTTTCATAAGAAGGATGAAAAGGTCTCATCAGCAGATGGCAGCGGCGTGTGAGACCCTGGTGTCTAAACCAGTGGCGGCTCGTTCATGAGGTAATTTGGTCAATGACCTCCCAAAAGAAAAAAGTGAAAAAAGCAGTATCAAGACTCTTTGTTTTGTGGAATATAATAACATAATTATTTCAATTAAATTATGATGTTTGAATTTTCGTATAAGTTATCCATTGAGTTTAGCTCTTAGCTCTGTGGTTGTCGCGAAGAATTTTATTCACGGAGGAGTGCGGAGATTGTCGAGTTCGCCTGGGGCAAAGCCGACTCATGTCCTCGTTAAGCGAATGCTGGTAGCCAATTGTAATGAGTGCAACAAAAACAAAGCTATTGCATTTCTATATCCCCATCTCCGCAACAGACCAAGAGTGTCTCATTGTAGAATCGAATCATGTAAGCAACGTAATGCATGCTTGAGATAAAGATAGAAAGTCGGACGTCCGACTAACAGATTGTCAGGGTTAAGTAGAGTAGCTTTAAGCGAGACTTCGCCCTGTTTAGTTTCTTTAGGAAATAAAGGCATTTTTATTTATTTATTTATCTATTTTTACTGGTAGGAGGTACGATGTGGGAATTGTGGGATGGTGTTTTTCTTTAGTTCACCGCAGTCAGCTGACTAGCTACTAGTGTTTCAAATTTCATCATGTCGGTAATTCAAACAATCAAAGAACTCCAAAATAGTAGTAATCATAATTTAAGTTTTGAGAAACGGTTGGAGCTTAAAACAAATGGTCGTCCACTCCCAGAAATGCAAATTAGACAGACAAGCAAGGACAAAAATAAAGAAGTTCACCGTAATTGTCGTAAGGGCATGTATGATTTATCGTATTGGATTTGTGGATGTGAAGTGACAAATGCCTTTTATTGTTTCGTGTGTTTGATTTTTTTCAAATGGACATGATTCGCTGTGGTGTAAGAACGGTGTCAGACTTGAAACATTTAAAAGAAAAAATAAAAAACAATCATTATCGGCAGAGGACATGAAGAGTTCCATGAATTATGTATGCTACGTATAGAAAATCCAGATTTCAACAAAAAGGTAACAAAAAATCGATATGTTTTAAGTAAAATAATACTGTAAATTTTTTATTTTTTAACACATTATTTTTTTTCACATATCCTTATAAACATACAGCTAAAATTCGTAATGACCCTCCTGTAAAATGAACCACGAGCCGCCACCAAAAAATCTTTAAATTAAAGCAATATTGTAAAAGCGCAACGGTTAAAACTGTTCGGAGAAATCAAGATAGTTCAAAGTGTTGTAGGTGTGCCAGGTCTATGTACATAAATACACACCCCACAAAAATTATCGCATTTTTCTTCTTTTATTTCAATAAATGACATCCCACGTCAATGATTTTTACAGGTAATATCGTTCCTACATTTTTAAATCTTACCTCCATAAGACAAGCGCAAACTCCAAGTTATCATAGTTTTTTTTTTTATTATTTTTTGAAGATAGAGGTAAGCTACTGTTTTAAAATTGTAAGTTATAACTTGTTTTGGGGTTCTTATTTGACGAATGTTGAGATAAATAGAAAAAAACATCAATACAAATGTTAACCAAGGAGCTTCCTTGCACCTTTCCTACCAAGAAGCTGTACGGGCCATCACGTTATTAGAAGATGGTCACTGTATGCGTTATGTGGGACCATTGAATTTGTAACTGTAACAAATTCAATGGTGGCACGTACTGTAGGGGTGCATCCTTCCACTATCAGCAGGACTGCAGCACGATTTAGGGAAACTGGAGAATATGGTAGAAGACCGGGACAAGAAAGACGATCGTTTTTTGCGGTTAACAGCTCTACGTATTAGACATTGTACGGCGAGAATGCTGCAAAATGAACTTTTAGCAGCCAGAAATTTACAAATTTCGAAACAGACAGTTAGAAATTGTCTACGAGAAGATGATCGGATGCCTCTTCTCGACAGGGAACACCGAGTTTTTCGGTTACACTTTGCTCGAGAACATGCCCATTGGACTATCGATGATGGCAAAACATGGTGTTTTCAGATGAGTCTTGTTTTCCTTTATTTGCATCTGATAAGCAAATTCCAGAGCGTTAATTTCAGTGCAATTTTTGATCTCATGTTCCATTTGGGGAAGCTTCAATGATGGTTTGGGGAGGAATCTCTGTGGGGAGTCACACGGAATTGGTATCGTTACCAGGTGCTCATACAAATGCGAGACGATAATTATATTGAAGACATTTTAGAGCCACAAAAGATACCATATGGATCTTTTCTCTGGGGTAATTTTCTATTCATGCACGGCAACCCCACATTATTAAAATTGTACAACAATACATGAAAGAGGTAGATTTGAGGTAATTGCAGTGGCCTGCGACAAGCGCCGACCTAAATCCCATTGAGCATGTATGGGACCATCTTCAGCAAGGTTTGCTAAGAGTGGGAAAATCTACCTCAAATTTGTTATTCGTGGCAGGAGTGAAAATACACCATATTAGTTTGAGTGTTAACAGTTTTTAAAAATACTCTTATTGCATTTTATTTCGACTACTATTACAAATTATCCAACATTTTATATTTTTTTCAAAGTCGGTTGACAAAAAATTGGTAATACAATAATTTTTGTGGGGAGTGTATTTTTGCCGCATACCAGTTGTCGATTGCGGTTGCCTCACGCATGCGTCACCGTTCGACGAAATTTAGCTTGTCGAACGCTGTCGTTCTCGACGAACGGTTCCGTGCTGCTTGTATCCTGCGGATATGGAGTGGAACATGAAGAAAACGGCCGCTTTTATCGAAGATTACCATAATTCTCCGGAATTGTGGAATAATAAACTTTCGGAATATAAAGACAACAGATCGAAAATTGATAAGCTACAGCAATTGGCGACTAAATACAAATGTAGTGTGACAGATATAAAGAAGAAAATCAAAAATTTGCGTTCGGCTTTCCATCGCGAACGAAAAAAAATACAAGAATCAAAGAACAGTTCTTCCAAGAAAGGAAAATGGTTTGCGTTTGAACTGTTGAGTTTTTTACTGCACGTCGATCGACCTGGACCGACAATTACTCTCAGTGATGAGGACGACTCTGTGGTGAGTTGTTTTTAATTTACTTTTTTTCCGTTGAAAACTAATTGTAAGCTATCCACATACATACGATTTTTAATCGTCGATGAAAAAGACAAGGAATAAACAGTTGTGCGATTAAAAATCGTATATATGCGGCTATCCTAATATGTTTTTATTTACGTTAGTAGAGATGCTTTATTTTGTTATGAACCGCGAAGGTCATCTGCGCAGTGGCAAAACGTGTATAGGTACTACCCAAGCTAAAAGCGTTGGGTCTTTCTTTTCCTAGCATCCTAGCGTCAACTGTGATTTCCTCATTGCTTGCATTGTTGATTTGTTGTTGTCTTTCCGATTAGCTTCGTGTTTCCGATATTTAGCTCTGCCTTTGCGCATCTCGCGGTTCATAAGATCCTCAAATGCCTCTCACCTACCTCGATTATTAGTAAGAAATATAGCGGTTGACCACCGGATGTAATGCGATAAAGAAGGGTCGTCCGGTCGTCGTGAATTTTAGACCAAGCTTAGTATTCCAAGGTTAAAATGCACATGCTTATTCAAATTCAATAAACCTCCCATCCCATGCGGACATGTAAGAGACTTGCCGAACACTAGTAGTCCAGGCAGTAAATTTTTGGCCTGTTTTGTAGATTTTGAGGTGATCTTCAAATTCTCACTTTGAATTGCGTCAAAAATGGATTTATGGGTAACAACTCATTTGGTACAAAATTAAACTAGATAACATTTCTATCATTTGTTTCATTTTTCGTCTCAAGTCAACCTTTTCAGATAGAGTGTCTAAGTTTACTCTATTTTGGAAATAACAATTTAACTTTGGAAAAAGTGAAGAAAAGCAACTCCGTATGCCAACATGTAGAATGATACAATGAGAGCCACTTGGAACACGTAACATGAGGCAAGAAAGCGGAGAACCCGTTACACATGTTGCACTTTGCATTTGCTTGCATTTGTTCCTGTACTATTTGGAAGCGTTATTTTTTGTCATTTGTCATCAAAACAGTTTCGGTTATATTAAAGCTTACAATGGTGTATTCCTGTTGTGCATATAATTGCACCAAACGTTAAGTAATAATTTTTGTATTTAAGACACTTATGCAATCTCTTACTTTTTTGCTATAATTAATTATTGCAGTTTTCAAAAAAAAAAACAAAGGAAAAAATTTTAAAGCAACTTCGGCAAGTAGACTACGTTCGAAGTATGTTTCTGTTATTAATTACGTCATAAACTTTGGTCAGAAAGCGTGACGGCTGTTCCTTCAGTGTTTCAGCTTCCCGAGCCTATGAAGCAACCTGCACCGCGAAAAACGCGAGATCATAACGTAATGAACAACAGCGGAAATGCAGAAAAACCGGCTACGAGGTTGAAAGATCCATTGATATAACACATTTTCGTTTTTATAGCAAATTTTGTGTACTTTACGGCTCCAAAAATACGAAGGCGCTGAACGGACATGAATGGAAAAATAACTGACAACGATCTTTTTTCTACCAATTCCGACTTTTTTCTGGCAATTCTGACTCTTTTCTGGCAATTCTGACTTTTTTCTGGCAATTCCGACTTTTTTTTGGCAATTCTGACTTTTTTCTGGCAATTGCGACAGGGGTAGGAAAATGGTGTTGTTTTGTTGCCCGAACTTAAAAGATGAAATACTGTCCACATTTCGAGTTTCACGTACAAGGAAATATGACCTTTTTGGAGTATGTTTCTTTGACGGGCCAAGCGCGTAGCGCGATGCATCAATTTTAGTGATCCACTGAAGTTGCCGTCTGTGAAAATTTGAAATTAGCGCTACGCGATTGACCCCTTAAAAAAACATACTCCAAATATGTGGACAGAAATGTGGACAGTATTTCATATTTTAAGTTTGGGTAACAAAACAGTGCCATCGTCCTACCCCGTCGCAATTGCCAGAATAAAGTCGGAATTGCGAAAAAAAAGTCAGAATTGCCAGAAAAAAATCGGAATTGCCAGAAAAAAGTCGGAATTGTCAGAATTGCCAGAAAAAAGTCGTAATTGCCAGAAAAAAAATCGTTTACAGTTATTTTTCCATTCCATGTCCGTTCAGCGCCTTCGTACAAAAAAGAGGCCATACAAACACCTTTTTGGTAATCATCGCTTAAAAAAATTATGACCAAATTTTTGAATTCTTTTGTGATCATCGCGTAAAAAACGTCGTGTGCACCTCGGCCAAAAAAGTCCAAAAAAGATTACTCATGTCATTGAGGTTAGTAAACTGTCAGATTTGGGCTTCATCCCCTTTGTCCAAAAAACCGCTCCCGAACGTGACGTCATGAAGCCTTTCTGCCTTTTTCTCGTAAACGGTAACTCCGATGAGAAAATGTTGTAGGACTTATGTTCCCCATTAAATTGTGCAAAAAATTGGTCTCATGAAGTTTTTGCCTATCTCCCATCCACCGCTTATCAATGACATTGGAAACTGAGTATACTATTATAGCCCCCCCCCAAAAAAAAAAAAAAAAACACCTGGATCCGCCGGTGTTTCAGTGTTTGTATTTTCAGTTTTTATTCATCATCTATGTACAATATTTACATTATTTACACTATTTACAATTAACGTTTTGACAACCTCGTCTATTTATTTACACATCGCGGGGCACTCTGGAGCGATAAAGACCGACTCGATTCACTGATCTTCAACTCAACTGTGAGAACTGGGACTGTCTGATGCGAGTGACTGTAACTGGCCCCAGACTACAACGTCCTCGTATAAATATTGTAACGGACGTGTACCCCAGATTACTCATCGCAGTAGCGGCGTCATCAATTACTAGAATGTGCTCGATTTATACTACAACGTACACGAGTATGACATCATCTTTTGGAATATCCGGTACAGATCGAGAGCGCCATGGAACATCTGGGGCGTTTACTGTACGGGAAATTAGAGTTGGGCGGTCTAAGGAATTTAACTGAAACCAATATTGATGTAAAGCAAATGGCATGTGAATATGACGAGCGTTTACTAATTGAGTGGTCGCTTCATTTAAAGAGGGTTCGAATTAAAATATAGACGCCCTATAAAGTTTTCGATATATTTCAGTGCAATTTAAACATAGGCGTCGCGTCCTAAAAATGAATCACGGAAGGGATGAAACAATTAGAAGCGGAGCGCGGGAAATTGTTGCTTGTGTTGTGGAATGCTGCCAGAAGGAAGCTAGAAATAATGCGTTTAGATTTCCGTTGCAAGCTCCAACAAAGCGAGCAGCCTTTTATACTATATAATACTTTTATGTGCGCCCATGAGTAGTGACGTGTTCACGTATTTCCTTCCCCTGCCGCTCCGCCCAACTTTTACTTCGCGTACAATAGAAGCATTTAGGCGCCGGTATATTTATTAGAAGACGTTCCAGCGGTAGTCAGTCTAGTCGTATCAGTGTAGTGGTATCATCCAGTCTAGTGTAGAGTTGTATCAGTGAGTCGAGTCGGACAGTTGCTTTTATTAATCCGGAGTGCCGCGTGATGTGTAAATAAATGATACGAGTCGTGCCGGTGAAGTAGTAAATTGTAAATAGCGTAAATAATGTAAAATAGTGTAATATTAGAAGTAAAGATAAATTGTACATAGTGTTCAAATAAATAAATAAATGGAACCCAGAAACGCTGCAATATATTAGCTACATTCGAGTGGGCGCTTCGAGATAATTCAATTGATGGCATCAACCAGCACGATATCTCTAACCTTGAGGACGCCATTTTGGAATAGGAGACAGTGTAGTATTTGAAAATATTTGTAAAAACAAATCATTCCTCCCATTCGGTTTAACTATGATTTATTTATAAAAAACGCACTTCTCTAAGTCGATGCAAGAACTGTACTAATTTCCTATCAAAGTATGCAAAGGGCGGCATTTTTACAATGTCAAAGAAAACGAGATAATCTTGCTTAAAACTGGCAGAAGCTGAGGTTGTACAAATGGGCGCAAATTGTCAAAAGCGTCATGTCTACAAATAATATCGACAGGAGACGATAAACGGAAGTAGTCGAGTTTACAGAATATAATTAGTACTCTATAACATGTTTAATAATTTCTGTAATAATGCTGGTTGGTAATAATTTTTATTTATTTATTTATTTTTTTTTTTGTGGAAAAGGAGAGCCATCATTCAGTGTTTTGTTTTGAAAAAATAATGTTGAACAAAAATTATTAAAGATGATACGCTTAGTTTAGTGGAATGTTGTAAATGTTAGTAACACGTTATCAAACATATACAGTGTGGAAATTAAGTAAGGAATAAATTCAGTAACTCCCTTAGTATTTGCGTTAGAAATAAAACTTAAAAAGCATGCAGTAGGGCTAATTATAGGGCACCCAACGAACGTATACAATTTTTTTTTTCATTACTTTTTTTTTGACAGTTTTGACGTCATCAATATTTTTTTTAATGGCAACCTATGTTTTTTATTTTATATTTGAATAGAGATTTTTATTCTGGTTTTAACGTTGTCAAATACTTAATAGGTTAAATAAGGAAAAAATGAATTAAAACGGTGCTAACGTTCACATTAGTAAAATTTCAAAAAATTAACAGAACTGTCTAATGTCGGAATTTAAGGAAAAAAAACAGTAGAAATCCAAACAAAACAAAGTTTCCAAAAGCAATCAATGAGAAAAAATAAGAAAACAACCTTAAATTTCAAAGTAGGGCTAACAAATTAACAAAATTAAATTAAAATTAAAATTTAAATATATCTAAGTCGAACTCCACAAACTTTAATAAGTGTAAAATCACAAATAGAACATGTTTCGACAGAACACTACTGCCATCATCAAACCTAATTTAACAAGAGATTAATGATACAATTGATGAATTACAGAGAATTAAAGATTTAATTAAAGAATTCTTTTCTGTAATTCATCAATTGTATCATTAATCTCTTGTTAAATTAGGGCTGATGATGGCAGTAGTGTTCTGCCGAAACATGTTCCATTTGTAATTTAACACGGATGTATTAAAGTTTGTGGAGTTCGACTTACAATTAGATATATTTAAATTTTAAAAAGACTATTACTATTGATGTTATAAATTAAAGATGTTACACCAAATGTTCAAACTGATGACCCTGCATCATCCGACAAAATCCAAGACGATCATAAAAAGCAGGCAATACGTTTTGAACGGTTTGGGGAGTTTTGCTACACTTTGCTTTTTAAGTGCCCCCATAGAAAAAAATCTAATGAGGTTCGATCTGGGAACCTAGCCTGCCATTCTACTGGACCTCTTCTTCCATCTTCTTGGGAACACTTCATCCAAATAACGCCGCACCGGGCTTACTGTGTTGGAGCACCATCCTGTTGCAACCAGATATTATTATTTAGAAATTCATTTATGATTTAATAGAGAAACACAGTTCAGACACAATTATTTTGTACCAATTCAGAACTTGTCAACATTGTATTGGTATCTCTGTTTTTTTTTTTAATTCCGATAACATTACAGTTTGTTAATTTTTTGAAATTTTACTAATTTGAACTTTAGCGCCGTTTTAATTCATCTTTGCCTTATCTAACCTATTAAGTGTTTAACAATGTTGAAACCAGAATAAAAAACTCTATTCAAATGTAAAATAAAAAACATAGGTTGCCATTTAAAAAATATATTAATGACGTAACTGTAAAAAAAAAAACTAATGAAAAGAATTAGTATACGTTCCTTGGGTGCGCTATAATTAGCCCTATCACATGCTTTTTAAGTTATATTTCTAGTGCAAATACTAACGGAGTTACTGAATTTATTTCTTACTTAATTTCCACACTGTATATTTGAAACGGTCCATCAGCGTAAAAAGTCAGTAAATCCCTTTGTAATAAATTTTACAAGCTACAATTTTTATTCTAAACAGCATTCCCCGAAAAACGAAGTAATCAAAAAATCGTGTGCAATAAACTCCTGTAAACAGATTTTCTATTATATACTTCATTTTTTTTATAAAAAGAAACAATATGTAGTCTTCGTTAGTGGTCGCTAGAAACTATTCCAAGCGAGCATCGATCCCTAACCAGTCCTGCTGAGCATTCCGCCGAGTCCGGCTCTGGCCGAGATATGCCAGAAAACAAGCTGGTTAGTATTTATGCTGTGATGGCATCTTCTCTATAACAACCAGCTCACAGACTCCTTGGGCGGGAAGGTTTTGCGCCGATCTTCGCGCCCCGGCCATTTCGGGTTAAAACCTGTCATGTCAGGTGCACGCAGTTGCTACGCTGTTCGCGTTAATTCCAGCAGTGCACGTGTATAGATGTATACTAGTATTTTACATTTAATTTTACTGTGAATAACGAAATGTTGTTAATATTTGTATGCTGATATGGAGAAACGTAAAGGTGGACAAGTTTGTGCAGTTAAAAACTGCAAAATAAAGAGCTATGATTCTAACAGAAGCTTCTTCAGGTTTCCAAAAGATAATTTGAGGTAAAAATGTATTTTTATTAGGTAAATGTTTACATTACGTCCTTATAACGGGTGACTATTTAAATTTCCATTTAGGGTTGGCCATGAAAGAAAAAATGTTTTCGGTGTGGCTTTAGTCGCGAAAATTAGAAATGTCAATCGGTATGTTTAACACACATAACCTAAATTATCGGATTCTGTTATGTCTGTAAATTATTGCAATTATTAATTATTATTAGCAGAATATCTGTAACCCCCTTGTTGATTTTACATCACAAATATCCTGGCGAATTTCTCCGTAAAATAACCGAAACTTCCGCACAGCATAAATACTAACCAGCACGGTATCTCTCATTCGATATGCGCAGTCTTCCAGTTTGGAATAGGACATGTCAATTTCTAGCATATCTCGGCCAGAGCCGGACTCGGCGGAATGCTCAGCAGTATTGGTTTTAGCGATGGATGCTCGCTTGGAATAGTTTCTAACGACCAATAACGACGACTAAATTTAGTGTTTTTATAAAAATTGAAATGTATAATAGAAAATTTATTTACAGTTGCACACGATTTTTTGAATACTTAGTTTTTCGGGGAATGTTGTTTAGATAAAATTGTAGCTTGTAAAATTTGTCACAAAGGAGTTTATTGACTTTTTACGCTGATGACGTTTTACGTCTCAAGGATATATATTTGATAACGTGTTATTAACATTTACAACACTCCCCTAAACTAAGCGTACCATTTTTTAATTAAATTGAAAAATTAAGAGATGTTTTTTGTAATAAATTTCAATAATTTTTGTTCAACATTATTTTTTCAAAACACAAAACACTGAATGTTGGCTCTCCTTTTCCACCTTAAAAAAAATATAACTACCAACCATCATTATTTCAGAAATGTTAAGGAGTGCTACTTATATTCTGCAAACTCGACTACTTCTGTTTATCGTCTCCTGTCGATACTATTTGTAGAAATGCCGCTTTTTTACTGGGGAAGACTATCTCGTTTTCTTTGATTTTGTAAAAATGCCGCCCTTTGCATACTTTGATAGTGTAACGGACGTGGACGCGAGATGACTCATCGCTGTAGCGACTTCATCAATTACTGGAATGTGCTGGATTTATACTACAACGTACTCGAGTATGACATTATCTTTTGGAATATTCGGTTCAGATCGAGAGCGATGGAACTATCTGGAGGCACCTCGAAAGATTTAGGCGCCGGTATATTTATTAGAGGACGTTCCAGCGGAAACCAGTCTAGTGAGTGCAGTCGTATCATCGAGTCTAGTCAGTCGAACCAGTCATGTTCGGTTGCTTTTATCTATCCGGAGTGCCGCGTGATGTGTAAGTGTAAATAAATAATACGAGACGTGCCGTGCCGGTGAAGTAGTAAATTGTAAATAGTGTAACTAATGTAAAATAGTGTAATATTAGAAGTATAGTATAGTGTTCAAATAAATAAATAAATGGAACCCAGAAACGCTACAATAGGAAATGAGTCCAGTTCTTGTCTCGACTTGAGAAGTGCGTTTTTTATAAATAAATCATGGGTAAACCAAAATATGGAATGATTTGTTTTTACAAATATTTTCAAATACTACCTTGTCTTCTATTCCAAAATGGCGTCCTCAAGGTTAAATTTTCATATTCAAGAGATCAAAGACGACGCCCAAGAGATATCGTGCTGATTAGCATTTATGCTGTGACTTCCGTATGGCACAAAATGGTAACATAAACAATTTTTATTGAAATGATTTTAAACCTAAAATTAAATCCAACAAATGAGTCTTATAATAAACGTCAGAAATGTTCCCCATTTACTTCAAGACACTTTCGCACTTTTCGCTTCATTCCTTCAAACATACATATTATTAAAAAATTTATGTGAGTTATTGAGTTGGTGACAAGCTTCACTAATTGGCTGAGTTAGCTGATCCAAATGTTTAACTGGGACTCAACAATATAAACCTTTTGGACAACAGCAAAAACTATTTAGAAAAAATCGAGACTAAATGTACTAAATGTAAAAGAAAAAAGTTTTTATGGGCAACCCTAAATGGAAATTTAAATAATGACCCGTTAATTAATAACACCAGTGACTCAGTGATGGGCTCTTAGCTTTATATATTATATAGATTTTATTCGGTATATTTAAAAGGACCTAAAATAAACATTGACCAATAATAATAATTCATACAGAAGGTTTCACGCAATATTTCACAGGGCTAGAACATGGCTCATCGCGAGTGGCAGAGAGGATTTGTTGCATTTAGATGCCGACCACCTGCATAACAGTTATAGAATTTGTAGTGGGCATTTTGAAGAAGAGATGTTCAACAACTTAAATTGCAATAGACTGAAATTTAATGCAGTTCCAAGAATTTTTCCTTCCCTAGAAGGAGGATCCTCATTGCAAAGAGATCACACTTATTCTTTACCTGAACAAATAATAAGGGATCCGGTAGGTAGGCTGTGATGTTGTACTCGTTGATGACGTCATAATCTCGATGTGTACCTAATAATCGAGAAGATGATGTCACTATATCGAGCACGAGAATAGTGATTCATTTATGACGTCATTGAGAGTCAACGTCTGTTGCAATATTATATTCATTAAGAATACATAATACTATATTGCAGTATAATATTCAATAAATATACACCAATGCGCGCAGCGACTAGCGGTGACAAACGAGGCAGGTCAATTCTATTGTAAATGAGACAGCTAAGGGTATAAAACTCTTCAGTTTGCCCAAAAGATCTAAAAAGTTTTCATTTTAGCCAAAGGGACTCAAGAACTCTTCGATTTGTCCTGTCTTCGATGGCCGCTGCGTGCAAAAACGGGCTCAAAAACGATTGACTATAGGCGAAAAATGGTACAGGCATAAATGATGGCAATTTGTCTCTAGTTTAATATTGTATGAACACTTTTTACGTAAAATAAAGACGAAATAAAGGCGGCACTAGCAGCAAAAGGATGAGGTTGCAGAATGAAAATTCTGAAAGAGTATCTCAAAATCTATAAAAACGCCACACATTCCTACAAAATTTTTCAGGTAACATTTTGGTACAGTTTAACTGGTCTATAGAGGCTTATTAGGAAAATGTACGCGTGAAAAAAATAATACATATCTCCCAATCTACAACGCACAACACAAGAAAAAAAATTATAACTGCATGTAAACGGGTCTATTCAGATACATGCCATAAAGCCTCTTTGGTCACGTGCCGCAGATAAACGGATTTCAATGAAAATTTTAGGAAACAAAACAGGAATTTTAACTTAAATTTTGGTGTATATCTTGCAGGGTTCAGAAGATATGAATATAAATATTTGTAAATCTATTATGTATAAGGTCACTAGATGAAAAATTTTCTTTCTACTATGGACCTTAATAATTTTATTATTACGTAAAGCTATTACTGCCACCTAGCGGGTATCATGACCAACATCCACGCTAAAGCAAGGCCAACTGCATTCAACTTAGACCAGGCAAGAGAGAGGACTGGCCATGCGCTGAAGAAAATTTGTTTGCGGCGACCATTTTGGTGGTGACAAACAAAAGTGGTGTCTCGTTGAGTTTTTCGTTGTATAAGTGCTTATTCTGACTGAACAAACAATTTTCAAATGGTGGGTTGTGTTCTTGTGGGCTGTAAAAGCAATTCCGCAAGAGTAGAACCCGGAATTACATTTCATAGGTAAGTAAGTTTACGAACTCCATCCAAGTCCGGTGAACCAGTATTTCTGATTTTTTTTCCAATCAGTGGCGTGCATGACAAGTTTTTGTATTGTCAAGTAATATTATTTTACTTTTAGATTTCCAGCCAATCCAGAACGTTTGGCGTTATGGTTAGAAAACCTAAAAATTGTATTGGTCCCAACCAAAAATGATCGCATTTGTTCTAAACACTTTGAGGAACGGTGCTATTATTATACAGCTAATGGAAAAAGAAACCTTTTGAACTTAGCAGTACCAACGCGTTTTTTGCCAGAGACATTACCAGATCAGGTAAATAATAAACATTATGTGCAGAATTATGTTTAATAGTGTATAAAAAAAAAAACACGGATAGGATATTCACAAAAAACAGTAATTTAATTATAGTAAATAAAGTTTTACCTAATTTTTACTTGGAGGTTTTATTAATATTATCTCCTTAAAATTATATCGGAAAAATATGTTAATATTAGATTACATCAAATTTAATTTATACAGCATGTAACAGAAATAGATAGGATAGAAATTTTGTTGCTCTTGTCAAGCTTTATTATTGGTTAAATTTTTTATACTTATTGCACCCTGTATATTTAGCTGCATATTATGTCGACAATTAATTAAACAACCTTCCACGTTAAACAGATTAATATTACCGCTTCAGTCTCAAAGCATTTTTGTATTGCAAATACGTGACCTTTTTCCACTCCTTAATTCCCTTTGAATACGCCACTGGTAAGAGCAAATCGCATGGGTAGCGTTTGTTGTCAATTATTTTGCTTAGCAAATTTTGCTACTATGCGCTATCTACCGGTCCTCTCTCTCCTCGGATAGCTCCATCTGTGGCCTTGTCAACAAAGTTTTAAGACAAATTTGTCGCTATGAACCAAGATATCTAGATTACCGACTGTCAAGGTGCACAAACAAGTCTAAGGCATAACCCCACATGTCTTGTCATATTGTTTCAAATTGAAATAGTTGTAGTTTAATTTCCAAAAATGGGTCGAAGGTGTCTGTTGTGCAAGAGTAATAAGCGGCCACTGTTTGAAGTGCCTAGTGAATACACGAAACGAGAACAATGGTTTAAACAACTACAGAAAGTTTTTGGTTAGACGACACACAGTATAAGAATTTATTTGCTATTTATAATTATAATTACAGATGTGAGCAGAATTACTCAGTATTCTGTAATTTGTGGGAAGCACTTTGATGACAATTCATTTTCGGGTTCATTCCGTAAAAAATTACATGAAAACGCTGTACTTCTCATAGATGATGTAAGTAAATACCATAAAGAAAACATTAGAATACCTTGACCACTCACTACAGGCATACAAACCGAACGCTTTTCATCATAAGAATACCCAATATCCAAAATATATTTTAAAATTGCACCTTCACTGTTGCGCTCAACGTCATTCATGTTCCTTAACTGCACGTACAAAATATGAATACAGAAGGAAAGTACACATTGTAAGGAACACTCCTGTGGGATAGTTTCCCGATTTACAAACAAATAGCACATAATTACAAAATGCAAGTTACGCGCTTCTGACCAGTTTTTCTTCTTGGACATGCGCAAAGTTTGAGTGAGGTTTAACGCAACGGCACACTGCCAAACTCTTTCCGCTGAAATGTTTGTTCAGATTTGCTTGTGTAAAGTACGACTTCACGAAGCTTTGATTTGTTTGATTAAATATCCGGCTCGAAGGACCAAATGTGAAGTACGACTTCACGGAACTTTGATTTGTTTCATTGATTTAATATCCGGCTCGAAAGATAAAGTACGACTTTACGCTGTTTGATTTTTACTCGCGTATGTAATGTGATTTTGGGAACCACGGGTTCCGAATGGATGCTTATTAACACGACACGACGCTTGTTTGGTTTCACTGATTTTATTTGACAAACAACATTTTAGAACTGGTAACAACTACATATCTCGTTTGAGCGCAGTTCTGCTTCTCTCTTACAAGTCTTAAAATCTAGCTCACCCCACCTTCAGAAAAGGGAGGTGCCCAAATTGACCCTCAAGTGGGGGTGAGTTGCAGCTGGTCCGGGTTTTGGAGAGGGGACCGAACAGCTTGTATTTTTTTTTAATTTAGGAGAATTCAAACACTTATAGTTCTCCATTTCCGGTTCAGTGACTTAAATTACCTAGTACCTGTATAGACTTATTTCTCACCATCAGCAACCTATCCCAAGTTCTGGACCATCCATGCATCTCCAAGATCCACAATCAATTTGTTCCCTTATCCAAGTGGTTACGGATGAAAATACCTGTCTTAATGAACCACCATCCAAGTCAGATTTAATGAGCATAAATAAAATATTGTAGAAGCAACTAAAAATAATGCAATGATCTTTGATATTCTAAGCGCTGAGACCTCTCTGGTAAACTTTCATTCGCTAAAGCAAGCATGTCTTGTTCTTTCAATTCTCTCTTGATCATTCATATTCCTGTTGAATCCTTTTTTTTGCGTTCGCAGAACTTGATGAAAGACACTTATTTTTTTCTATTAGGCATGACTAAAATGCACATTCAGAATTCACCATTTCCAAAATCAACGCTACCAAAATTGCATAATTCAATTGAGCTAGAATCTAACCTTTATAAGTAAATGAAATGGAAAGTTGAGAACGACATAGAAATCAAACGTCAGACTATAAAAAAGTTCATACGACAACAGCGCCAAAACAAGTCAAATGCCCGCTAGATAGCAGTAATAACTTTACATAATTACATAATAGTAGATACATACACTAATAGTAGGGGAGCCCAAGCGGGGAATCATATGGGGAGAAACCTTGCACCTTGTAACGTACCCCTACCAAATATGAACCCTTAATATAGAGGGGTTCGTTGATGGCAGCCCGTCAGATTAGCAAAAAAAATCGATCCTCAGAAAAACTCGAGCGCGTCAGATTAAGACAAGCAAATGGGCGAGTCACAAAGTTGTAAAGAAAAAATGTCACCTCGAAATACTCGAGCGCGTTTTTTTTTTATTATTTTGAAAGAAATCCTATTAGAATTGCGAAAAACATATAATCTGACGATTTTCATGGGGCGATGTAGCTAAAACCATCAATAAAGGATGAAGCGTACAGATGCCGATAACTGTAATTTCCCACTCCGCGCCAGTTCGAATCAGTTCACTCCCTTTCACATTGACATCGGGGTCTTGTTTAATTTGGTATTGAAAAAATAATATCATCAAAAAGGTTAAGTAGAATTGTCCAACATGCTTGCTGCACTCTCATGAGGTCCAAAAAACATTTCAAGTAATAATATCTTAGATTATGGAGTCGGGCGACGGTACCTCGTAAATCAATGAATAATATACATATGAAAGTACTGACATTCTATGAAATATGTAATATAGAACGCCATTGTATGAAAAACAGTCAGTTGTGTTTATACTTGACCAGATCCAGAGGTCTAAAAACTGGTCTCAAATATTTCTTGCACTTAGTTTCCTTACTTTGATAGATTTTCACTGAATTTGGGCTTACATGTAAATTAATAATTACAATAAATTTAATTTTTATACAACACGAGATGACAAGTGAAAATCAACTTCGAAGACGAATCCAGTGAAGATGAAGATTAAAATACTTGTTTTTAATATTTTTTTATCTATTTTATATCAATAAATGATTAAATTTTCTATGTACATATTATTTTAGTTATACCCAGTAATAAAAAAAAGATAACAATATCCCTCCATATAATTGTCAGATTATCATTTAGGACGACTAGGGCATTAAGTTGAACCGTCTGTATACAATATACAAATCTGACGCGCTCGAGTATTTCAAGGTCACATTTTTTTACATTTTAAAAAATCGGTCATGACTTTTGGTCACGTCCAAATCGTCAGTCATTTGAATAGGACACTTTTTTGAATTCAGTTAACATTCCCTCTGAATATCTGACACGCTCGAATAACTTTTTTTTATCTAGTTAATCGTCAGATTAATATCTCCCTGTTATCAAAAAGACAAAGCGCGTGTACACTATGAATGTCTGACGCGCTCGAGTATTTCTGTTTTTTTTTTACATTTTTGAAAATTTGTACACGCTCCTCCCCCCACTAAAATGGAAAACTTAACATAAACTTTTTTTCGTTTTAGAACCTAATCTTCACAATACAATGGATCCCCATGACGCTTTAGTAACTACAAATTTAGCATCCAGGGCTCCCCTACTAAAAAATTTAAGTTAAAATTCCTGTTTTAATCCCTAAAATTTTGATTGAAAACGGTTGATCCATCTTGGAGCCTATTCGAGGCAAACAAATAGACAGACAAAAATTCTGAAAAGGGTCATTTAGTATTGGGCACCGTATAAACAGCAGTTTTCAGTTAAATTTTGAAATCACAGACAGCCAGTTTAATTACTTATATTTTCACAATGGTAGTAATATTCTTACAGAAAAAGTACATCGAATGGTGCAAAAACCTTAAATTGACTGACATTAACACAAATAAACAAGAAGAATGTTCTTAAATCCAAGTGGAGTAAATTTAAATTAAATTAAATATAGATATATTTAAATTTTAATTAACACAAATATTCATAAAACTTTTTTTGTGATTACTTGAGGTAGTGCCGTGCAACAGAGGCAACTTCACTTGAACAACATCTACCGAAATACTACTGAAGTCCATGTTATATGACCGGTCCATATTTATAGAACTTACTCTGCCCAATTATTGCAATAAATAATTAATATATATTTTTTTAGGAATTTAATGAAAATAATTCTCAAGAAGAAGAGGAAATAGAATCAACCCAATATGCCATTTCACCAACTGTTCGTACAGAAAGTGAAATTAAGTTTGAAGTTGAAACCGACCCTTTATCAGTAAATACATCTACTACAGTGACACCATCTCAATCTAAACGTAAATCTACAAAGCAACTCGAAGGCCCTCCGACTCAAAGAAGCAAAACATCATCCATCTGTAGTATTTCTAGTACACAAGCGGCAATAGAACACCAAAATGAAGTCCCACAAGACGACGAGTTTGATATTTTCGGGAAATTAATTGCGGTTCAATTAAAGCAATTACCAATTTATAACGCTCTTTGTTGTCAAGAAAAAATACAAAAAATAATAAGGAAAGAGCGTCTAAAGGTTTTATTACAAAATGAACCATCAGCATCGTCCCCATCATCGACATATTTTGCTAGTGACACAGAACACTGACCATATTATTCCCCATAATTGTCATGTAAACATTAGGGGAAAGGATATGTTGAAATATTTTTTATGTTACTGTTTTTGATAAATACTATTGTACCTTTTTAGTAAATAAAAATGTTATATAGTTGGATTTAAATTAAATTTCTTATTTCTTGGAATAGACTATTTTTTATAAAATTGGAAATTGTTTTTTGGTGTCTACTCAATTACCCACAAAACAATTCTGTTCATCACGTTTTAAAAAAAAATTGTCAATTTTATATGATGAGAAAGAAATATAATTATGTATACGAAAATTTTATCTGACCAACTCAATATGTATTTGTACATGGAAAAGGTAAACGAATGACGTCCATAAAATGAGACACCTAGTTAACTTTGGAATTTTTTTACATGTAAATTTTTCTGTGTCATATTCTTTTTGCATTTGATAATTCTGTAAATAAGGCATTGATTGTCAAATTAATGATAAACGTCATAAATTCAAGGAAGATACGAGTCTCATCCGAGGTCCCGTAATCGGAATGAGTACGCTCTAAACCCGAGGATCAATTGGAGGGCAATTCTGGTGCCAGCAGCCGCGGTAAGTGTCGCGAGCCGCCGGTTCATTTTTCTCGGTGTTAACTGGCGTGCGGCGGGCCGCGGGACGACTCGGTAGAATTAACTGCGAGGGCGATCCAACTCAATTCTGCCGCATTGCTCTTCATTGACACTGGAAAAAATACGGCCGCAGAGGATCCTTCATCGATACATATCATCATAATTTAATTTATATATTAACTAGGCGTTGCCCGTGTTAGACATTTTTAAAAATTTTAAATAGAAATCTTGTGATACATCATTTGAAAGCTTATTTCACGAGGAGTTTTTCCATGTAATTGTTTTTACTATTTGCTGTTTATTTACACAACAGCAGGTCAATAAATGTTATGGTGCAATGAGTTGGATATTTCAGACTTTTTGGGACTTCGGGGAAGTTAGCAGGTTGTGTCTTGTAAATCGCCGATTTCAAATAATCCAATAATCAGGAAATCTATGTGGTGGGGCTCTATCCTGTTGGAAAAAAAACATACTCGTGTAACATTTTATTTTCCTCAACGTCACGCTGGTTTGCTAATTCTTCTGCGATTGGAGGATCAATTACGTTTTGTATCAGATCCCGTCAATGAAGACTGGACCTATAATTGCGTCGCCAAGTATTCCAGCACATACATTTAGTTTCTGAGGGAGTTGTGTATGACCTTCTCGAAAACCTTACGTACAGATGAATAAGAAAGACCCGTACCTGTGGAAACGTGACGAAAGTACCTCAATCTTGCCCATTTCATCAACCACCCTGTCTCCTATTTTTTTGTTTGACACAGATCCATAGTTTCTTGGAATTTTTGTACCATGTAATAACATAATTTTCGCCGAGATTTTTATTAGGGTGTCTTGCGTTAAACTCCCGCAGTAGTACGAGCGCAACTATGCTTAGCTCTATAAATGAAAATTAATTCCACCCTCTCGGCAATCGAATACACCATTTTCACTAATGAGACTACAACGTTGTTATTTTAAAAACAGAAAAATATTCAATTTTATTAAAATAAGTGTATAACAAAACCTCCTCGTGAAATAAGCTTTCAAATGATGTATCAAAACCTATCTCAAAATATGTCTCCCTATGTACACAACTTGCCATGTTTTTAGAAATTTTCAAATTTTGCTTGTGTTCGGTTATTGAAGGTGTTCAGTTTTCAAAAAATCACCCTGTATATAGTTAGATACACAAACACATAACACATTGGTATACTTTTAAGCTATTTTCACTCAACACACCTAAACAATATATATTTTATGTTACCGTAAAAACGCGATTTCAGTTAAAACCCGATTTTCCTAGGAAAGACTAGTTTTCACTATACCCTATAGACAATACCAGTTTTACCTAGTCAAAACTAGAATTGTCTGATAATTTTAGTTAAAACTAGAAATCCACAACGAATATTCATTGAAAGCAGTTTGCACTAGTTAGAACTAGTTTTTATTGGAGTAGATTACAACCCTTGCTGACGATTTCGATTGCTCGGTGGTAGTTGATAAACTAGTGTAGCGAACTGTTGGTCGCAGCGTAACTGTTGGTTCTTCGCATCGTTCTTATTATTTCTTTTGGTAAGTGAATTTTATATTGCGATTTTGGACAGCAATAGCAAATTTGTGGTTTTTTAGTGTATCACACTACTATTTAACGGTTACTATGGCTGATCTAGACGAAAATCAATTTGAAAGCAAAGATGGAAGAACATGGAAAGAACCTTTTTTGCAGAAGATTTTACAAAAAGAAGAGACCGCGAAGAAAAAAAATCACCACAATATTGTGACAGGAGTTATGTATAATCAATTAATGCCCGAAGTACAGGATGCAGAACTGACTACCAAGAAAAATGTATGAAAATATGTATTTAGAAGTATTTAGAAGTCGGTGAAACGAAAAAAACCTCTTCCAAAAGTCAACCCATCAAGTATTATGTACCTGCTGAAGATATTTTTGACATAATTGAAGCAGCCCACGTTGCAATTGGTCATGGAGGTCCAGACAGGTTGAAGATTGAAACCGCCCGAAAATACGCCAATATAACAACTGATATGATAAATACTTTCATATCAATGTGTGAAATCTGTCAACGGAAGAAGAGTAAGAAGAAACGGGGTTTCGTTTCGAAACCTATACTGCATTCAGAAATGAATAGCCGCTGTCAGATAGACTTAATTGAAATGCAGTCACAAAAGGATCACGGGTACAGGTTTATCATAGTTTATCAAGACCATTTGACAAAATTTGTTTTGCTAAGGCCATTCCAAAGTAAGAGGGCGGAAGAAGTTGCTTATCAACTAACGGATATATTCCTGACTTTTGGTGCGCCATGCATTTTGCATTCAGATTATTGCCGAGAGTTTCTTTACAGTGATAACCCAGTGAACACGTTGACGTAAAAATTATGTCAGAATGACATCATGCTACGTCTCAATTTACGTAAGATATAAGTCACACCTGAGTCATAGAAGAGTCATTATTTCACACTTTTATACGTCAGGCTCTGACGTAATAAATATGACATAAATATGACGTGTACTTGACATCATCCTGACCTTATTGATATAAATGTGACATAATAATGATGTAATCATGACATCAAGTTGGTTACGTAAATGTTACCTGAATATGACCTAGTAATGACGTCATTTTTACATCAAACAAATATCATTAATATGATGGATTTGTAATAAAGCTGACATTAGTATGTAATTATAATAATAAGTTAATTATTGAGTGAACATAAAACTGTGACATAATAAAAAAAAATGTTGTGATCTGATGTAGTTTACATATCCGAATTATGTTTTTGTTATGTAAATTTTATGTAAAAGAAAAACGTATAGCTTATGTAATACTACGACAGATTTGTTATGTCAGCTTTATGTAAGAAAAGGACTTATTACTTATGTAACACTACGACAGATTTGTGATGTCAGTTTCACGTAAGAAAAGGACTTATAACTTATATAACACTATTACAGATTTGTGATGTCAATTTTATGTAAGAAAAAGACTTATAACTTATGTAATACTATGACAGATTTGTTATGTCAGTTTTACGTAAGCAAAAGACTTATAACTTATATAACACTATTACAGATTTGTGATGTCAATTTTATGTAAGAAAAAGACTTATAACTTATGTAACACTATGACAGATTTGTGATGTCAGTTTTACGTAAGCAAAGGACTTATACTTATATAACACTATGACAGATTTGTGATGTCAGTTTTACGTAAGCAAAAGACTTATAACTTATATAACACTATTACAGATTTGTGATGTCAATTTTATGTAAGAAAAAGACTTATAACTTATGTAACACTATGACAGATTTGTGATGTCAGTTTTACGTAAGAAAAGGACTTATTACTTATGTAACACTACGACAGATTTGTGATGTCAGTTTCACGTAAGAAAAGGACTTATAACTTATATAACACTATTACAGATTTGTGATGTCAATTTTATGTAAGAAAAAGACTTATAACTTATGTAATACTATGACAGATTTGTTATGTCAGTTTTACGTAAGCAAAAGACTTATAACTTATATAACACTATTACAGATTTGTGATGTCAATTTTATGTAAGAAAAGGACTTATAACTTATATAACACTATTACAGATTTGTGATGTCAATTTTATGTAAGAAAAAGACTTATAACTTATGTAATACTATGACAGATTTGTTATGTCAGTTTTACGTAAGCAAAAGACTTATAACTTATATAACACTATTACAGATTTGTGATGTCAATTTTATGTAAGAAAAAGACTTATAACTTATGTAACACTATGACAGATTTGTGATGTCAGTTTTACGTAAGCAAAGGACTTATACTTATATAACACTATGACAGATTTGTGATGTCAGTTTTACGTAAGCAAAAGACTTATAATTAATATAACACTATGACAGATTTGTTATGTTAGCTTTACGTAAGAAAAGGACTTATAACTTATGTAATACTATGACAGATTTGTTATGTCAGCTTTACATAAAATAATGACTTTTATTTTACGTCACGATATGATATAAATATTACATAATTATGATGTTTCTAACATGTAAGTCATTCAATGACATCATATTATAGTCAAATTTTATGTCAGTATGATGTCACAGTGATATAAAACAACATGACATCACACTGAGATCATGAAAAGAATCAGTTTTATATCAAATTGACGTAAAATTGTATTACACACATAATGATCTACGTGTGACGTAATTTTTAGGTCATGTGTTAACTGGGAAACGAGGCAGTGTCATACTGGTCTAATAAAATTGGTCCACGGAAAACCTAGGCATAACCAAAGCCAAGGTTCGGTCGAGCGATCTAACCAAGACATCGAGAAAATGTTGGCAGCCTGGATGCGAGGCAATAACACAACAAAGTGATCAAAGGGTCTTGTGTTTGTACAATTTATGAAAAATAGGCCCCATCATTCTGGCATAAAACAGTCACCGTATCGAGCTATGTTTGGTATTGAGCCTAGAGTAGGGCTTTTTCAAGTTTGCCATTAGAAGTGATTGACTGATGAAGATGAACATCGAAGAGTTGTTCAGGAGTTCAATTCTGAAAACAGGAAATCTATGAGTTCTGTTGTTAAATATCTAATTTGCGAAATATCATCGGAGTCGTGCTTGAAAATAGTCAAGAGGGCCTGCACAAATTTGGAACAAAATGTGGAATAATGGAAAATCTGTACTACAGGTACGTACGAGCATACAGCCTATTAGAAACCTGATGCTTTTGAGTTCCCAAAAAAAAACATTGTTTTGCCCCCGTTTAACCGAATTCGTATATTATCTTATCGTTTCCGAAATCCCAGTGGTGTACTTCGTGTACTTCCACATGCTTATCCGTACCTAAGTTTTTCCAGATCAGAATTTGACGTATCTAAAGAAAGACTTTTGACGTCTGAAGAAGTGCCCGAAGAATATATTTCCTTAAGAACTGCTGCTAGACTGCCTTAGGGGAAGGTCAAGAATTTGCACGTTGCGTATGCAACACTAATAGATGTTTCTGTAAGAAGAAGGGAAAGCTGTGCAACTCTAAATGCCACCACAGCCAGCCTTGCAGGAACAAATTATTTCTTTGTTAACGTTTCACTTCTGTTTGCCAGTATCATAGTCAAGTAAAGATATTATTGTCCCCTGTTTTGTGTTTTAACTGTAACCTAGAATTTAGCGAAAAACTAGTTTTAACTGAAACAGTATGTAGTCAAAACTAGAATCAACTGATAATATTAGTTACTTATAGTTTTGACTAGGTATAGTTAAAACTGGTTTTTCCTAGGAAGATCGGGTTTTTACAGTAACATATACACTGTTGGGAAGGTCTTGTACACACCTGTAGATGTGTTTAAAAAAACTACAAGGACATGTGATTGTGAGTGTGTTACGCGCTGTTGAAGATACACATGGATTTCGGTGTTTTACCAATCCAATATATACCACTCGAATTTCGAGTGACTAGTATAAATTAAAATCCCTCTGACACGATCCTATAATTTTAAACGAATTGAGTAAAATAGGTAAATTTTGTATTCCTCTATGAACCGCTCTTGTAGTCGCGTTCATAAATACATAAAACAGGCAATCATCGGAAGTCCTCAAGAACAGCTTCGATTTTTATGATTTTTAAAGTGAAAACTTCTTTAGCGGCGGTGAGCACTTTTTGGGATGGGTAAAAAAATGTTAAACTTGCGTCAAGACACGTGGCCTGATCGAAAATTTGTAAGACGGAGGGAGGGTAGACCGCTGCGCCGGCGCGTCGTAGGAGAGGAGGTAATATCCCCCTCTCTTTATTGCGAATTTCAGAAGAAATAATCGTCCAGCGGGAGGAGTTATGAAGATATGAACACAGTTCATTATTGCACAAATTATATGGATGTGCATGCGAAATACACCAGCATGTTTAATGCTACTGTTTCTGATATCGGCGATATGTGTATAAGTCGTTGCCACTCTGGTGATAATCAGTTAATTATTATGGTTGCCGTTTACATTTCTCCAGATAAGATAAGTCATTGCGTGCTATACCAAAGCTTTGATGATTTGCCAATGATTTTGAGTCGAGATTTCAACATAAACTTTGCAGACGATAAAAATCAACAATTAATTGAGTTTTTAAATATGTAATGAATTTGGTTTAACGATGTCTAATTATCGCAATCTTAGCACAACGAAATACAAAACTACTATTGATGCGGTCTTTATTAGACATTTAAATAGATTCGAATAAAAATTGTTCGTTTCTTACTTCAGCTACCATAAACCTATTATATCAGTTTTAGAGATTGGCGATGATGATGATGCTGGTAATTATGATGGTGAAAGAGTCGTTGAAATTATGGATGAAAGTTGATTTTTCTGAGATAAACTTTTTAATGTAAAATAATTGTAATAGTTCTGAAATGTTAAATTTTTAATGTAATATAAATTGTCATGTTTGTGTACGATAGCGCAATAAATGAATATTGTATTTTACCACATAAATGATACTACTTTTATACTGATAAATAAAGCAATTCGTGCGAAATTATTCCCTAACCATTCCAAAATATTCAAATTTAAAATTAAAACTACATCAACTTCATAATTTTTTATATTCTTTAAGGGCTGATGATGGCAGTAGTGTTCTGCCGAAACATGTTCCATTTGTAATTTTACAGTTATTAAAGTTTGTGGAGTTCGACTTAGATATATTTAAATTTTAATTTAAATTAACTCCACTTGGATTTATCGACATTCTTCTGGTTAATGTTCAAGTTTTCACTTCGACCGGCACTCCCGGAGTGCAACCCTTTTTTTTTAATGTTTGTTTTTATATATTATTTAAAATCAGAAACCTTTTGAAGTGGGGAAATAATTATTTATATTGTTTAAAAAAATCATACAATACTTATTCTACAAATAATATACGAAAGTAAATTAAAAAATTATTATGAATTGTGGATTATTTATTTTAGAGATTTATAAAAAAAAATAATTAAAAATTAAAATTAAAAAATGCTTGTAGGAAGGAAAAGTTTGAGAATTTTCCTCGATTTTCATGGGATTCTCTGATCAGATCCTGACTTTTTGACAATGGAACCACCTCAAGAATATACCCTTTCCAATAAAAGAAGAATTTTGAAAATCGGTCCACAATTGACGTAAAAATTGGTGAACATATACCTACATGAAGTCGGTTAATAAAAGGGAGCGAAAATTTGAGGATTTTTCTCGATTTCTATGGGATTCCCTGGTTCGATCCTGATTTTCTGATAACGGAACCACCTTAAGAGTATACCCTTTCAAATAATAGAAGAATTTTGTAAATCGGTCCACAATTGACGAAGAAATCGGTGAACATACATGAAGTCGGTTAATAAAAGGGAGCGAAAATTTAAGGATTTTTCTCGATTTCCATAAGATCCCCCCATCAGATCCTGAAATGGTGACAATGGGACCAATCTGGAGGTAAGTATACTCTTTCAAATAAAAGAAGAATTTTACAAATTGGTTTATAAATGATATATAAATATTCTGAGGTAACAAACATTAAAAAAAAAACACAACCGAATGATAACTTTTGAAGTCTGTTAAAAAAAAAAACGCAAGGGTATTTTTTTAGATAAATATCATATATATTGTTTAAATAATATTAATAGTTATATCCCCGCTTCAAAAGGTTTCTGATTATAAATAATATTAAAAAAAAAAATCGGAGCTGTTTCTGAGGACTTCCGAGAAAAAGGCTTCATTGACGCGGCTATTGAGTCATTTACTCTGATGTACACTGATCTAATACTGAAAGAATGTCAAAAGTGTACAAAATGGTAGGATGCTCGCTCATTCACGGACTCCACTTTGTTAACTTCCAAATAAATATTTTCCCAAAGTAGAGTCCGTCAATAATTGTTAACTTCCAAATAAATATTTTCCCAATTATTGAATTATTTATTTTGATTACTAATTGTGGATTGTGGTGCAAAACACGCCGTAACTTTACGCAACAACTGTTTCAATGGCACCCCAACTTATTTCTCCGGGCGCATATCAAATTATGCACCCTTTTGATAACAATGCAGCAGCTGCACTAGACAGCTGTTGAATGTGCAAAAGAAAACATTCATCATTTCTATACAAGGTAAATAACGGCAATTTCTTGTTTCAATATATGGAGAAGGTAAACGAATGACGTCCATAGGATGAGACATCAAGTTCATTGATATTTGTCTAGTCTCCTTGGAGAATGAATCAGATGCAAACATTTTAATATTAGTAGGAAAATATTAGCCAATAAAAGTGTATTCCAATAATAACTATACAAATGGAAATGAAATTACTTTAACTCTCAGAAACGATAAAATAATGGTACCCAAGAGAGTCATTTCAAAGCTGTAATACCCGAATTAACATTATATTCGAGTTGAAATCACGAAAATGGTAAAACGTAACATTTACGACTCCGTTTTTCCGAGCATTTATGCGAGTTTACTTCTGGGCTTTTCTCCCATTTGTTTTCAAAAAGTCGACAGAAAGTTCAGTGTTAACAAATGTGGCTCTGTGATAAATCTAATTTATTTAGTGTTATTCATAAGTATGGTATACTTGGGAACTCTAGGATTTAATCCATTTACAAAAGGCAACGCGTACAACTTTAACACACTGGCGACGATATTAATTTTAGTCGTAACTGTTGTTCTCGCTTTTGGAACATGCGTCTGTCTCATTCAGGGATATTTCCAAAAACATGACTTGAAAAACTTTTTTAACTCTGTGACAAGTCTCGATGACAGATTTTTAAGAATGGGCTATTATTTGAACCACAAAACCGATTTTTATCTTTATCTAGCGATTACTTTTTTGGGCCCTGTTTTAGCAGCTGGCAACTTCAGCATGCAATTGTGGAACATAAGCCGTGCGCTTGAAAAAATCGACCCTATTCCACCTGTTTTATTGTTCTGCCACATGTACGCCTTTGCTCTGAGCCATCACGGTGAGAGTTTATTTGTTATAGCCAACGTAATTTTGCACAAACGGTTCATGGTGGTTAATTCGATTCTTAGGGAATTAAATGACAGATGTTCAACGAGAAGACGATATGATAAAGAACATCGAAAGGTTGGTCTCATTTGCGGTAAGGAGTTGTAGCAATGATCGATGCTTTCTATAAAATTTCTCTTTTAGATTTAATAAAAAACTGGAAGAGCGAAGAGAGAATTTTGGAATTTTGTATGCAATATCACGATAAGCTTTGTGATTTGTGTGCCATTGTGAATAGGATTTTTGGTTTTCTTATTATTGTCGGATCTCTGGTTCAGTTTAACACAATTGTGTTTGCATTCTGCTACTGTTATTACAACGTAAGTTTGAACACATAATTTCAGTGGATAGATCAATTACATGATAAATAAGTCACCCGGTATTTTAATAATGTGATTTCTGTTTGATAACTAGTATATAGGATGTTATGTAATTACAACCGTGAATGGTGTTTACAGTACCTTAAAACAAAGTAAATGTAAACAAAAATAGAAATTCTTTGCTTACTTACAGAATTGGCCTTCGAAGGAGCAATGTACCAATGTTTGCATAATCAATTGTGTAATTTAAAAATCAAATTATGTTAGAAAACGATATTGGAGAGTTGATTCTCACAGAGGTTTGTTAATGAATTGTACCGTAAACAATAATAGTATATTGAAACACTCGTTTTGTAAAACTTATACACGAGTTCAGGTGCCTGTAAAGAACGAGTGCTCTTTAAATTTTACGAAACGAGTTTTTCATGTTATTTTTTTACAAATAAAATCAATTTTGACGATTTAGGGAATTTTGTAATTTTGATTTTTTGTACCTAACGTATACTTGACACAACGATGTCTTACCTGTCTTACCAGTAGATACGTTGCAAAGCAAAATGCTTGAAGCCAACATGACGTTACAATTGGGTTCATTTTTATGCAGCCAACTATGCAAGTAGAAGGAACAGTTATTTAGGAAATTCACAAAATAAATAAAATAAGCGTAATAATTTTTTATCATAATGATAATTAATAGCGGAATATAGAAAAACAATAAACCATGTTTAGTTTTTTGTTATTCTGAAATATTCAATATTATTTCGCACCCAAAGCTACATGGCTGCAACCCAAACGCAACGTCTGACGTCACTTTTGGGTTGAGATGTTGGCTTCACCCATCACTATACATTCTAGTCCTGTTACCGTATCTATTGGTAAGGCATCGTTGACTTGACATGACTTGACATATCGTTCAGTGTGTGTTAAGAGGGTTCTCCAGTGGCAGATACATTTCTGCCGGTCGAAGCACATTTTCTCGCAATATCTTTTTTTTTAATTTACAAATTTCAAAAAACCGCTCTGTAGCTGCAAAGATCTATATTTTATCAACACGCCCACAAAATTTCAACTAAAAATCTTCAAAAATAAAAAAGTTATATTCAACGGTGCGCAAAAATGTACAGAAATGTGCGGCATTGAATGTAACTTTTTTATTTTTGAAGATTTTTCGTTGAAATTTTGTGGGCGTGTTGATAAAATATAGATCTTTGCAGCTACAGAGCAGTTTTTTTAAATTTGTAAATTAAAAGAAAAGGTATTGCGAGAAAATGTGCTTCGACCGGCAGAAATGTACCTGCCACTGGAGAACCCTCTTAACAATACGCGCTATTAGTGATGACGTAGAATCTTTAGTTGTTTAGTTTCGAGGTTAGAGGATATGTCAAAATGGTTTGTTCAAATGTTGGCGCAAAAGTGACAAATCTTTTAGATTTTTTTTTTAAATTTACCCGAAGGAGTCAGATATTTTGCACGCGGAGTACAAAAACTAGAGCCTATAAGGATACCTAATCGGGAACACTCATACTTAAGAAACGCGCTCGTGACGAGAAAAAAAAAATAAAAACTGAATTTCCCCATGTAAAATCATGCACTGACCTATCTCAATTCCATGGGTTTAGTTTTGATTATTTGAATATACGGTTGTGAAAAATCGATTAAAGGACATCTTATTTCAGGGTAAGACGGTATTACAAACCCCATATTATCTGTTTATTCATAAAAAAATTACAAAAAGATACAGAGAGCTGTATAATTGCGAGAAACTTGGGTAGAAAATTTAAAATTTGCTATAGCTTTGTATTTTACCATCGACCATCGGCCATCGGGGTCAGTTAGGATCTTCTAGATGCTCTCTACAAAACCCATCATAAAATGATAAAATGGGGCGAACACAAACACGGTAGGACCCAGACCAGTTATAAGTAAAAATAGTTTGCATATTTATCAAACAAAAGTTGCTTGTTTCTGTATCAATGATGAGAACAATCAAATACAAATAAACATGATTATCATAATGTATACAAGTAATGTAATGATTATGTTTGTTTTTTCGTTGTATATTCCGGCGATAAAAATGATTTATTAATTGAAAAAATTATAGAAATGAAATTCTTTGGCAAAAAATTAAAAATGTTTTTTTTAAATTGGATAGTTCAGATGCTATGCATAATATTAATATAATTTTAGAACAATAATAAATCAAGCCTTACCGTGCAGGGATCCTCCCTATATTTTAAAAGCAATTCAAAATAAAGAAGATTTGATAAAGAAAGAAAAAAAGAAGAAAAAAAATAACTTAAAATTAGAATTAAAACGGAACAAAGTGGAATAGTAGATTATTTAATGAGCATATAATGGTGGTTATTATACACGAGAATGGAAATTAAAATACGAGCCGCAGGCGAGGATTTTAACCATTCGAGTGTATAATAGCCACCATTATATGCCAGTGAAATACGACGTTTTATCTACAACTGCACTTTTAGAATTAAAATTAGAAATTAAATCTTGCTAAAAACGTTGAGAAAAAATGTCAATAGTCATTATTTCATTGCCAGTTAATAATAATTCTTAAAAACCCAGCCTGACTGTGTTCAATAGACCTAGTTAAGTATTCATAGGTAACATCATAGATGAAGGAGTTAACTACTGTTTAACCTATGGTAACATGTATAATACGTCAATTAAATCGGTTCTAGATAAAGAAATAAAAAAATAATAAAAGTATCTTACAAATAATTGGGAATAAAAAACTACGTGAACGGTCCAATTTTTAGGTCACCATTTAGGGAAGAAAAGTCTACCAAAACCAAAAAAAATTGAAGGTTGTCATTTAAAAAGATTGATGATGACCTCATAGTGTAAAAACCAACAACCATTTTATATTGTATAGATTTATATTAATCGCCGGAGAAGACATAAAAAGGAACAAACCCGAGAAAGAAACAACTAATTATAAAAACAATCTGGGATGAAGAAAGCATACAAAAGTACAGAAGTGCGCTGCAACATATTGAAAGAGAAAAAGAAAAACAAAAAGACACCGAAACATGAATGAAAGAACTCTAAAGGAGAATGAGAGAAGCGATGACAACAAAGAAAATAGAACTAGAAGTGGGAGAAAGAATGGGAAGAAATATATGGTGGGATAAAGAATGCAAAGAAATGAAAAGACTAGCCAGAAAGCAAATGAGAAAATGGAGAAAGGGGAAGGGATCGAGAGAAGAATACCGGAAGCAATTAACGAAATACAAAGACACTTGTGAGAAGAAGAAGGAAGAAAAGATAAGAAGAAGAGGAAATTAGATCAATCAACACAGAAGAAGAAGTTTGGAAATACGAAAAGGGAGAAAAAACAAGAGAACAAGAGAAATGGGAAGAGATTACGAAGGAAATGATTAAGAGGGGGATAGAAAGAATGAAGAAACAAAAAGCGGCGGGAGAAGATGAACTGCAAAATGAAGCGTGGATCTACGCAACAGAAGAAATAATAGAGATAATGAGGGAGATAGTAAACGACGTCTGGCAAGAAAAGGGGTTACCACGCCAACGGAGGATGGGGCTAGTGTGTCCGATACACAAAAAAACAAAAATAGAAAAGGTGGAATAAGGAATAAGTCTGCTGAGCACGGCGTACAAGATCTACGCAATGATACTGGAAGAGAAATTGAAGGAAGAACTAGATGAAAAAGAGTTGTTACCAGATAGACAAGCGGGTTCTAGGAGAGGGAGAAGCACCATCTATAACGTTTACATCTTGAAACATCTAATAGATAAAGAACTCGATAAGTAAGGAGAAAAGATGTACGCGCTGTTTGTAGACCTGAAGGCGGCTTTTGATAGTGTAAATAGAGAGAGATTATGGGAGTACCTAAGAGAGAAAGGAATCAACGAGCAGCTGGTGAGCAGAATAGAGGAAATTTACCTAGAAACGGGAAACAGAGTAAAAGTAAACGGGAAAACGAGGAAAAGATTCTGGACGACGAGAGGAGCAAGACAAGGATGCCCACTCAGCCCCAGTCTATTCGCGGCATATATAAGCGACCTGGAAGAAAAGGTAAGACTAGCACAGGCAGGGGGAGTGGTGGTAGGAAACACGAAAGTGCACTCGTTGGCATACGCCGATGATATGGTGCTAATAGCGAGAGAGGTCAAAGAAATGAAGGGAATGATAAAAATGATGATTTTTCAGAAAGGAGGCAGAGGAAACAAAGAGGAATGGAAGTGGGAAGGAAAAGAACTAGAAAAAGTAAAGAATTTAAATACTTGGGTTACACCTTTAACGAGACTAACAACGAGCAAAGTCATTTAAAGGAACTAGAAAAGAAAGCGAACGGGGTGGTAGGTCAAGTATGGGGAATAGGCGAGAGAAAATTCGGACGAGATGTAAGAAGGAGAGGACTGGAGATGGATACTAGGATTGGACAGGAAAACGCCAGCATATATCGTACTGGAAGAAGTAAAGAGAGACAAGATAAAAGTGGAAGCAGGAAAAAGAGCAGTAAGATTTGAAGAGACAATAAGAGAAAGAACGGAATGTAAGATCTTGCAAGAGTGTTGGAAAGACATAAAGAATGGGAAGATGGAAAGAGCAGGAAAAGAGAGAAGAAAATACTACGAGAGAAACGGGTATGCAGTGGAACAGGTAGAGAGGCGAAGAAACAATGGAGTAAACGTACTAAGAGAGATAGTTGAGGTGGACCGAGACGTACAGAAGCAGGAAAGGAGAACGAGGATAAATGAGCACATGATGAAAGAATGTGAGGAGCTGAGAGAGGAGAGAGAAGATTGGAAATTACTGATAGGAGAAGAAGGGAAAGGACGAAAGGACTAGGCTGGATGAAAGGAGTTTTAGACAGAAGAAATAATGTAGAGAAAAGGAGGGAAGATATGGAAGGAAAATAAAATTAATTTAGCTATTGTTAATGTTTATGTTTTATAGTTTTATTTACTCAGTATTTATTTATTTAGTATTGCATGAGAATATGAATCCTTTTCAAAGCCGAAAGGCAAGGAAATAAATCTTATTATTTATTATATGTATCAATTTTTTCGGTCACCATTTAGGGAAGAAAAGTCTACCAAAACTAAAAAAAAAAAAATTGAGGGTTGTCATTTGAAAAGATTGATGATGACCTCATAGTGTAAAAACCAACAACCATTTTATATTGTATAGATGTTATGGCATTTAATTTTGGTTTTTATATAGATTTTATAGCATTTAATTTTTTTATATAGATTTTATAGAATTTAATTTTTGATTTTATATAGATTTTACAGCATTTAATTTTTGTTTTTGTTGCAAATGTGTAAGGAGAAAACTTATTTTGTATTGAAATTAATTAATTTTCCTTTTTAAATTTTCGTAGAATCCAGGTTCATGTCTCACAAATAGATTATTATAGACCATTGTCGTCTCGCATACGAGCCATAGCACTATAAGCAAAAATTAACAATTTTTGACAAAATAATCTGCAAATAAGTTTGAATAATGCCTTGTTTAGAATTTATTTTTCCTCTTCTCAGCCAGTTTATTTATTTAGTATTAATTTGATGTTTTCTTGGCTTCTGGCCGTTATTAAATCACTTAAATAATTTTTAATTATTTTTATTTGGTAACGTTTCGCTGGGTTGCCCTCAGCTTCTTCAGACATTCATCTAACATACCGTTAATAACTTTCTAATTCCGTAATGGATGGTCAATCAAAATTTCTAAAATTAAAATTAAAATACATCACACACAAATTAAAAACGTGCCGTCATCTTGTTCAAGATAATAATAATAAAGATAATTAAAAATTAACAAGTGATTTAATAACGGCCAGAAGCCAAGAAAACATTAAATTAACAATAAATGCCTTGTTTACTTGCTACTTTTCCAAAAAAAGCAAAGTTGTGTGTCAAGAAAGTTTTTTTAAATGGCGATAGCGAACGTGTTATAGTAATTTACGTATAGAGGGCCGAAAGTAAGAGTTTACGCCAGAGAACGATTTTGAGGCCCGAGCGTAAACGGTTCGTACAACGTTTTACGCACAATCAATAGTTATAATTATCATAAATAAATGTTCATTTCTTTTGTAATAATTTTGCGGGCTTTTTACTTTACGGGCTTTTACTTTACGGGCGTAATGTTCCATTTTCAATAATGGTAACTAAGATTTAAACCAACATAAAAGATGCAGTTGTGCGTAAAAAACATTACATAACGCAATTAATAATTTTGTTTCAAACTCTATCATCACATTATTAAGGAGGAAAGTAATTTTATGGAGGCAATGTATTTTATAAAGGCATATTATTAACTGTTCGGTATTTTAATGCATTTTTGCACAGTCAATAATTGTCATTGTGAGTATAGTAACCAGTTTCATGGTAGATTACACCAGTATTTAAATATATTTTTGAATCGTAAAATATAGGATAAGTGCTATGTATTTTATTACATCATGCACAGTATAAAAATGCATGTTCGGTAGAATTCAATTAGAACAATAATTACTGATTGTGCAGTATATAAATAAAATAAATAAGTAAATAAAATAGTAGATTGTTTTATTAGGAGCAAAAGTGAAGCTTTTCTCCGAATAAAACATGTTATTTTTTCATTAAACGCCGAAAATCACCCACGAAATACAAATTTGACAGTTTACTAACTCAATGACATGAGAATTTTTAATAGCGCACGTTTTTTCAATTGAAAGGCAGACAAAGTATTTTGTCTGCCATGGTAGAGAAATGGCCATTGACGTATACGTTCTTCTGACGTTTGAAGAAAAAATAAATTTATTAAAATAAAGACCAGGTACAATGATTGTATTCCTTGTAGGTTTTAATAGATAGGTACATACTTTCAATAAAAAACAGGTAGGTAGGTAAAATATAAAACTCTAAACTGAAGACTTCTTCAAAAAAACAAAAAAAAAATGTCTGGGTAAAATAGGGTAATGTTTTTGGCTTCTGGAGGAATATGTTTACAGATCATGACAATGTGCCTGAAATATGCAGGACAGTCACAGATTTCTTCGATCCATTGGTTTTTATTGAAAGGCAGAATAGTTGTCCATTGTGAGAAACAGTCCGGCTTGAAATCTTCGAAAGTTTTCAATTCAGTAGTTAACATATTGAGATTTTCATTGCGAATAATAGCTTTATTACAACAGCAAATTAGAAAAAACCTGTTTAAAAATAGTCGTAATCATACATATTATTTGAAATACAAATTGAAAAAAAAGTGTTAATATTTATGGAAACGTTTAAGATGACAGATGCTTGAGGAAATGATATTGGTCATCAATTTTTGATGATTCAATAATTTGAGATCATTTTTATTAACAGCGTTATCAAACAGCATAATATCCTGTTTCCATTATGTATATTTTTTTCAATAATTTTTCTTGATAATAATTATTGTTTATCATGAGCAAGTGAGAAATTTCGCAACTTGTGAAGATCGATCTTATTTATATATTATGACAGAAATAAATAACTAATATCTAATTGATTTGTTATTAAACTATTTGCGCAATTTACGTAGTAATGCGAATGCCGCATTAACATATCAAGAACCTACTTTAGATGTGTAAAATGACCTCTAAACAGTGAACAAGCAAATGATCTGTTGTTGGCCTATACGTAAAATTGTGAGATAATCCAATCTTCTAATCCTGGTGATGTGGCTATGTAATCATAAATCATTTACACATATTTCATTATCGATTTAAGGAAACACAATAATTCACGATTTTCCAAGAAATATTATTGTTAATTGTAACTTGCAAATAAAATAAAAAATTCAAATATCAATTAATTTTTAATTAAACAATCTTTAAAAATACACTTATTTTGCTTTCAATGTTTCTTTGCAGATTCATATTCGACCAATTTCTTCACTCGGATGGTTCATTTGGACATCCTTTTGTATCTATGAACTAACAAGAAAAACACTTGCAGCACATTTGAACACGTGTGAGGTAATAAAGCTCATCAAGTTTATTGCCGCAGACAAAAAGTTGTTCACTTTGACACTGTGGTGAATATTATAAGTGTACGATACTCATATTCGAAGTATTTTTAGGCTGAAAGAACTCTTCACTGGATACACAAACTAATGATACGTTCTGAAGTTGACATGGAAGAAAAGGTACAAAAATAACATTTTTTCATTATTTTATGACAAAGTACTGTTTCAGTTGAAAATATTTTCCCTTCAAATTAAACACAGAACGAAACCCATGACTGCGTTAGGGTTATTTCCGATCGCCGGGTCCTTTGCATTTACTGTGAAAACTACATTTTGCTTAAAAATTAAATATGTAATGAAAATTTTTACAGATCATCGGCGCCACCACAACTTACATTACTATAATTTACCAGTTCCAGGTCAACAAACTTAACTGCTAAATTAACGACAAAAATTTACGTAAACATTGAACGTTTATTATTTAAGGGCTGTTTTACTTTCACGAGAACACATTTCACACTAATAAATTACTTGTATAAATTAATAATTCTATTAGCCTCCCTAAATCCGGTTTCTATAGCGCCATGAACTGTCGAATAAAAATAAGGATGTGTGGCTTCTCCTGCAAATTGTATAATTGGCCGTCCAAATTGATTTAATATGGGCCTGGCCAACTCAATTTCAGCTGTGATGTTATCCTTCCGAGCATCTGGGGTCTGATACGAGTAGCTGCCCCGGAAATGGGGATTAGTGTACCATGACGTCCTGAAATGAGAAAAAATGTCAATACTATTAGCATTCTGCAGTTCAATTAATTTTGTATTGTATCAAGCTTTTGTTTCTTATGGTGGGTTGTTTGGTTCTACGTGGTGATTCACCAGTGGTAATTGACTACACAACCCAAAAATCATGTTCCATTTAGGGTATGTTATTATGTAGGTCATCTGTATATAATTTTGTATAACATTACCTAATTATCGAATCCGGTTTGGAAATATTGTACTTGTGTCCCAAAAACTTATTGAACAGGAAATGCAGTCCATGGATCATAGTTTCGTTTGACATAATTTCAACTTCGGGCACGATATCACCTGTTAACCACGCTATGAGAACGTTGGGGTTCCGAGCTACAGGGTACACCAAATAGAATTCAGTTAACCAAAAGCGCCCTCCCTAAGAAATGAAAATATTCATTTTATCCCTTACTAGCGATCTAGTTAACCTTTGAGGGTCCCTCTGGAAACTCTTTAAGTACTGTCTCGCTATCCTTGTCGCTCCAGACAAAATGGAAACCTGTAAAATTCGTTTCCGATTCCCACCACCTATTTCTAAAATACAACGCCACTTTCATTACAGCTCCAAATCCAATGTTTTGGATGGCTTCTTTTTTACTTTGGCTTAACGGAGGTTTGAAAATACTTTGGTGACTTTCTTTTAGGACTCCGATGGACGGAGTGAAAATGACGTGGTCTGCATTAAAAGTTTTTCCATCTGCACAAACCACGCTCACACCATTTTTACTAGAACTTTCGTTCCACAATACTTTAACGACTTCTTTGTTTAATAATACTGATTGTTCCACTGGTAACTGTTTGGAGGGATCTGGAAACTTCTTCATCAAAATTTCCAAAGCGGTTTTGTAACCCATTCCGTTCCATTTCAGTTGTTTATCGCCCTCGCAATCTGTGTAATCACTTCTGGCTGACGGCTCGAACCAAGAAAAGGCACCTTCGTAGTCTAAGACAACGTGGCGCAACAAATCCATCGAGGCTTTAGCTACTTCTAATTTCTCTGGTTGCTTTGCATATCTATCATAAATTGTGGAGTTAAACCTATAACAAAATTAATATTAATTTGCTGTATGACTGCATTTAATTTCTTACTTTTTAATACAATAATATCCAAGAGTTTTTCCCTCCACTTCGTCCCGATGGCCATCAGGACCATAAACCGAATCAATAATTGTTATAATTTCTTCTCCGAACTCTTTTTCGATATTTTTTCTAGACGAATGATATACAATCTTTGGACTGTCATCATGTCGCAAAATGTCAAAGTCCTTTACCATTTGATATACCACATTGTCCTTTATTCCGTGACACGATTCAGCGCCAAGGTCAATGTAAGCTTCTCCAAAAAACACACTATTCACACGACCACCGATGCGATTTTCTGCTTCCAAAATTTTAATGTTGGTGTAGTTGTTTTCGAATAAACGGGTCGCTGCTGCTATTCCTGCGGAACCTGCACCTATGATCACGATTGCAGGATTTTCAGAAGCTTCAGCGTAGATTTGAAGAAACACTACTAGAAACAGTTTTAATAGTTTCATATTGGTTGTGTTATTCAGACACTGCTAAGTAGAAAGTGATAATAAGTTATCTAATGTACAACCGCTGAGTATAAATACAACGAGATTCGCAGGTCACAGGTTAAGGGTAGATGTTATGTAAATGCAAAGTAATGTGAAAAAATAGCAAATTTAAAAATATTATTGTGTTAAATAATATCGTAACAAAACACCTCACGCATAAATAAGATTAGATTTTCAATTGAACTCAATTAATATTGAGGTTTAATCTCTTCAACTGTGTCGTAATACATATTTTTGTGCACATATTTCCTTTCCTACTTTAGCGCATAGTAACCAGTAATGTATTAATGTGTGTTCCTTTAGATGATGAAAATGTTTATTATGCATGCACGTGGCATTTTTTTTACACATTTCTAATCTGAATATATTTATATATGAATGAAAAGACGCTGGGATATTTCTAATATGAAATCCATAAGTATGAATGATTGTAATTAGATTCATCAAGAAGACAAAAAATTTGTTTTTAAAAAAAAAGAGAATCGACTTCAAAAAGTGAAAAATAATTGAATACATGTATTATTACATGTACTACCCAATGACCTGTCTGAAGTCGGTGCCAAGCCAAATAGGTTACAAATTTGTAACATATTGTAATTATACAAAAATATCAACAACGTTATAACGCATACAAAATTCGATATCATTCGAGACGACCGTCAACGACGTCTGCCGTTTGGGGTGTTTTGTCAGCACGAGCCCCCCACCCACGCTCACGCATTCCGGTGCGTTCGCCGGGAGACCTTCGATGTGGCTGGAGTAGGCAGCCTATCTATCTACTACCTATTTGGCTTAGCACCGACTTCAGACAGATCATTGGGTAGTACATGTAATAATACATGTATTCAATTATTTTTCACTTTTTGAAGTCGGTTCTCTTTTTTTTTTTAAACAAATTTTTTTACAATTTTAAGTGATAAGTTAGTGATACCTAGTAAAGACGCTTCTCCAATATTGAGGTCCTCAATAAAGTTGACGAAGAAATCGGTATGAACATAATTATATACATAAAATGAAGAAAAAATATGGGGACTTTTCTTGATTTCCATGGGATTCCCTGATCAGATCCTGATTTTTTGACAATGGAATCACCCTTTCAAATAAAAGAAGAATTTTGTAAATCGGTCCACAACTGACAAAGAAATCTGTGAACATACATGATAAGTCGATTAAAAAGGGAGCGAGAATTTGAGGATTTTTCTCGATTTCCATGAGATTCCCTAATCAGATCCTGGATTTTTTAACAGTGTAACCACCTTTAGAGTATGCGCTTTCAAATAAAAGAAGAATTTTGTAAATCGGTCCACAATTGACGAAGAAATCGGTGAACATACGTGATAAGTCTGTTAAAGAGGGAGCAAAAATTTGAGGATTTTTCTCGATTTCCATGGGATTCCCTGCTCAGATCCTGATTTTTTACCAATGTAACCACCTTTGGAGTATGCTCCTTCAAATAAAAGAAGAATTTTGTAAATTGGTCCACAATTGACGAAGAAATCGGTGAACATACATGAAGTCGGTTAATAAAAGGGAGCGAAAATTTGACGATTTTTCTCGATTTCCATGGGATTCCCTGATCAGATCCTGATTTTTTAACAATGTAACCATCTTTAGAGTATACCCTTTCAAATAAAAGAAGAATTTTGTAAATCGGTCCACAATTGACGAAGAAATCGGTGAACATACATGAAGTCGGTTAATTAAAGGGAGCGAAAATTTGAGGATTCTTCTCGATTTCCATGAGATCCCCTCATCAGATCCTGAAATGGTGACAATGGGACCAATCTGCAAGTATACTCTTTCAAATAAAAGAAGAATTTTACAAATCGGTTTATAAATGACGGAGTTCTGCGGTAACAAACATTAAAAAAAAAAAAACATACAACCAAATTGATAACCTCCTCCTTTTTTGAAGTCGGTTAAAAAGAGACGTGTAATGTAGACATGCTGAAGGAAAAAGACGAGCTATATATGCAGCATTGAAAACACCCAAGGAGGTATTCATCGAGTGTTAATACGAAAAAAAAAAAATTATTTCCTTGCCTTTCGGCTTTGAAAAGGATTCCTATTCCCATACAATACTAAATAAATAAATACTGAGTAAATAAAACTATAAAATAGCTATACAATAACAATAGCTAAATTAATTTTATCCTTCGATGTTCTCCTCGCATCTTCTGTCTCATTATTCCATCTTCCTAATCTTGTCCCAATTCTCGCATTAAAGTCGCCTCCAATTATTACAATTCTTTTTTCTGTCTCACTTATGGTCTCTTCTAACATTTGTTTTGTTTTACTCATCTCTTTACGGTATACTGTGATTATTTTAACTTTTTTTGTTCCTAGTTTTAGATTTATTTCTGTTATTCCAGTTCTCTGTAGTTCTTGTTCTGTTTTTATTTCGTCCTCAATTTCTTTCCTTACTCTTGTGATGATGCCTCCTTTCGCTCGTCCTTTCTTGTTTTTCCTTTCTGCTGCTTGACACCTCCATACATAGTCTGTCGGCATTCTCTCTTCTATCTTCTTCCACTTCTTTTCTACCCCCGTTTCTACCATTCCAATTACGTCAAATTCACTTATGTTTTTCCAGAAGTCTTCTCCTTTGTTTCTTATCCCCGCTACATTCCAATATACCAATTTTATTCTTCCTTTTGTTTTCTTCTGTTGCTTTCCCGTTGAATCATGTACTTTCTTTCTTTTTGCCTTCTGTCTGCTTTTTCTTTCTCCTTTACAATTTTTCCAGTCGCTCGGTGTCATCGTTCCATTTCCTCCAATTTCCCTCTACCTGCAGTTTCCTGTAGCTTAGCCTTACCGTCTTTCCTTCTTCCCTTTCTCTCTTCGCTATCTCTCTGATCTTTTTCTGTATCTCTCTTTCTTTCCTTGTTAAGTCGTTGTTTACAAAGATTTTCGGTCCTGTCTTATTTTTTAGTTTTTCTTTATTTCTCATGACGTTCAGCTCCTGTTCCCAACTCTCAAGTTTTTCCTATTATCATCTCTTCTCCCTTTATAGCACAGGCCTGTTATCTTCACTTCTGTTTCCAACACCTTTTCAACCCATTTCTCGATTTCTTTTCTTATGTTTTGTCCCGTCTCTTTTAGTCTTAGCCCTGTTATTACTATGTTATTGCTTCTTTCACCTCTTTCTTTTTCCTTTATCTTCTTTTCTAGGAAGCTTTTCTTTTCTCTCCATTTTTCCTCTTTTGCTTCCATCGCTTTCTTCAGTTGGTTCACTTCCCTCTTCAGCTTTTCCATATCTTCCCTGGGCTGTCTGTTGTCGTTTTTAAGCTCTTTCACTTCTTTCCTCGTCTCTCTTGTGTCTTCTTTGATTTGCTTAAGGTCCTCCATTATTTTTTTTTGTCATTTCCTCCATCTTTTTCTCCACTTCTTCTTACCTTCTTTCTTCCCCTGGATATCTTGCTGTTTTTTTTTAGTTTTTTGAAAGGCTACTGGACTTTCTTCTATGTCTCTTTTTCTATTAGTTTCCTCTTTATCTTCCTAAATTCCTCCTTTGTCTTCTCCCTGTTTCATACCGGTCCGCAACCTTCTTCACTATACCGTGTATTGTTAGTTGCCGGCGTTCTTTGTTGTTGACGTTACTGTTTCTTCATTTGGTTTTTCTCCACTTCTCGCACACTATCTCTTCATACCTTTTGTTTATGTTGTTTTTTCCCTTCTCCGCTGTTTTCTTCACTTTTCTCTGTTTTCTTTGCTCTATTTTCCTCAATTTTCTCCTCGACACTTCTTTCCACGTACTCTCGTGACGTTTGTAATATAAGAATCCCATTAATATTAAATTTATTGTTCACCAACATGTAGCCTACACACTATTTAAAGAGTAAATTTTAGGCACAAAAAATATATTAATTTATGAAATTCTAAAATAGAAAATCTAACTTTAAGACCACCAATATTTCACAAATTATTCCATTTCCAATACTAACATGCTTGCATTCATCATCTTTTATTCTTCATTTCTTTATTAACTTTCTTCATACTTCGTTATTCGTCTTTTGGTGCTTCACCATTTTTTAAGGACTCTCAGATTTTTAGGTTCTCCTGGGGTTTAATTTTTTGAATTCCAATTTACTAAGGATCTCATTTTTCAGATTTAATATTTTAAGTTTTGTTAACACATTTAACAAGTTTTCCATACTTTAAGCGTTGAGCTAAAATTGCTTCGCAGCCCATTTCAGCTTTGTGTTTGTTAGAGATAGTGACTGTTATGACAGTGATAACAGCTATGATTATTTCTGTGATATGCCAAACGTTTTACATAATTTTGTTATAAACGACAATGATATAATTGGTGCAGCGAAAAAATTTACCACTAGTTGCAGAGGCAAAAACTGCCACATTTGCTATGCCGCTATTTTCTATACCGTATTCAATCACGTGGTTTTAACGTTTACGGTATTTTTAAGGTGTGGCGTGCAAAAACTCTCTATTCTCACGCGTCCCCACTCTTCATCCGCATTCACTCACTGCCTGCATCCCCACGACCAAAGTGTTTCACTTTGATTTCCGTTTCAGTTTTTCGGACTCACTGCCTCGATAAAGAAATTTGACTTTAAAAAAAATCATAAATACATTTGAACAAAAAATTGCGTAATAAACACTGCTCAAAAAGGGCGAAGATATTCAAAGACAACGTATAGGAGGACCTATAGAGCCTATACCACACTTATTCAATTGTGCTAATCTACTTTGTTACTTTCAGTATTAAATAGTTTATAATATATTCCATAGAAAACAAAATTAATAAACTGAATGATATATAAATTGCAATTAATGAAAAAATTATTGTTTTTATTCTATTACAATACTTAAAAAAAAGTCAGCAAATGATGAAAATTCTAAAGAAAAATATTAAGGTATTCTAAGAAAGAAATTAATAATAAAAATGTCAATATATGCTCTAAAGCCTCGGTACCGAACCTTTTTTTTCTTTTAAGGGAGGGCGTAGCTGGCGCCGTGGTTAACCAGACAAGTGGTCCCCCGAAACCTCCCCGGCCCGGCGTTCTGTCCGAGCGGGGCTGTCTTCTCCTCCTGCTTCGTCCTCCGGGATCACCTCTCGGCATAACTTCGAGGGGGAAGTCTGACTTGCCTTTCGGCTCCTTCCGTGGTCATTCCCGCACGGATTCTTACTTCGGTACCGAACCTGGGGGCAATTACCCCCGCGGGGGTAAAATAACTGCACTGCTGGGGTAATAAGGATGGTACTTAAGGGGGCGAATGAAATCGATTCAGGCAACCATTCTTACAACGAAAACATGCTGTTTTTGTTAGAGGAAAACACGGATCACAAGAAAGCAATCGAGTTGAGATTTTTACACAACTTAAAACAAAGCTCATCAAATAGCCCAATTTACTCAGTTCTTCAAATTAGAGCGTCGTGCATAAGGAAAAAAATTAATGAACATCACGTATTTAGGGGTAAAGTCAAACACATTTCAACGTAGTTTAAACAGAGTATTAGCTGATCAATCTAGAAAAAAAATACTTTTGAGCAGTGCATAATACCTTTGTCTTTCAATCTATGTAGTTTTTAGCCACTTTTTATTTCACGTTTTGCCAATTTCCTCTAAAAATAATTGAGATTGTCTGGTTGCCAAGATCGGGCAAAAATCGGGGTTAGCGTAGAGGTTTAGTTTAGCAAGTCTCTGATAGAGGCCGCCCAACAACAAGCCAACGTAGAGTTCCTCTATGCCAACGGAGCCAACGGCTGATGGCAACAACAATAATTCACATTATCGAATTATCTTGTAGTCTGGTTCAGAAATTAAAAACCGTCTTGTTTCTGCGAGTTAAGATACGTGTGATAGCTCATTGGATTCGTAATAATCTCTAGAAAAATGTACAAAAGTTTCAAACCCGCACACTAACAATTGCAAAAATTGTTAACAATTAAAGAATCCCAGAAAAGGTTTTTTTTTTACAAATAACTCGAAAACTATCAATGGTAAAAAAATAAAAAAACAGATTCTTAAAGAGGAGGAAATTTTGAAACCGGCCGTTTGAAATAAAATATGTAGTATATTTTATTACAAGGCCAGAAAATGTCATTTTGCAAGTGCGAGCACAGTTTGTGGAAGCGAGGCGTAGCCGAGATTTCACAAGTGCAAGCACTTGCAAAACAGTTTCGGGCCGTGTGATAAACGAAACTTTTTCGGCCGACAAAAGATTTTCATTGTTCACTTTTATAGGGGGGCCTCATGCCTCATGGGGGCCCACGTGTCTCAAAGAGCCCCCTTGGGCCCCCCTGTTTCAAGGGCTCCACATGTCGAAAAAAAAAAACATGTCTTAAAGGGCCCCCTTGGGCCCCCCTGTTCAAGGGACTTTGTTATTGTCGTTGTCCTATACCAAGGGGTCCCCCTGTAATTTTTCCGATGTTTTAATAGTAGTTATTCTGCTATTCGGGGCGGAGACAAATACAACGAACATAAAAGTTTGCAATGAAAAATCCTTAAAAAATTTAAATATATCTAAGTCGAACTCCACAAACTTTAATCAGCGTAAAATTATAAATGGTACATGTTTCGGCAGAACACTTCTGCCATCATCAGCCCTAATTTAACAAGAGATTAATGATACAATTGATGAATTACAAGAGGGGTTCTTACCTTAAAGAATATAAAAAATTATGACATTGACGTAATTTTGAATTAAATTTGACGTTTTCAAAGGGTTACATAATTTTTAAAAGATTTCGTAAAAACAACATTTTATAAAATGTAAAAATTAAAAATGGATCAAAGAGAATCTGGTAAGTTTGTTTGAGTGAAAAATTAAAATAGTGAATTAATAATGGGATTATTGAAGTTATTCTGTTCATTTAAACAAGATCTGTTTTCCAGTTTCAAGGCTTTCCTTATTTCCAAAGTCTCAAGAAAATCTAATTTCCGGCCTTTATTGCATTTATGAATCAATTTGGAATTTGATGGTGAAAAACTATGTTTCGTTATTAATATATGATTGGCGAAAGAAGAAGGTGTTGATGGTGGAGGATCAAGATCTGTGTTGTTATAGATGTGCCTGAAATGTTTTTTAATACGGTCTGATATTTTGCGACCTGTCTGACCTATGTAGAATGACTCACAAGTGGAGCAGCTTAATTTGTATACACCTGATGATGATTTGTAATCTAATGGATCTTTATTTTTAATAAAAAATCTGGATAAGTTGTTATCTGTTTTAAATGAAACTTTAAAACCGTTTTTCTTAAGTATTTTAGAACATTTCTCTGAGACGACGCCAAAATATGTTAATGAATTTGAAAAGGAAATTGTTTCTGAAGGATTTTTAAGCAAGTAGTGTGTGTATTTGAATTTGTTATAGTATCTATAGTATAATTTATTTATAGTTTTTAAAGAATATCCATTATTTGAAGCGATTTGTTTAATGTTATTAAGTTCTGTTTGAAAAGATGAATCTGATAGTGGTATAGAAAATAATCGGTGGAAAAAGGAATGAAAAGCTGCAAATTTATGGGAAACAGGGTGACAAGAGTCAAAAGGTATTACGCAATCTGTGATACTAGGTTTTCTATAAATGTCAAATTTAAAAGTATTATTATTTCTAGTGATTAACAAGTCTAAAAAGGGGATTTGGGAATTAATTTCAATTTCAACGGTGAATTTAATGGATTGGTTTAAAGAATTTAAGTTGCTGAGTGCGTTATCAAGTTCAGAATCAGATCCTTTGAATAAAACAATTATGTCATCTACATATCTGTACCAAAAGAGAAAATGATCTTTAAAAGGTGAAGAAGTTAAAAACTGATCTTCTAAGTTATTCATGAATATTTCTGCTAAAAGAGGTGACAAATTAGAGCCCATTGATAAGCCTGAGTCTTGTGAATAAAAATTATTATTAAATTGAAAGAAATTTTGATCTAGGACAGTCTCACAAAGTGAATGTAAATTTAGTGCATGTATGGTTGGCATATTAGAATTAAATAGTAGGTTTTTTAAAATTAATAAGCAAGATTTGGGTGGGATGCTGGGGAATAAATTAACTACGTCAAATGAAACAAGTCTAGTGTCTGATGGAATTTGGAAATTTCTAATTTTGGAGCAAAGATCTATTGAGTTTTTTATTGCAAATTTGTTATTAAAATCTAAATGTTGTCTAAGAATTGTATTAAGCCATTTTGAAAATATTGATACAGGTGAATTGACAAAGGAAACTACTGGTCTAATGGGAAAAGGTTGAGTTTTATGTATTTTAGGTAGACCGTATAGTCTAGGTATGCAAGGATTCATGGGTATTAGTGTGAAAGCTTTTGGGTCAAAATATTTAACAGAGTCTGAAAGGTCTTTGAGTGTAGATTTAAGGTTGGAAACAAATTTTGAAGTAGGATCTTTTTTGAGTTTTGTAAAGTCACCAGATTTTAAGAAATTCTCTACTTTGTTTAAGTAATCTTGTTTGTTGAGTATTACCAAACAATTACCCTTGTCAGCTTTACTAATACAAATGTTGTTTTCTTTAATTTTTGTTTTTAAGCTTTTAATCATGTTTGAATCTGAAATGTTCTTTGTGATATTGTGGGGGTCTTTAGATAAGGTAGTTAATGTAGTTACTAGTGATGGAATGGTATCGGGTATCAATGGTGTATTATAATGATTGGTGATGATTTCTGTTTCAACTGCAAGTGTTTCTTTTACGTGTTGGATTTAAAGAATTCTTTAAACCAATCCATTAAATTCACCGTTGAAATTGAAATTAATTCCCAAATCCCCTTTTTAGACTTGTTAATCACTAGAAATAATAATACTTTTAAATTTGACATTTATAGAAAACCTAGTATCACAGATTGCGTAATACCTTTTGACTCTTGTCACCCTGTTTCCCATAAATTTGCAGCTTTTCATTCCTTTTTCCACCGATTATTTTCTATACCACTATCAGATTCATCTTTTCAAACAGAACTTAATAACATTAAACAAATCGCTTCAAATAATGGATATTCTTTAAAAACTATAAATAAATTATACTATAGATACTATAACAAATTCAAATACACACACTACTTGGTTAAAAATCCTTCAGAAACAATTTCCTTTTCAAATTCATTAACATATTTTGGCGTCGTCTCAGAGAAATGTTCTAAAATACTTAAGAAAAACGGTTTTAAAGTTTCATTTAAAACAGATAACAACTTATCCAGATTTTTTATTAAAAATAAAGATCCATTAGATTACAAATCATCATCAGGTGTATACAAATTAAGCTGCTCTACTTGTGAGTCATTCTACATAGGTCAGACAGGTCGCAAAATATCAGACCGTATTAAAGAACATTTCAGGCACATCTATAACAACACAGATCTTGATCCTCCACCATCAACACCTTCTTCTTTCGCCAATCATATATTAATAACGAAACATAGTTTTTCACCATCAAATTCCAAATTGATTCATAAATGCAATAAAGGCCGGAAATTAGATTTTCTTGAGACTTTGGAAATAAGGAAAGCCTTGAAACTGGAAAACAGATCTTGTTTAAATGAACAGAATAACTTCAATAATCCCATTATTAATTCACTCTTTTAATTTTTCACTCAAACAAACTTACCAGATTCTCTTTGATCCATTTTTAATTTTTACATTTTATAAAATGTTGTTTTTACGAAATCTTTTAAAAATCATGTAACCCTTTGAAAACGTCAAATTTAATTCAAAATTACGTCAATGTCATAATTTTTTATATTCTTTAAGGTAAGAACCCCTCTTGTAATTCATCAATTGTATCATTAATCTCTTGTTAAATTAGGGCTGATGATGGCAGAAGTGTTCTGCCGAAACATGTACCATTTATAATTTTACGCTGATTAAAGTTTGTGGAGTTCGACTTAGATATATTTAAATTTTTTAATTTAAATTTACTCCACTTGGATTTAAGAACATTCTTCTTGTTTGAAAAATCCTTAGTTTCCATTTTCTAGTCTAGGCAGGCGAATATCGTTTTCAAGCCGATTTGGACGATTGGAAATAGTATATTTTTTTCACTACTAGCTGTAGAATGTACGATTATATAGTTCGTAGAGGAGGTGTGAAGTTGTTTTTCTTTCCTAGTAGTTAATAATTTTTTCATTATTGACCAGTAGTTAATAATGGGCAGAGACCGGATTTGATGCAAACTGCATATCGTTTATTATTATTTTATCTACCTACTTAACAACAGCGCCCTTCGATTTTCACAAATTGCACCAGCTACAAATATTAATTAACTGCAATTTATGCAAAAAAAAAAGAAGTTAAATTATTACAAAAGCACAGGTATGCATTGTGCAGGTTTTCACGAAAATCCGGTCTCTGACGGAGAAATGTCATAGAAAAAATACATAACCTTTATTTTTGATAAAAAGCGTCTAGCGGGTGCCAGTCACAGTTGATCCTGTCCAAATTTCGAGTTTCACGTACAGGAAAATATGACCTTCTTGGAGTAGGTTGCTTTAAGGGGTTGAACGCGAAGCGCGAGCCAAAATTTGCAATGATCCACGGAAAAAACAAATGTTCACAGACGGCAACGTCTATTCAGGATTAACTGTGACCTGACACCCGCTAGACGATTGTATTTTTGATGCTTTATTTATTTAACGATTTAAGCTGCTAGTAGTGAAAAAAATAATATATAAACCACGGTAGAGAAGCCCTTTCTCAGCTTCGCAACTTAATTCCCTCGATGCTTCGCATCTCGGGAATTAATACTGCTTAGCTGAGAAAAATTACTTCTCTACCTTGGTTTATAATATACTATTATTACAAGGCCAGAAACATTTTGCAAGTACAAGCACTTGCAAAACAGTTTCGGGGCGTGTGAAAAACGAAACTTTTTCGGCCGACAAAAGATTTTCATTCTCCACTTTTGTAGGGGAGCCTCATGCCTCATGTGGGCTCCCGTGTCTCAAAAAGCCCCTTGGGCCCCACTATCACAGGGGCCCCCACAAGTCTAAAGGGACCCTCATAACGCATAGGGGCCCTCGTGTCTCAAAGATCCCCCTTGGGCCCCCATGTTGCAGGGGCCCCAACAAATCTAAAGGGGCCCTTATAACACATGGGGGCCCTTGTGACTCAAAGAGCCCCCTTGGGCCCCCCTGTCTCAAGAGCTCCACATACCAAAAACAAATCCAACGAACATAAAAGCTTGCATTGAAAAATCCCTAGTTTCCATTTTCTAGCCTAGACAGGCAAATATCGTTTTAAAAATTCTGAAGGGCTGATGATGGCAGTAGTGTTCTGCCGAAACATGTTTCATTTGTAATTTTACGCTCATTAAAGTTCGACTTAGATATATTTAAATTTTAATTAATAATTAGATAAAAAATTAAACAATTATTTTAAACAAATGGACTAATTACATTTTTTTTTAATTACATATTTTGTTGCCATATTTTCTAATATATAATATACTAGCTGACCCGGCAAACTTTGTAAGGCCTCAGAATCAATATGGGGGCTCTGTGCCCCCATATCCATGTTTTAATAGTTATTCTACTATTCGGGACGGAGACAAATCCAACAAATCAAATATCATAAAACCCCTTCTTGAGTTATAAACCAAGGGGGGGGGGTGTGCTGCGCCCCCATGTCCATGTTTTAATAGATATTCTGCTATTCGGGGCGGAGACAAATGTAACATATCAAATATCATAAAAATCGGTCCATCCCAAGGGGGCCCCCTGGGCCCCCATATCCATTTGAAAAATAGTTTACCCATTATTCTCATACCTACCAAATATTGGTCGTAAAGCATTTTTCACATTTAAATGGGGGCCCAGGGGGGCCCCTTGGGCTGGACCTATTTTTATGATCTTTGATTTGTTGGATTTGTCTCCGCCCCGAATAGCAGAATAACTATTAACTATTAACTATTAACATGAATATGGGGCCTTAGGGCTCTTGTGTTATTGATTCTGAGGCGTTATATTACGTTTTCCCATATTGGACTGATAAAACAACTAATAAAGAAGGAACTAATATGCTAAAATCATTATTTTTTTCAAGTTCTTAGTAATGTGCCGCCAGCACGTGCATATGTGAATATCAATTTTTTTATGGGAAAAGTGCCGATCTGCGTCTCGAGTCGAATGTTCCAGTGTAACAATTTAAGCAAAATTGAATTAGATTATGTATAAAACACCTAAATTAAACCTGTTTATTTCACTCGCGCTAAACGCGCTTCTTCTCGCAAATAAACGGTGGTGTAATTCACTTTGATAATATTTATTATCGAATTATAATAAAATAAAAATTTATCATGTATAAATGTATTAGGTGTTATTTATTTAATAATAATTTGTAAACTACTTAGAACTTTTTGCAAGAAAAGTCCTTTTCTAGATTTTAAAAGGTCGATGGGAGAATCTTTCCAATTTTACAGCAGACTTAATTCGGTTCTCGTCTCTCGTATTTGCAGTCACGAAGTTCCCCCACTATTGCCATGCTCCCCCGTACACAAATTTGTGATATTTCGATGATTTCGACGCTACAGTGGCTACCTCTTTAATTTGATAGCCTAACTACCCAAGATGCATTTCTGCAATTCGCCGTAAGTTGGATGATGGCGCCACATTAATTACGCACCCTTAATACTTAATAAGATCTGAATTCATCAGAAATCCCAGTTCTGTCTTTCAATGCTCAATTGAAGTGTTTGATGAGTAAATGGTATCACTAAAACTAAAAGTGACCGGAGGAGAATAAACCTGAAAGACCTGATAAGGTGGTAAACTTATGGACACTGGCCGTCGTCTTTCCAGGGTTCCATACGACTGATTTGCGATTTATCTTGTGGTCAAAAATGGTCCCTCATAGCCATAATTCGTGCCATTTGTGGGCGGCGATCTTCACGATCTATGGATCTATGGTCTGGTTTGTGCCAGTCCAGCGCCTGGGCTCCCTGGGCTCTTCGCTGTCTAATCGGGGGGACCCCTTTGAAATTCGGCCGTGGTGGTGGTGGTATTCAACTCGTCTACGCACTGGCGAATTGTTAACAGGTTTAAACAAGTAGACGAACTGAATAATTACAAAACTTTTAGGGTCCAAAAAAGCAGTAAAAGTGAGCTAGTACTAGTTTCATCGTTGGTCGATTTATGACCCACGTTACTCAGTATATTACTGTTATTTCGGCAACCCAAAATACACCAAATCAGTCTAGAAAGTGTAATACTAGTGGAATTATTTGGGGAATTTTGTTTCCCCTGGCTGTACACGTTGGTTACAACTTCAATTTTGTTTTTAATGTCATAAAGTTCGTTAGGCGAAAGCCAAACTTTGACGAAGTTATATTATTTGTTTTTAACTCAATATTTTATTATTGATATTGTGTTATTTATTAAATAGTTGTAAGTGTACCAAGTGGACATAACAGAAACAAGGTAAGCAATGGATACACAATAAAATATTTTTGGGCGGTTAAAGAAAATTTAGAATGGTGCATTTCGTTTATACATCTGTGCAAAAAAGTAAATGCTGTACGTTTTAGATGCCCCGGACGAAAGCTGTAAGAAAAAAACCAATTACTAAAACCAGTAAGGCAGCCCAAATACTCCAAAATTGCAGTAAGTAGATATTTCCTTTGGTTACATGGAGAGTTGTAATTTTTAACTTTCAGAACAAGCTGCATTAAGTGCTTTCGAACAAGACATAGATAACTTTATTGTGAGCCTTCGAAGATCATTAGTTCAAACAAAACTGGCAATTGATCAATCTATAGCCAGCAAGACTGTTGCAGAAATGGTAAGTAACCATTAATCTATTACAGACATTGCATAATCAAGAATTATTTAGAGGGAATTGCCATTGAATTGGTCAGAGTCAGACAGTACAAGTACATCTGTTCTTCACATATTGAATGCTACTAAATCAATGACTGCGAAGAAGCAAAGGACTCTTAGAAGTTCATCTGTAGGTGATGATGAAGGTAAGTTTTACATCCGCACAAAAGCCTTTTGCTTGACTTTTCACTTTTTCCTGTATTTAAGTTTATTTCTATTCATTACTAAGTATTCAATATACAATGAAATAATGAATCACAATTTATATTGAGTTTTCATAAATAATTCAGACATCATGTTGCCACTGGATAACAAAATTAACCATGTAGTTAGATGGGGTTTTAATGTTCAAAGCCCACTGTATGTATAAATCATTAAAAAAAAATACCAATATACCTGTTGTGATTAATTCTTATTTTGTATTCTCACTACCTCTACTATACTATGTAACTAACATCATACGATTCACCTAACATGGGATGGGGCTTGCTTAGGATACATTACAGCAGGAAGTAGTAAAAGTACTTCAGGTGGCGGCAGACCCTCAAGAACACGAGGGCGGACAGGGGAAAAAACAAAGCGAGTTTCAAGATCGGCGTCAGCCCACGTGAAACCTTCAGATAAATTTAAAACTCCTGTCAACAAATTACCTCCACCAACTTACGGAACAGTTACACCTAAGGTAAATTCTGTATCCTTAATTTTCAATGCTACAATTTTGTTCTATTAGGTGAAACCAAACACGCCGCAAATAGTATTACGCCGTCCAAACATTGGAGAAGTCGCTTTATCATTCCAAGGGAGTCCCCTGATGACTGGAGCTATTACAACTGACACAATGGCCAACATAAATATTCCCTTGGACGATGGTCGTCTGTTATCCATACAACCACAGAGAGGACTGCGGATGTCCCAGATTCCCTCATTAAATTTGGAAACGAGACGCCAACTGGAAACTTTGAGGGACAACTTAAATAAAGTTTGTGCTCTAGCTTCCAAAAAATAAACTCGATGTACTAATGTTATTTTTTTTGTAATTAATTAGTAAATAAAATTTTATGCAATTTATTTCTCATTTACTATTGCCTCAATGTGATGTTCAATCTCCTTGATGTACTGCTCTGGTAGATGCTTGCTTCTGTAACAAAGTATTAGTTTTTCAGAAAAAAAGTTAACCCAAAGCATATTTCTTGTTCAATAATTCCAAGTACATAAATATGATAAATAAAAATGTAAAGCATAAAGAGGGGCAGCAACAGCGTCATCTCACTGATATGTGACGCTGTTGCTGTCGGATCTACCGCGAAGTTAATATACTGTGGTCGTCCTTTCGGATTTATACTCATATTGACCACGTCCAATGAGCGCGGTTTTGCTACGACTTCCGAAGGATGACCACAGATGTGTGTAAAGCAAAGGTAGTAAATGGCTTTTACAGCTTATAACAAACTTAAATAAAAAACAGATTACAGCATTAGGACATCAGACAACAGAAAAAAAATAATTCGATACATGACCGTTACGCCCTTTGGAAGTACAACTGTGCATAATTATAAAACTAGTACAAATCTGTCAAAAGAAAACATTAACTATATGAGGCCCTTAATTCCAAAACTTGTTCTTTCGGTTCTAAGCGATTTTTGGCAAAACGCGAAAAACTGTTTACCAAAAAACTTGAAGGTGTATCTACTTCTTATTTTTTTCTCTTTACATAACTAACACTGCTGAACTAACTTCCAGAATGAGAATTAAAGTTACTTACTTAAAAAAAAAACTAGAGCCTTTCCAAATTTTGAAAGAACGAGTTTTGTTACTTAATACTAAAAAAAAAAAAGTTTCTATACTGCAAATTTTCAAAAAAAAAAAAATGTTTTGACTACATAATATTGATAAAACGTGCTGCATGAATCATGAAACATCAAATTTATGTTCTTGTTATTTATTATTACTAGATATTCATATTCCATATTTATTTGTAAATTTAATTAAAAGAAAAAATCTCCAGAATACTTATTATAGGTTAGAAATTGAAAAAATGTAAGTATCATCAGAAGAGACTCTACGAAAGAACGAGTTTTGGAACTGAACGTGTTTTTACATGCGTTTATCGCCTAGAAAGAACCACTTTTGTCACTATCCGCTACTAGATATAGAACCGGTGTGGTAAACACTATCAAAATCCACTGCCACCTTGATTTTCATAAATTTTCGAAAGAACAAGTTTCGGAATTAAGGGCCTCATATGTAATCTTGCCATTTCCAGCCCAAAGTTATATGTTATGATAATAACGAGTGAGCAATAAAATTCCTGATCGTAGGAGCCTCCGAATCCAAAATTTTTAGTCGATTCTTGATCGATATGAGTGTAAAAAGTCAACGAGTAATGTGAATTGACAATTAATGTAAACAGTAAAGTAAGAGAACCGATATACGTTTAGCCAACTGCGATCACGAATTTTGTTGCTCACTCGTTGATAATTATTAACGTCATGAGGCCGATAAGTGGTAATTAACAGACAAGATCGCTCCGCCTCGACTTTAGAATCAATCGCGTCTGTTATTTTCACATCGGCCGAATATCGTTCAGTACTTTTCATAATACCGTCGGCAATACCGACAAAAACCCGAATTGTTTAGCATAATTTTTAGACAATTCATAAATCAATTGTTGTTATAGAAACAATAATCAAAATCTTCCTCCTGTACTGTTAATTTATAGATATAACAGCCGTAACTGTTATGAGTGAATTTTCACTCAAGCTAACAGTTTTGATATAATGCAATAACAGGTAGGTATTATGAAAATAGATTATTGACACTATAAAATTTTTATCGACAACTGTCTAGATTGACAGGCCTGATTGATTGTTCAAATTTAACTTGGTACTAGTTTTATATGTCCACTGATTTTACGAGAAAATATGTTCAATCACAAATGTTCCACACAAATACGAATATATTATCTTTTTTTATTAAACCCTTTAGGTGTGCTTTGATTCGCTCCGAAATTTGTGTATTTATGAATTATTATATTGGGCGAACGAAGAGAATACTTTTCTGTCGTTTCCAGAGTAACGAAAACGAGTCGGGCGCTCCCCACTCTTGAGGGTTTTGCATTTTCAAAGATCAACATAGTTACATATTGAAAAACCGAAAGCTTTCACTCCCAGAATCGTGCTAGTAGCATACATTCTATTGTTACACGTAGCATGATTCCATTCCAAGCAAATACGTAGTTTTAGTTTTTTAGAATAGGAATTAATTAATATATCGACCGTGTGACGTCAGTGCTGGTCAGGTCGCCAGTTTGGGGCCAAGACACCTCTCGACCCTGTAGTTTTATTTGTTTAAACTATTTTAACTGTCTATTTCCGTTGCCGGAATAGCTCGCTCATCTCTATATTCCTATTCTAAAAAACTAAAACTACGTAGTTACGCGGAATGGAACCGTGCTACAGGTAACACTATGATTCACAAAAAGAGTGTAATTCAATTATCGCTTTCTATTCTATTGGTGAACTTTCTGAGACTACAAACTGTAGCACGGTTCTAAACAAAATTCAAATTAGGCCTAAGTATTCAATTTCTTTCTCTCTTACTGGCTCCATTGCCGTTTTAACGTAACAAAAGTATGTATTTGTACCAAATTAAGTATATCAAAATACCTTAAATCATTAATCTTCCTCATCAAATGATCTTTAACATTCTGATCCTTGTGCTTCTGTTGGATCAATTCCAAGTTGGCCTCCTCGAACTTTTCCTTCTGCATCATAATCCTTTCTTTCTCCTTCTCATTGATCTGCTTCAACAAGTCCTTGCGGTGTTGTTCCGCCTGTTCTTTCTTCTTACTCTTTTTCTCCATTTCTTTTTCCCACTGCTCTCTTTGTACTTTCGCAACCCTGTGAAAATCTTCTTCATCTCTAGCTAACTCAATAGCCGCCGCTCTTCGTAAATCATTAATCTGCTTCTCTCTCTCAAGTTTCAGATGCTCCTGTTGGGTCTTCTTTGCTATAGCAGCCGCCATTTCCTTATCCCTCCACTTCCTTTCCACTTCTTCCTGAATTCTCAACGCGTTCATTTCATTAGTGGCTGCCTTTATGTCAAGTGTTTGTTGCTGTTGGGATTTCATTCTTGTAATTTCTTGTTCTTTTGCTGCTTTTGCCAGCGCAAGCTCCTGCTCTTTCTTCAATTCCCTTTGCAGTTTTTGTTCCATGAACTTCTGTATTCTCAGATCGGCGATTCTTTGCTCTTCTTTTTGTATCAACTTGTACCTGTCTAAATCGTCGTTGGCTTTTTTCAACTCGTTTCGGATTCGCTGTTGGGTTTCCTTTTTGTTTTTGAGTTTCTGCTCTTCTTCTTGTTGTATTGCCAGAAATACTTTGTTGACCATTCTGCTTTCTTCTTCTATTCGTTCAGCTTCGATCATGCGATCGATTTCGTTTAGTCTCATTTGATCCGACAAAGATGCAATATACGCTTGTCTTTTCTTTTCCGCTTCAGCTTTACGTTTCTCCTCCTCCTCCAGCTCCGATTGCAGCTTTTGCTCCATCATCATATCTAAACGACTATTTTCCTCTTGCAATTGTTTTTGTATTAACTGCAAATTATGGATGTATGAATGAAGACTCTTACGGGGTGAAAAATAAAACTGTTCAGTTTGGATTTCGACTGTATAGGATGAAGTTGAGCAAATTTTGCTAAAGTTACATTATTTTCAGTCACAGTTGAAATCAGGACTGAACAATTTTATTCCGAGTTATCGCAAGTACTTCTTTTTCAGCGATTTGAGCATTTCTGATAGCTCTACACTTTGTGGCCAGTATAACCCCATTAGCACGTTTAACCCGATTGTCCTGTTCTTGAAGTAACTCAAAAGACCTCTTCAATAAGTAAAAATTCTTAGCTTTAGCGGCTCTTTCAACCTAGAACATATATCAATATGTACAAGAAAAAATTGAATCTGAACATACGTCACTCAAAATTGTTCCATGTTTTGCCATTTGTTTGAGATGTAAATTTTGCATGCGCTCTTTCCTCTTCTCACTCTCCTTTTGCAACTTATTTTTTTCTTTTTCCGCAATATCCAACATCATTTGTCGATCTTTCAAAGTTACAATCTTTACCAGAATATTTTGAATCAACTATCAGGTAATACTCACATGCGCTTGATTTTTTAGTCGCTCAAGTTCTGTTTTCGACAGAATTCCCGGAATATCGATGGGATTTCTATCAGGTACCATAAGCTGTCTCACTCCTTGGACATCGTAAGCGGTAACAAACTCTTTAGGTTTATTCACCGTCTTGATGCACATTTTTTCATCAATGACCACTCTAGGGCTGAAAATCTACTTGTTTTGCACGGCTCCACAAGTGTAAAGAATCATACGTACTTATGCCCTTTGCTTATTGGTTTTGAAGGTTTTTTAGAAGACATTGTTTTGACTTGAGCTTTCGAAAAAAGAAAATGTCTAATCGATCAAACACGTAACTTTGGCAACATTCTCATGACAACCGAAGGCAGACCCTGAAACGTCTTCACGGTTTCTAGACTTGGTGGTCGATCAAATTGCTTTGACATTTTTCATACTTCTTCAATAAGAGTTAGCTCAAGACATCGTGGATATTTTAGAAATTACAATTTTTGGTTTTCTTACAAAATTCTTTAGTAAATTCATTGCAACAACCAAAGGGTGCGGCCGGACATTGTCATTAAAACAAAAATATCCACAAACACATGAAAATTTTGTAAAATGTTATTAATTAATTATGTAACGTTTGTAGATAAGTGCATTAGTGTTGTTTTCACCTAATAACAATTGTGCAAAATAATGCAGTGAGCGTATGTTTTCAGTTTTCACTGAATATGGCAAATTTCTACGCGCCGATTGTTTCAAGGACACAGCCCACGAGATTTTGGAATACCTCTGCAAGTGGATGATGGGAATTTTGACGGCAAACAGGAATAATTTTTAACAGTACAGAACCTTCTTTCCCACAAAGAGACAATGAAAATTGTGTGGGTGCTGTGTAGGGGAAAAATAAGGTCCTAAGAAAAATAAAATTTTATATAAAAATATTTATTGTAAATGAGAGGGTATACATCAAATCTGTATAAAAATAAAATTTAATGACAAAATTAAAACTGACTGAAAGACATTAATATCACAACTTTTAGCAAGAATCAACCCCAACAAGGTAAAACGAGGTACTTCCACTGGTCTATTCTAAAGACTACAAACAAATCTACACCAGATGGGGCTACAATGCAAGTACCTCAGTGAAATAACTAAATGATATGGCGTAAAATTGTCTTACCATCTCTTGACAAGACACGTGCCAACACTCTGATTCTATGATAAATTAAAAATAAAAACCATGAAGAACTAGCTGGTTGCCGACGTATCTGAAAAAATAATCACAACACATGCAAAATACTGAATAAATCTAGGGAAGCAAGCAGAACCCAAGTGCTAAATAAAAGATGATGGTAGTCTGGACCTGAAACAAGTAATCAGAAATCAGATTACTCGTTCAAATCAATATTAACAGCACCAAAAATCGGTCAAATAGAGCAATTAATTCTAGCATCCATCACACAAATATAGAAAACATAATAATTATCGCCTTACCTATAAAAGCAACAACATATTTATGGAAAAGTTGCAAAAACACACCCGGAGAATTACGCACGGTTTTAGAACAAGAATCACTGAAATGAACAGTAATTTTGCAATGTCATCTCTAAAAAAAGTTTACCTCATTTTTTATATCACAAAAGTAGTGCTTCATTTCAGTAGCAATATTTGTGAAACACAATATATTAAGTGACTGAAGTAAGACGGAAGAATCCCATTTCGCTACTGCTATTATAGTAAAAACGCACCTAGAATAGATTTCAAATGAAAATTGATTATAGTCTGGCGCAATGAGGCATGGGCATATAGCATAATATAAAGACACCATATAAAAGTGGATCATGAAAAAGGCGTATTTAATGTGACATACCATACCTTACCTGGACTCTGAAAATAGAACAAAAACAACAGACACAAGTGGTAATAGGTTATGTTTAATCAATGTAAATTAATACAATCGCAGTCTAACTGCAGTACATAGTGGATTACAATATTATCAAAACTAAGAATGAAGTGAATACACATTTCTGGGAAAAATTAACCAAAAACGAACGATTCTGAGATTTTTATTTGTTCTGGACGAAGTCACAAAATTTGTTTACCGGCCGAAACCCAAAATGAAAGTCCAAGTCGATGTGTCAATAAACAAATTTTGGCCACCTGTGCCCCAAGGAAACGGCCGCTATCTAGGTGAAAGGAATGATTGAACTCTTTTATTGCACTACTGATGGAATTGTGTATTTCTTTTGGGCACAGTTGTATAAGTTTATTGATTTTTCATAACAATGAGCATATACAAATCATACATCGGCATTTACGGTAGCCTTACCATATATGTAGCTGCGACCTCCTGGAAAGCCGTCCTCACTTATCCTGACATACCCTATAAATAACAAGCTAACACACAGGTAATTATAACCTATTCACTACAAAATTTTATCATATAGAATGGAAGCTAGACAACGTCACTAATCATAACTTCATCAAAAAACAATCCAAAATGTTTTCCAAATAAACAAAAATGTTCGTTATTGTTATTTTGTGAAAGGGAGTACATGATAATGTATTTTGAAATTATCCTTATTTAAATACTGCGTTATGGCGTTAAAGGTGAAAATAAATTGTAAAAAATCAAAATTCTTCAAACAAAAAAAAAACTTATTCTACAACAATTTAATCTAAGTTATTTTTCCGTTGACTCTTTTCTATGACGGCGGCACGTTTGCTCCTGATAAAATTAGTCGCTTATAACTAAGATGAAAAAGGTTCTTAACGACTAAGAAAAATGTCTCCCGCAGTTGCTTGCCCATCATTAGTAATTGGGGACCACACTTAAAATCTGTAAATGATATAAGAAAACTGATATGTCGCTGCTTCACACCACCTGCAAGATGGCTTGTCCTCCTCACACACTTTCAGTCTATCAAAATTACAGTGTGAAGAAAACAAGATTTCCATAATAATCGTAAATAAAAACACTACAATGAAAACAAGTGATCAACAAAACGTTTGAGTAATTTTATTTTCCTGGAATACAAACACAAACGATAAAATGAGCAAATAAAATATGCATATACATGTCAGTGTGTAAAACAAAATAAATGGACCAAAAGAACAAAAACGCCATTGTTTTCAAAAGTAGTAAAAATAAAACAAACAAAATAAGCAGATTATAGATATTTACGATATAGTCAATTTAATACTTACACGTAAACGAGTCTTTAGTTTTCGGAGTTGTTAGGTGGGACTGCAGGGGCGGGTGCTCCATATCCGTACGCGGGAAAGCCGTAACCCCCTTGCTGTACATTTCCAGGGACGCCACCCTGCGGCTGTCCGCCATAATAACCTGTAAAATATTATTAAAAAATCATGTTTCACAATCTAAGGTGAAGTGCAGCTGCTAAAGATCTGTCCAAAAACATTCAAATAAATTAAGTACATTTAAAATTAATAGAAAACCTGTAGATTTTTCCTCAAAACCTTTTTTTTTTTTGGCACAGTAAAAATGATATTTAAAAGAGGTTAAAAAATTCCATTTTATGAAAGTGCCTTTTTTCCGTTATTATTCAATTTTGGCCCTAATGATAATTAGATTTTTGTTTCTTTTGAAGTAACAATTTTCAGACAAGACACCTGTATATTGAAGCATACGGCATAAAATTTACACGACAATCCCACTTAAAAAATGCACTGTAGGTTTGTTTTTTCTAAACCTGTCAATCTTATAGCAGTTGCACAAACATGTGATTAAAATGAGATGAGTAACACACAAAATAATAAAAATTAAAATAACGCACCACTGGGAGCTTGATATGCACCATATGCTTGTTGCTGGTAACTACCTGCAGGCGCCTGTGGAGGTCCGGACTGCGAAGCGCCTTGCGCCCCTTGCATGGACTGTACGGTTGCCTGGTTTTGTTGCTGAAATTTTAAATTGTGAAAACTATATGCGCATTTTTTCGAACACACCTTTGACTTCATCTGTGCCTCTATGGCTTCAGCCTCTTTATGTTTGCCTATACTACGATAATACTCCGCCCACTGTGCACTGTAGTCTGGCTGACCTCCGTTGGAAGCGGCAGCAGTTGGTGTTGCTGGTGGCGCAGATCCGGGGCCCCCGGCCCCCGTCGCCGCTTGGGGTTGACCTGGTGCGGTTGATGGTGTCACTCCTTTCGTTTTAGCCTAAACAAGAGAAAAAACAACGTAGATTGATGGTAAATAGATACTAATATCAATAACATATAGCAGGCTGTTATGTCACAAATTTCATTGAGACTAAAACCCACCTGCTGCTCAATCATTTCCGCCTCTCTGTGCATCCCCAAAGATCTATAATATTCGGCCCATTGTAATGAATAATCGGGTTGTCCCGTCGAAGGATTAACTTGCAATGGGTTAGGTTGCGCGGGAGCATCAGCACCCTGTTGGGGTGCGTTCCATTGCTGCTGATAAGCGGGCATTCCCCAATTCTGAGGATTATAACCTTGAGGAGCCATACCAGGATATGCCTAAAGAAGAAAATTACACAATATTTTTTTCTCAGATTCTTCCCAAAATACTCACCGTTTGCATATTGTTAGACATGCTTGGGCCACCAACAGGTACAAAGTTGAGAGGCATTTGTACTTTGTCGCTAATAATTCGCTTGGCCGCTTCGATTTGATCCGTATCTCCGCGGATGATGAACGTTTTCTCGTTCGAATTCTGATTGTTCTGAGACCGGCGATCTAATTCGCAATGTGCACCTGACTGCTGATTGATCTGTTTAATTGTTTCACCACCTGAAATTCATGCGTTTCAATGATAATAAATGCGTTAATAGTAAAATGATTTTCTTTACCTCTACCGATGATAACGCCACACTTCGAACTAGGAACAACGAATGTCACTTCCTGCTGCGGCTGCTGCTGCCTCCGGTCGTCCCAACCGCCGTAGTCCTGACCACCACCGCCATTTCTATTGTTGCCTCGATTGTCATATCGATCGCCACCTCTGCCTCTACCGCCTCCTCGGCCTTGTCCAGGACCCTCACCATCTCGACGGTGGACACTATCGATGAGTTCTTCTATTCGTTGTCGAGCCTATACACAAAGCAATTTTTGATGAGAACTATGTATCGCTATAAACTGAGAGATCAAGATTAAAAATTTGTGTTAGCAACAATATAAAATTGGTACACCTGTGATTCGGTTATAAGTCGATGATAGCTGCTTGGAAACATGACATTGGATTTACAAATGACATTCTGCAAACTTTATTTGAATCTACATATTATTACCAACCATAATATTTATTGTTGATCTGTCTGTATTTTTGTTATTCTTAAAAACGTAATGTCTCATCAAAAAATGAAAACTGTGAATGCGTGAAGAACTTTTAAGAGTCTATGACTGGTTCCACGTCAAAAATGATCTGCACCTACAAACAGAATAGAACCAATAAAGCTGACATTTGGAATTGAACTCATTCAAAAAAGGACCCAAACTTAATTTTATAACTTTGAAAATCGTGTTAGAGCCAACGTACAAAGCTGTAAGACTATTGCAACAAATTTTCAATACAACTATAAGACTAGGGCACTTTCCTAATCCTGCATAACATACAATTGCATAAACTTACCTGTTCTACTTGTTTGGGAGTACCAGAAAGGTAACACCGCCGCTCTCCCGGCCCCTCCTCGCGTGCTTGTTGAAACTGTACGCGCGCGCCTGTTTCAGCTTGTATCTTCTTGATCATATCGCCCCCTTTCCCTATAACGACGCCCACAGCTTGCCTCGGCACTAAAACCTCGGCCTCGTTACCGCCACCGCCGCCGTAATCATTATATTGCTGTCTGTCCTCTTGTCTACCACCACCGCCACCACCTCGTCTATTATAGTTCTGCATCTCTTTTTCGGCAATCAGATCATACACTAACTGTTTGGCGTATTCGACTTTAGAAGGATCACCACTGATCCTGAGCGGTTTCTCCTGTTCCTGATTGGGACCATCTTGAATAACGACCATTTTTGCGCCACTTTTCTCTTGCAACTGCTTGATGGTCTCGCCGCCTTTACCAATTATAAGGCCGACCTTTGGGCCAGGAATCATAATCTCGACGAAGTTGCGGCCGCCACCGCCGCCGCCACCACCGCCGCCGCCGCCGCCACTGCCTCCTCCGCCGCCACCCATTCCCTGGTTCATGTTATTCATTCCTAGTATTTAAATGAAAAATCAGAATTTAGAAATAAAGACATGATCACAGCACATTCACACAAAACATTAGATCTACCATAAAAAAGAATAAAATAAAAACCTACCTAAATTTGTTAGTTTGTGCCTAACCAAGTTCAAATTAACAAATAAGATATAAAGTACAAGCATAAATACACCAGACAAATATACAAGTTGTTTAAATGTTAAATCAACTACTATTTAGCATGCAAATGCATATAAAATGTTCAACCTGGGTAATTATTGTGGCCCATGTTAGGCCCTAGATCGAGCCCACCCAGCCCTTCCGAACGGCCTCTTTGATGGACTATATTCATAATGAGCTCCTTGGCTCTACTGATGGCCTCTTTTGTACCAGATAATGAGCATACACGGTCTGGCATTCCCTGCGAATCAGGTGCCATTTGGATTTTACACCCTGATTCGGACTGAAGTCGAGTGATTTGTTCGCCCCCACGGCCAATTACTGCAAAACATCATTATTCAGTAAAAAAGAAACACTAAACTATACTGATAACTTGAGATCAGTCAAAATCATGTAAAGATATAGAGAAGTTTTAGTGTCTCAAAGATTTCGCATTAGAGCTTATTGTTTTCCTAGATTTTCCTAATTAAACCTAAAATCCAGAATGTAGAATATAAAAGCGCTTTAAGTTTTTTTCAAATTGACATAATTGTTTATTATTTTGAAGTAACTAGACTCTTAACAACTTATTGAAATTATTTAATTGTTAAAGAAAAAAAAAATAAAAATACTGATTAAAATCTCATTTATAAAAAGTTTTCCGTTTTATTCCAAACTAGCCAAACCCGTGAGCTACGCCCCACAGCTCTGCACACTGCCAAGGTCCCACAACCGACCGCACCATGCCTCCACGCCCTCAGTCGCCAATCTGGCGGTGAAAACACAGCTGTTCCACAACATACGATTCAACTGCTCTTCTTCATAGATGCTTCATATAGAGTTCTCACTTGGCACATAATATGCAAGAGTTGGAGTGGGGAAATTGTTGAATCTTCAGCTCTCCGCGTTTAATAGAATAGATAGTATGAAACATTTCGATAACAGATTCCATGTAAGAGACATGTCGCATTTAAATCGAGAAATATATATTGAACACACATAAGCTTATTATGGATTATTTCTATGTTCCCTATATATAGAGTGTCATGGATGCCTGCAATAAATTTAAGGGATAATATAGAAAAACAGGATAAACCCATTCCTCCAATTTTTCTGAAACAATACGTCCCCAATTTCGGAAAACCCCGCACGTCCACCGTTTTTAATTATGTACGAAATAGCATAACATTTTTATGCCATTGTGATGCGTGCATTGACCATTAATTTTATTGTAATTTTTAACGGATAAATGCTTTACTTTGTTAAAATTTCGCACTTGGGCCTGCCGGGCATTCTTCCCAGCCGTACCGAGTTAAATTCAGTAGCGGCAGTTGTTGGGTGGGTTTAAGGGACTTTGCTTTTTTTTTAATTCACTTTCATAATTTGGTCTACTTGCTACTGTCTTTCCATGACACCATGTATACTGCTTACAAAATTTTAGGAATTCCGGCATCCAAACTTAAAAAATCGACATTTTTAAATGTTTTCACAACTTCTATGACCTTCTAGGATATTTGCACCAGTGACACATCAATTAAAATCTTTTAGAAACAATTCATCACTATGTATCTACTTATTTTTAAGGTTTAATTATTAATAATTGAATAAATAATTGTTAATAAACTTTATCCTAATATGAAAAACAATATTTTCGTCAAAAATATTGAGTAACCTAAAAAAAAAGAAACTATGTATTCAAGTTCCAAAATTATCTCCGTGATGTCCCAAATATTGTCAACGCCTTCTACAAAACCATATTCTTATGGTTCATTTCATTAAAGTGTTAAAAAATCAAAATTTGAGTTTACAATGAAACTTTTTATAAATTACAGATTTCTAATTAATCCTAAAGGCAGCAATATATCTTATTAGATCAATTAATATTATTATTTTGAATAACACTTAATACAATAATATGAAGTCATTATCCAGTAAAAAAAATTGAATTTGAAAACTTCGTCATTCTAAATAAATGACAACCTTAGTAAATATAGTAGTGCAATAAAATTACAATTGTTAAAAATTTATAGAAAGAAAAAACATCGGATATTACAGATATTTAGATAAAGAAACATGCAAAGTCTATTGGATGTAATCATTTATGAAGACTCTGTAGAAGCGTGGTCTCAACAATTAAATGTAATAATTATCGTGTTTGTTTTTTATTGTGAGGTGACATCTCAATGTTATGAACGTTTGTTATCTAAATTAAAACACCTTTTTTGTAGTTTTTTTTTTGTCAATTAATTCTGGAACCAACTCACCTTGAACATAATTGGGGAATAGACGAAATTAAGATACAATTATTTTAAGAAAATGAAACTGGGCGGGCCCTCACGTTTTTACTGTTCAGGGGACAATTTCGATTAGGTGGCGGTTCGGTTAGTGAAAATAAAACACCGAACGTAAGGGTAACACGAATATCGCAGCTCTGTATAGAAAACAAAAGATCAACGGTGAAATAAGCCCCATTATCTGACACAAAATGATAAGTGTTCAAAATCACACTGAAGAATTTTAAATTACACTATTACTATTGAAATACAGTCGAATCTCAAGTGTGCGCCGAAAATAAAATGCAAATAATCAATGAAACTGAATTTTTGTGAAAATGAGAAGTAATCTACTGGTGTATTTTATCTTTCATTAAAAAAAAAACTACATATTATCAAAATCGGTGCGTACACACGGATTTATTTAAAACCACTCGATTCATGTTCAACGATTTGATATATAGATATGAAGTGTCAACTTTAACATGGTCAATTTGACATTTAATAATTATGTAATTCCATCAAACTATGACAAGTTGCTTTTTGTGCATGGCCAACTTTGACTAATTCAGTTTATGATATCTCTGTATTTAAAGGTGGTAGTCCCTTATAAGAATACATAAATATCGGGTTTGTATCATGTCTAGAATACCACCGAAAAAACAGTTTGTCGGAGGCCATAGAATAACTTTTTTCATGTCTTGAATTAATTAAAATTAAGCATGGTTAATATTTCACTTTACAGAGAATAGACTAATTATTATTCAAATCTTCTTTCTAGTTACCTTACATTCTGTTAATCCAAAACTAAATACCTCGCCACTAGAACATCCAAAGACATGAAAACTAACTAAACACGGAGTTGTAGTTCCACTCCCGAAACTAGCCCCCAGAGAAAAAATTGGGAATATTTTATTCTCCATTCTCCAAAAGCATTAACCTTACCTTCTTCACGTATGCAAATAATATATATATTTTTTATCAAAAAGCAGAATGTAGGGTTATAATTCTTTCAAATATCAGGTAGTTATAAATGATTAATCAAGTTACCTGTGAATAAAATTTGGACGAGAATTTTGACGTTAAAACCTTTGATGTGTGAATAATTTATAAACACTTTGTAGATTTAAGAACAGAAATCCATTTCTTATTAGAAAATTTTCTGACAGCATATATTTGTGAATAAGGTTGCAGAAATATTTGAAAATAAAGATTTGGTGTAGTCTATCAGACTACACCTGTCCATTTAACCAAAAAAATAAACCTAAACTTTGTCTTTTTCAAACGTACATTTTGGTAGTATTTATGCTGTCATTATAATATTAAAAATATGTATTTTATTAATACATATTGCCTTGTGGAAAAATGTTATTGTATTAGTGTGTTGCTGGCTAATATTTCTGGTTATTTACTTTTACTTCATTACAACTGTATAGCACTGCCAAAAGTCTACCCAATGAAGAGCAACCAGAAACAGTTCTAAGCTGTTGAATAAAGCATGATTGACCGTCTAGGAACCCGTTTAATGGTTCATAGACGGTAAAATCGTACTTGATTCAATCGATTGACTCCAGCTTTTGATCAAATTGATTGACTGTCGAGGGGCCATTTTATACCTACTTCTTAAAACAATTCAGAAGAATCTGTGTATGAAACATCAAGCACTGCTAAGCAACAACTGAAGTCTAATTTAATAATTGACCCTTCGGCCTGCTGTGGCAACAAATCTATTGGTAAAAAATGTTTTGCCAACCTAATCTTATTATTTCAAAGACAAATTCAGAAGATAAGTTTTTTAAACAAGACAAACAATTTTTTTGTTGAGATGCACTTACTTAACCCAACCATCTTATCTGGTACTTTAATATCCTCATTTAGCTGAGGTCCTCCGCCCATCGCTGGTCCCCCCATGCCGCCTTGACTGGGAGGCGGTCTACTCCCCGGTGGTGGCAGTTGAGGAGGTGGTCCGTTGTTTCCTGGACCTTTTTTCGCATCCGGTTCTGGAAAATGAGCCGTGTGAAAAGTATCGCGAAAACTAACCCCAAGTACCTGGCCCGTCCTCTAGCGGTCTCTTTTGTCGGGTGTCGTTGGGATTTGTGGAACCTGGATTGATTTTGGCGGCGATCTGAAAAATAATAGATTTGTGTTGGATGTTTGTTGTGGCACGGGACAAGCCGATCGGTTCTTTTGTTGTTTACGGGTGTTTTCGTACCTGTTTAGCGCGTTGGAGAGCCGCGGCGAACGCTGAAGACTGGTTGAAATTCTGTTGAGGTGGCGGAGCTACCGCTGAATAATCACTCATTTTTTATCAACATTAACAAAATTTTGTCCACATATAAAACATAAAATGGTGGCGCCTAGTCGCCCGCGTACAAACGTGAACGACAGCGTTGGAACTAGAACTGGTGGAAAATTATGTGCCAACCTTACGGATTAAACACACTTCTGTGACCGCTAAATTCAAATCTTTGTAAATGTTTTTAGAAAAAAATATATCTATGTATTTGGGTTATTATGTCCTTCAGGATTGTCTTGATTAAGATAATGTGCGTTATATACAAAAATAGAACACAAAAGAACAATGTGCGTTAATTGTAAAAATAGAACACAAAATAAGGATCTTTGATAATTTTTTGTTTACGGAGAAGAAAAACTAAAATATTCACATTATTATTACATACAGTACATTAGCCCTTTTTATTGTACTACTTCCCATGTTTTCTTTTTATTTCACCAAAACATAAATAATTTCTTAAGTGTTTTGAATCAAGCCATTTTCGAAAAACTCTATGAATGATGTCTACATATAAGCTGTCCCATTTAAAACTCCCCAGTCCAGATTTCTCCGAATTGATTATTGTGATTGAAAAATTCTCGAACAGGTTGATTTTGTTTGCCAGGGGCACATCTTTTCAAGTTCCGGCATTTTGCCCTCTTCACGAGGGGATTGTCAACCCCAAAATCTTAAATGGCACTATATAGGTCGAGTGATACCTCATTTGAAAGGTATTGGAGGCCTCTCTACAACTAGCTGCTTACTTTTTAATATATTGCAGTTTTGACCGTAAAAACGATAATTTTCTATTTGCAAGATAATCCACATCTCATGCTGTGTCCCTTAGAAACCACAAAGACAAACATGTAATTTCTGAAATTTAACTTTTTTTTTTCAAAAGTTGTTAGTTTTCTAGATACAGCTTATTAGGAAAACTTATACCCAGCACTGTCTATGACCAACTTTATATTGGTATTCGTAAAAAATAATAATAAAAAACTAGGAAGCAAGGAAACATAAGCAATCCACCGCTCTGTTTATTAATCATTATCTAAGGGTGTATTTAATTGAATAATAAAACAAATAGAATGCAATTACTTACGTATTATTACGCCTGTAACAAATGCTCATAATGTAATAAATAAGGCGAATCACGTTAAGGGAATTGAACCTTATAGACCCCTTCGCTTCAACCTACATGTGTGCTAATTCAGATAACCAAACGTGCCATACAAGTAGTAGTGCCGATAACAACCATCAGATCAGAACTGATTGTTTACGTACGGAAGGTACTTTTTTGCGACAAAAACGGTCAATAAGTTTTTATTACTAAGATTTTCTCGGTCAATATGATGTTTGTGAACGATTCGTGAAAATAAGAGGCGGAATTTTTTTTGTGTATTTGAAAAAATGCTTCCCACACAGCACAAAACATTTCCTACAATCTTTCTGTAATGTTACAATCTGTCACTTGCATAAATTATATTGCTGAGATATGTCTTTGGATATATTTCAAATGTGTCGAAAATAAAATATTGCTAGTAAATGGTCTTTGTTACATTCATACATCCATATCACATCGATATTACATAGGATAAAGGATAGTCAGTAAATGGCGCAGATCTTTATGGTTTGCTCTATGTTTGCTCCGAGAGGACGTGTCAGCACAGATTAGAGAGTTTAAACTCTCTAATCTGTGGTGTCAGTACTACATATAAGATTGCCATTTCTTTTTAACAAAATTTCGCATTTTTTGTTACATAATCGTAATGGATACCACTCGAGCATTGAAAATAATCTGATTAAACTATCCTCGTCATTCGACGTATTCCGCGAAATACGTCTCATGCCTCGGAAGTTTAATCGATATTTTCTATGCTCTTGTGATATTATTACTAATTATAGTTATTACAAGCGACATAAATGCTTCATTGTTAGCGAGTGGGATATTTGAATCACGAATGCGCTAGATAGCACGAGTGATACACATCTCACGCTACAATAGGCATTTCGGTCACGTGTAAGTACGACGTTTTATGCCCGACGTGTAATTTCTTATAAAAAGTTAAAAATAAAAAAAAATAATGAAGTTGTCAAAATAACGTTTCAAAAAATTGTTAATGATGTCTTACCATTGTGAAACCATAGTAATTCACCCCTTTTAACATTATACCACTTGTGAGTAAAATGCTACATTATACGTTCCATTTGCGTGGAATAATAAGTCCGATTTTGAATGTATCCACAACTGACTGATTGACTAATGGTATTGGAATGACAACCATTTTTTGACTTAAAAATTTTGAAATTGATTGAACACGAGAGTGAGTTCTAGTTTTTAAAGGAAAAAACAATTCAATAAATGGTTGTCATTTCTCATCCATTCAGTCAGTCGATGAGTATAGTGGACAGGGGTGCGATATTTAAATTAAATTATGGCGGGAAACCTACACCTAGTGACTTTAATTGTTACAGGTTGGTATTGATTTTCATTGCGACGCCATATTGGACGCCACGCTGCCGCCATTTGCATTTCGAACAAGCCGCTTCATTTTTGTGTTCGTCTTCGTGTGTGGAAGTTCTTCAAGTTCTCAAATTACCGCCCAAGTTCTGCTGCTAAAAGGTTTTTCGTTCCAGTTCTGCGGTAATTATTAAAACATGGGCGACAGAGACTCATCAGACGAGAAGGACCGGTCGAGGGAACGTTCTCGTAGAGATCGCCCCAGCCGTTTTTCGGAGGCAAGCCGAGAGCGCAGTTTGGACAGGGGTCGTGAAAGAGGTGGCATGAAATCTTCAAACTGCCGAGTGTACGTATCAAATATTCCTTATGAATATCGTTGGCAAGATATGAAAGATCTCTTTCGAAGTCAAGTTGGGGATGTACAGTTTGTCGAGTTATTCGTAGACGATAATGATAAGTCTCGTGGTTGTGGCATCGTTGAGTTTTCCGAACCCCAATCTGTTAAAAAATGTCTGGAGGTCATGCAGCGTTTTGAGGTTAAAACTCGAAAGTTAATTATTAAGGAGGACAGCGGTAATATCCGCGATAAACATGGGAACATCATCGGTGGATCGGGCAACAAAAGGGGCAGAGACGACTCTCGCTACCGGGACGAACGGTACGATTCTCAGCAGAGCTTGGTGAATAGGCCAAGTGGTGATGTCGTCGAAAATAAATGGGGCAATACTTACGGACTCAGTCCTCAGTTTCTAGACTCGCTTCGAATAGAAACTCCACTTTGTAACAGAGTTTTTGTTGCCAATGTAAGTATGACTGAAAATTTCTTGTTGGTTTCTTTTTTATTAATGCCTCGTGTTGGATGGACAGGAGATGCGATATTTTTACTGGGGTGTATCTAAGTTGGTGATGATTCAATAGGGTTTAAATTTGTTTTGGACACGCGGTGTTAATAAAATTGTCTTAGGCAGTATTGTAAATGCAATGTTGAAGCACCATGTGAACCCTTTAGTTTTCGAATCAAAAGGAGATCTGAGAAATTGAATTTTGACCAGGACTGTTTATGTTTACAATTTGTTTATCAAGGAGTCCCTTTTTCGACATTTGATGGAGGGTAGATTAGAGTGTTTATCTTATAAATAATCTGTGTTTACAGATTACTCTTGGATTGTTTCAGTTGTATGAGCAGTATACACAAGACTATTTTTTAATTCTTTAATCATTGAAAGGTACATATCATAAATACATTTGCAGTATCAAGATATGACAGCATTTTAAGGAGTGAAACAAATTGTGATCTCTTAATTTTTTTAGGTAGATGTACGAAAAATAAATTTTTTTTTTGTTGTCCAGGAATTTGTTACCTTGTTATTACCAAATTCTTCAGTACTGCCATATTATAAGACATGAATAATTTGTTTGATATTCCACTTTCAAGTCATGTAGACGCAAGTTGATCTTAGTGTTGACCTTTGGTGTGTGGCTCTGAACCCTATGAACTTGACTACCCTTATTGCAAACGTGGGCTCTACATTCCTCATCTTGATGGGGGATCAATTAAGAATAACCCATCTCTACAAGAATGTTTCTATTGATCATTATTGTAAAATCCTTCATATTGTATTGAGTGTTTATAGTTAAAATCTATCTTTTATTGGATTTTAACTCTTTAAACTTGTTGCCCAGCAATGCAGACTGGATTAAGGTTTTTGAAAAGGGTAAAGAATTGTAACAGTTATAATAAATTTGGTACGATCTATTGAGGGGCTCATCGTGAGTTTGAACATACTTTGTCTTTGCTCTGTCATGGTTTTAAGAACTTCAGAAATACATATTTTTTGTTATTTCATCCTTTTTGTGCATTACGTCCATTTTTTTATTTGAATATAAAAAGGGTTCACATAAGGTTCTTTTCAGTGTACAATGGACTTAGAAAATTGAAATTGAAAAAGGCTGTGAATTATAAGATATTTTACTTATAGATTTACTTAGATCAACTGGTTTTAAGGTTTATTGGTTTCTAACTGAAGAAATGACCAATATACTTCGAGGTTTAATACATTTTAATTTTTTTGGTTTAAAAAATAAATACACAAGGCAGATAAATCCATTTTTGAGAAAAAGTTAAATGATGACCGATTCATGTTTTTTGGGTTAAGATGAATCCATTGCAACTATCATGAAGAAATAAACTAAATATTTTGTTTCTTGTGTTTAACATTGACATTTATTTTGAATTTTATTAATTATATTAAATATGCAGTTCACTTATAATTCACCTTTTTATGGCTACTAGAAAATAACTACATATAAATAAAGGTTATGAAATTTTTTTATAACAAAAACAATTTAGAACAGGCAACTATAACAAGAAAACGAGCTTGCAAAGGAATATTTTCGTATTTTTCTTCGTTGGAGATGATTGTGTGAACTTTTCGTATTGACCCTGAAATATGACACAAATTTGTTGTCTGGGTTTGAGACACCGTTATTGTATTATTACATTTTAATAACTTAAATTTTCAAAATAATTTAAGTAAATGTATATTTCATGTTATGCAGTGGCGTTGTTATACAGTGTGGAATCTAAGTAACGCATAAATTCATTAATTCCGTTGATATTAATTTTTTGGAAAAAATCTGGAAGGGGTATAGCGATCTTAACAACAGCAAATATTTTCAGCCTATTTTCAGTTTTTTTATGTCATTTGGTTTTTATGTTATGAAGTCATCGACTTTTTTTTTTAATGAGAACTTATATTTTTTATTATTGATTTTTGTATCGAGAAAAACAGTTCAAGTATTAAAAATTCATCAAATTGGGAAAATGAATGTAGCCACCTAAGTTTGACGGAAAGTTATCGGGGGCACATTCGTTTTTATTTTGAAATTATATAAATAGTTGAAAAATCGAACTAGAACTTTATTATCGGCTCAATTCAAAGTTAATGAATACTTGAACTTTAAGACTGTTTTTCTCGATTTTTTTCAAATATAACATTGAAAATTTTATATGGTTGTAAACGGAATAAAAAGTACTACCAAAATCAATAATAAAAAGTGTAGGTCGTCATTAAAAAAAAAGTCGATGACGTCATAACATAAGAAACTGACAATAGGCTGAAAATATTTGCTGAAGTTAAAATCGCGATACCACTTTTCCAAAAAATTAATATCAACTGAATTACTGAATTTATGCGTTACTTACTTTCCACACTGTATAGTTTTTCTTTCATCATCAGCTCAAAACTTCTTAGCATGGATTTACCTGGTTTTGCTTGAGCGTCCCACATTTAGAATAGGAATACTTTGAAGAACGTCGACTAAAATTAACAGCGAGCAATTTATTTGAAATCTAATGGAAAGCCAAATGACAGCCGTTTAGTGGTCTGGTCAGACCGTATGATATTATCACTTTCTGTTCATTACTTTTTTGTTTTACATTAGCAACACGGTACCCAATGTATTTCTTGTGGATTTATCATGTACATATTTGTCCAAATAATTTTAAAGAGCTGAATGCTGTGCTCTAATAAGTGGCCTGTTGTTGTTGATTATAAGTCCTCAAAGTATTTCTGCTCAACTTATATAATCTAGATAACTACTAATGTTGATGTCTTCTATTGGCCTTTTTGTGATGTACAGTCTTATTAATTTGACAAGGAGTATCGATTAAATTGGTCCACATAAATTAAGAATAGACTGGGTTTGTTCTTGTTCCAAGGCAATCTACGACCCTTATTATTGGTTTTCTAAGTCCTGATTTTTTAAAACTACTCGGTCCTCTGACACACAACAATCATATATCTGTCTTGATTTTTTTGCAGTTGGAATATAACGTTGATAAGAAAAAACTAAAAGAAGTATTTCGTTTGGCCGGTCGCATTGTTCGTGTCGATTTACACACGGACAAAGATGGTCGCAGTCGAGGTTTCGCAATTGTCGAATATGACCACCCTGTAGAAGCGGTCCAAGCCATATCCATGTTTCACAATCAGATCTTAAACGATCGTCCCATGAGTGTTAGGATAGATCGGGCGAATGAAACTTTGAAATTACCGGAGGGACTTAAAGGCATCGGCATGGGATTAGGCAGCAACGGTGAACCGTTGCGAGATGTTGCTAGAAATCTACCTTCCATCGTTAATAACCCCCCAACAGCTGGAAATAGTGGCCCAGGAATTCTTGGTGCTGTACCTAACCAAGCCTTGCAGATGGCCAATGCTCTCAGTGGATTAAACAGCGTCGTCGGCGGTTCAGGTTTTGGGGGCTTAAGTAGTAATTCGTCTGTCCTCCAAGCAGCAAATCTTGCTGGAATGGGAGGCCTGGCGAGCAACCTTTTGAACAGCGGATTGAACAGTGAACAGCTTTCTCTGGCCAACAATCTGGTGTCAAACCCGCTGAACAGTTCACAGCTGGGATCTTTGGGAGGAACGGGTGGTTCCGGAAGCCTGGGACAGGGTCTCGGCAATAACAATTCCAACTCCCAATCATATTCCCGGGAGAACAATTCTTTTGGAAGTAATCCAGGAGGCGGTTTCAATCAGAATCAAAATTACAATAGCGGCAGGAGCTTCCAGAATTACGATTCTAAGGGGTCTTCTGGAGGAGGTTACTCGTTCGGAGGCAATAATAGAGACAGCGGTTATGGATCTCTAGGCGGCAACCTTGGAAATTTGGGTGGTGGCGGCTCGTTACTGCGCAATCAGGGCTCAGGAGGAAACTTAAAAGACGGCGGTGGATATTCAAGAAAAGTCTTGGTTACAAATGTAAGTAAAGATCTGTAGGGTAATCGACAAGTGGTTTATGGATATTTTAGTTGCCTTCTTCGGCGAGTTACAAAATGTTGAATGAAAAGTTTAACGAATTTGGGGATGTTCAACATTTGGAAGAGAAAGGAGCTGGAAGTATGCTGATTGTTTATGGGGCTGATTGGCAAGCTGAAAGAGCTATTAGTATCCTTTGGTTCAATTTACATCTTCAACAATTATTTTTTGTCGCTTTTATGAAGGTCTGTTTATTTGATTTTTGCTGTAAAACTCTTCCTATTGTCGTCAGTGGTTCTTCTAGGAACTTTTTGAGATGAACAAGTCGGTTTCTTCACTACCACTCTTAATGCCCGAGGACGTCTTTTGTTTTGGAAAATCTTTTAAACAGACCTCTTGTTGCCGGTTTTCCTTAACCTGTTTACAGAAAATTTGGATCGTGCAAGAATCGACGGACGGACAATCGACGCTCGACTGTTCTATTAGGATGTTTTAAGAATTGACGTAATTGGTTGCGCATGTGTTGTAGTATTAGAAAATAGAATATAGGGTTAATTTTAATGTTTATTGGTATTTTCTTCTAATGTAAATGTTGGATGAAAACTGTCCATTATAATTTTGTGTTAGTGTAAATGTTTCTTTTATACTTCTTAAATAAATTACGTCGACCTTCTTCAAAACAATTTTTTTTGTTGCGATGTTCAACCCAACACTTTACTTAGGTCTCGCTGAATGGCAAGGGGACTGCATTCCAAGTCTTATAAAATTGTTCCTGGTTTTTACGATATGTCTGTGGTTGTAAGGATGTGTAGTCTGATTAAAATAAAATTTTGCATTTGGTAAAAGTTAGGATGTTTTATTAACTCTGTGTTTCATTTGTAGAGGGTGACACCATGGGCAGACAATTGAGTAATTGGAATTCTGAATGAACCATGGTTCTGTAAGGATAGTACTAAGTAATTTTTTTTGTATATTTTGTTAGTAGTCTTGACTTAAGTGTACCCTCAAGGGTTGATTGATCAACACAACTATATTTTATTTATATTTGTTTTTATGTCTTCAATAAAAAAATCTAATGGAAAATTGACTTGTCATTTTCATTTCGCAAATTTTGGTTTTAATTTTCTGAATAAGTGTGGAAAACTTTAATTTCTTCTAGATTTTTCGTTGATTTAATTTTTTGTTGTTGTTTTTGCCTTGCAATCTTTTTCAGTCATGAAGATGTTTGTACAGGGTTTTCATACATCATGTTGCCTCTGGAAAACAAACTTTACATGATCAATACATGTCCAGAGGCAACGTGATATATGAATCATTTATGAAGACCCGGTATTATTTATCTGATTGGTCGTAAAAGTTGTCCTTAAAATCAGAAATTGTTGGGAGGGTGCACCTCAATAAATTTACACTGGAGCATGTTTCAACACATTCGATCGCTATAATCCCTATGATATCGATCGAGATGAAGAGTATGTAGTCATCCTCGGTTTTAGACACGCAACTGCTTCTTCTATGTGGCTCTACAGTATCTTCTATGCTTGATGGTTCTTTCAGCATACAATTTTCATATTAACTACTTTAGTTTTTTAATCCATTTTTTGTGTTTTACTCTCCATTTTTATATATATTTTTTTGTTTTCACCACGTCGGCCTACCGGTCGAAAGCAAGTGCCAATGTGCGAAATGGGTGCAAAATACGGGGTGTTACTTATTAAGTTAACTTCGGAGCAAAATACAGGGTGTTACTTATTAAGTTAACTTCGGAGCAAAATACAGGGTGTTACTCAAGTTAACTTCGGAATTTTTCTGTGTCCCTCTATTCTTTTTGCATTTGCTGATTCTGTCAATAACGCATTGGTTGTCAAATGATAAACGTCAATTCAGAATTGAATTCAAAGAATATACGGGACTCATCCAATGCGTAATCTGAATGGGTACTCTAAACCCTTTAACGAGGATCTATTGGAGGGCAAGTCTGGTGCCAGCAGCATCGGTATTTCCAGCCCCAATAGCGTATATCAAAGTTGTTGCTCATAATCGAATCTGTCTTGCGCCGCCGGTTCATCGTTCGCGGTGTCAACTAGCGTGCCTCGAGACGTCCTGCCGGTGGGCTTAGCTCGGGAGAGCACCACCAGCAGTGGAGCCTGCGACTTAATTTGACTAAACACGGGAAACCTCAGTAGGCCCGGAAAACACGGCGGGAGAAGATCCTTCATCGAATTGTTCTTTGATACATACATCATCATAATTTAATAACATTTGAAGTGTACCTTGATTTTTGAAGTTATGTAAAAAGTACAACTATTTTCCTAAAGTATCATTTTTATTTTACATGGAAAATGCACAGGCGACTAAATGAAAACACCTTGTATAAACCTATTACACATACGCGAAAATTTACTGTTGCTCGCGATGTAATATTTGACGAAGTATTTAAAAAATCACGGAGGCAACTTGATAAGGTGATCGAAATTGACAGATATACAGGTGAAAATATGGACTATTTCAGTACATAATAACTACAAGTACTGAAGAAATTTTTTCAACAAACGGGGGTGCTAGAGAAAACAAACGCACACGGTTCAGAACAAATGCAATCAAACACTGAATAAACATAGTGTCACTGAAAATTGCATTTCAATTTCAAATGAGTACCCGTACATCAAGTGGGCATTCTCTAACGTGATGATTTTTGAGGTAGGTATTAAAAATGTAAATCCTTGTATATTATATACGTACAAAGCTTCATTTATTTTAACAAAAACAAGTGTAACAAAATCGTCGCCGTGCAACAAAATAAACTACGGTAAAATATAAACAATATACTAATAACGTTTTTGATCTTATAACAAAACAGTACAAACCATAACTAATAAGTTTAGAACAGTCCACAGCACGTTAATTTTTTTTAACTTCACATGCAGAACAATAAAAGTGTGATGTACAAACTATTCTTTTAAATTCTAGCAAGTAGGATAGCTTAAGCTTAAAGTAACACATTATCATAATTCGTACACGAAAACAAAAGGTAACTGAAAACCACCATGGGCATAGTCTAGAAATTAATCTTAGAATTAACATAGTTCAAGCGAGTATTTGTCTTTACTATAAAACTTTTAAATTACTCATTTATTTCATACATATTACAACACACAGTTGTTAGTTAATTTATAACTCATTCATCCAATCAACACCATAAACATTATCACATTTACATAGCGAAAAACAGAGAGATGATTCACAAATAGGTAGACTAGAAACCTAATCGACGGTTAACTTCTTGAAACTTCCATCAATACCAACCCCAAGTTCTTCGTTCATTTCCGAAACTAGAGGACATGTTTTTTCGTCAATTTCAATATACATGTCGTCCAAAGCCAGAACTGATTCGCGTTTTGCTTTGAGAACTGTTTTGAACTTCGCTAACATGTCTTGCAGAGGAACTTCGCCGCCGTATTCTTTGGGAAGAATCTTCTTATCGATCTTTTGGTACATTTCATCGATGTTTTTGTATATCTGCCAAAAGAAGTGTGAGATTTGGTACACAGAAAATGGAGTACACTTACGAAGATTCTGTTTTTGAGTTTTTCGTTCAACAGCGAAATTGCGAATTCGATGAGTTTGATTGCATTGGACGAGATGTTGAGGAAGTGGTTGGCTTTGTGCCGCATGGGGGTGGTGTTCTATAAAAAATTATTTGTTTTTTTTTTCCATACTTTTGACGCTTTGGGGTCGTACCTGAATGCACCTGAGGATATTCCTGACGTCAGTGAGCGACCACAATGAAATATGCGACATTTGGAAGCCACTTTCGTCGTTAATGTAAGTGTATCCGTTGATTTGGTTAACTTCATCGTCCATCAAAGTCTCCGTTACCAAACTGTGCACTTTGACCATGTGCGCCGAGGTGAACTTATGAGGATCAAATTTTCCGGCGCAGCTGAAGAGTACTAATCTTCCTTGATCGCGGTCCAGCAAGGGCACCAAGTACCCAGCGTTGATAATTTCAGCCAGATCTGGGTCCTCACAATCTAATTTTTTGAACCATTGAGGGTATAATTGACGGATGGTCAAGTACCGTTCAAGCATTTCACAGGCTTGGGGGACGCTGAATTTTCGAGTTCTGAGGAAGCGTAGTAGGAAGGGAGCATCTGAAATCAAAATGCGGGACTTCAAGTAATAATTGCAATAGTTAAGTTTCTATTATCTTTATTTCGCCGAGAAATTCTCGATTAAAGGACACAATTCTCCTGAAAATAAGGGAATCCGAAGTCACAGACATATTTTGTGTGTTGTTTAGCATGTGCTTGATTTGTATTTGTTCAAGACCACGCACTGTCATTATATTATTACAGTTACTGCTTATATAATTGTCATTAGCTGCATTTTTGGCGGATTAATAGCTCCATTGTGTTTTGCTTAAAGCCAAGGTAGTTATATTGTTTTAGCTTGCATCATTGTTGCAAAGTTTCATTTGATGTATTTTTTCTACGATCGCCACTGCAAACAGCTAGTATTGTTAGTTTACCAATCATGTAGGCATGTCCTTATGCACAGTAGTGCGTAAAATAAGGCGATTGCACAGTTGGGGATATTTCATTTTATCAAGTTATGATGGCAGTAAAATTGACAGACTACTAGAACGCAGTAAAACAATATTATTATCATTGCAACTATGAATTTTACTCTTATTCCCTTAATAAATCATAAATGGAAGAAAACAGGATAAATAAGGTTTATCAAAAACGTCAAATTCAATAACTTATTTATATCTGATCGGTTGACTAAATTGCTGGGGAAGACCACAATTGATTAAGTTTTGTTTAATGTTAATGTTTTGCGTTGAAGAATATAAAGTAAGAAAAACGGTTGTATGTGTTATTTCTAAACTGCTCCCACCGATTTCTCATTGGTTGACTAAATGGTTGGAGAAAGAACCATTTTCTGACTAGAAAGACTTGTGTAATGTGGAATTTAACGATTCAAAATTTGGGAAATTCAGGAATTCAAAATGTGAATCGTTTCTAAATTCGGGGTTTCCACGATTCAGAATTTGCAATTTCAAAGATCCAACGACAAAAATTAATTTAAAATTTGGCAGTTCGGGAATTCGACATGTAAAAGATTCAATTTTGGGATTCAGAAATTCAAGATGTTACCGGTTCAAAATGTTCGGGAATAAAATTGATTTACGACCCAAATTTTACAAGTTCAAAAGTTGCAACTTCCTGATCAAGGAAGATTTCGACGATTCAAAATTTGCAAATTTTAGGAATTCAAGATGTGAATGGTTACAATTCCCAAGTTTTGAAATTCAAAATTTCAAAATTCATTATTTTCACCACTCGATCTGCTAATTGCGAACTCAGGATTTCAAGGATCCAGCGTAGAAGTTCGAGAATTCAACATGTCAACGATTGGACTTCGGGACTCAAGATGGATTCAAGATTTTATCGATTCAAATCCGGGAAACAAAATTTCGACGATTTAAAATTTACATTTTTTAGTTGCAGCAACTCAAGATTTCAACAAATTAAAATTAATAAATTTAAGGGGTTCAAGATGTGAGGGGTTAAAATTTCCGCATGGGAAATCAAGATTGCAACAAATCTAAATTTCTGCGACTCGGAATTTGCAATTTCTGAATTCAGAATTTCAAGTGTCCAACGACACAAATTGATTTATAATTTACAAGTTCGGGAATGCAACATGTCAACGATTGGAGTTCGGGACTCCCAAATTCAAGATTTACACTTTCCACGGTTTAAGATTTACAATTTCCAGACGCAGGAAGTCAAGATTTCAACAAATTAAAATTTATAAATTTAGGATTTCAAGATGAGAGGGGTTAAAATTTCCGAATTTTGGAAATCATGATGCGAATTCAGAATTTCAAGTGTTTTAACGACACAAATTGATTTATAATTTACAAGTTCGGAAATTCAACATGTCAACTAAGGGACCTCGGGTCTCCGAAATTCAAGATTTTATCGATTCAACTCCGGGAAACTAAATGTCGGAATTCAAAATTTCCACGATTAAATTTTACAATTTCCAGACGCAGGAAGTCAAGATTTCAGCAAATTAAAATTTATAAAATTGGGATTTGAAGATGTGAGGGGTTAAAATTTCCGAATTTTGGAAATCAAGATTGCCACAAATCTAAATTTCTACGAGCCAGAATTTTCAATTTCTGAATTTCAAGTGTCCAGCGACAAATTAATGAAATCAATAGAGGAGTCAAACAAGGAAACAGACTAAGCTCTTTATTATTCATTATAACAATGTATAATATCTTGATGAAAAAGCTCATTACGGTGGTTATATTGATACAGGGTGCCCATTTTATTTGTTCACGCCTGAAGATTCAGATATAGGCAACACATTAAACATTTTACAGATCACTTATTTTTTAAATGAAGAATTATTAGTGGGTCTAAAATTAAACTCAAAACGTCAATTCAAAGCAATGTTTTAATAAAATATGAAACGTAAATCCTTAAAAAACATAGTTGTTGATGAAATGTTTAATATGTTGCCGACTTCTGAATCTTCTGGCGTGAACAGATAAAATGGGCACCCTGTATATTTGATTTTTGAAGTTAAGAGATTGATGGACGTTTGGGTGGCAGAAATCAAGGAAATGGAGATGGGAAAAATACATGCAACAAATAGAAAATAACGTTTGATGTTCTGGGAAGCATAATAAGTGACAAATAGGTGAAGTAGCAGACGAGAGTTAACACTGAAGGTTCAAAATAATAGAAATTTGGAACACTTTCAAGGCGTCCAATTTCAAGCAACTTAAAAAAATTAGGTAGATGCTACCAGCAGCAAAAAAATATTGGGACTGTTTTTACCTGTCAAACCTTTGTTTTCAAACAGTAGGTGACATTTTTGACAGTTCATCTAAATTTTCAAAAGAACAAATTAATCAGCTCAACATTTTTTTGTCCCAATATTTTTCTTAAAATTTAAATATATCTATGTCGAACTCCACAAACTTTAATAACTGTAAGATTACTAATGGTACATGTTTCGGCAGAATACTTCTGCCATCATCAGCCCTAATTTAACAAGAGATTAATGATACAATTGATGAATTACAAGAGGGGTTCTTACCTTAAAGAATATAAAAAATTATGACATTGACGTAATTTTGAATTAAATTTGACGTTTTCAAAGGGTTACATGATTTTTAAAAGATTTCGTAAAAACAACATTTTATAAATGTAAAAATTAAAAATGGATCAAAGAGAATCTGGTAAGTTTGTTTGAGTGAAAAATTAAAATAGTGAATTAATAATGGGATTATTGAAGTTATTCTGTTCATTTAAACAAGATCTGTTTTCCAGTTTCAAGGCTTTCCTTATTTCCAAAGTCTCGAGAAAATCTAATTTCCGGCCTTTATTGCATTTATGAATCAATTTTGAATTTGATGGTGAAAAACTATGTTTCGTTATTAATATATGATTGGCGAAAGAAGAAGGTGTTGATGGTGGAGGATCAAGATCTGTGTTGTTATAGATGTGCCTGAAATGTTCTTTAATACGGTCTGATATTTTGCGACCTGTCTGACCTATGTAGAATGACTCACAAGTAGAGCAGCTTAATTTGTATACACCTGATGATGATTTGTAATCTAATGGATCTTTATTTTTAATAAAAAATCTGGATAAGTTGTTATCTGTTTTAAATGAAACTTTAAAACCGTTTTTCTTAAGTATTTTAGAACATTTCTCTGAGACGACGCCAAAATATGTTAATGAATTTGAAAAGGAAATTGTTTCTGAAGGATTTTTAACCAAGTAGTGTGTGTATTTGAATTTGTTACAGTATCTATAGTATAATTTATTTATAGTTTTTAAAGAATATCCATTATTTGAAGCGATTTGTTTAATGTTATTAAGTTCTGTTTGAAAAGATGAATCTGATAGTGGTATAGAAAATAATCGGTGGAAAAAGGAATGAAAAGCTGCAAATTTATGGGAAACAGGGTGACAAGAGTCAAAAGGTATTACGCAATCTGTGATACTAGGTTTTCTATAAATGTCAAATTCAAAAGTATTATTATTTCTAGTGATTAACAAGTCTAAAAAGGGGATTTGGGAATTGATTTCAATTTCAACGGTGAATTTAATGGATTGGTTTAATGAATTTAAGTTGCTGAGTGCGTTATCAAGTTCAGAATCAGATCCTTTGAATAAAACAATTATGTCATCTACATATCTGTACCAAAAGAGAAAATGATCTTTAAAAGGTGAAGAAGTTAAAAACTGATCTTCCAAGTTATTCATGAATATTTCTGCTAAAAGAGGTGACAAATTAGAGCCCATTGCTAAGCCTGAGTCTTGTGAATAAAAATTATTATTAAATTGAAAGAAATTTTGATCTAGGACAGTCTCACAAAGTGAATGTAAATTTAGGGCATGTATGGTTGGCATATTAGAATTAAATAGTAGGTTTTTTAAAATTAATAAGCAAGATTTGGGTGGGATGCTGGGGAATAAATTAACTACGTCAAATGAAACAAGTCTAGTGTCTGATGGAATTTGGAAATTTCTAATTTTGGAGCAAAGATCTATTGAGTTTTTTATTGCAAATTTGTTATTAAAATCTAAATGTTGTCTAAGAATTGTATTAAGCCATTTTGAAAGTATTGATACAGGTGAATTAACAAAAGAAACTACTGGTCTAATGGGAAAAGGTTGAGTTTTATGTATTTTAGGTAGACCGTATAGTCTAGGTATGCAAGGATTCATGGGTATTAGTGTGAAAGCTTTTGGGTCAAAATATTTAATAGTTTCTGAAACGTCTTTGAGCGTAGATTTAAGGTTGGAAACAAATTTTGAAGTAGGATCTTTTTTGAGTTTTGTAAAGTCACCAGATTTTAAGAAATTCTCTACTTTGTTTAAGTAATCTTGTTTGTTAAGTATTACCAAGCTTCAGATCACCCCAAAATTTATCTCTATAAGGACTGGAATCAAAAACCACATATCTTGGAAGATTAAACGACAGGCGGAGAGAAACTGGATCAAAGAATGCATCAAAGAACATTATCGCCACCTCAACATCGTGAATAGAGACCTCAAATGGCTTTACTTTGAAATCAATTTCTCCCTGGACCACCTACAGTTCGACTATGCGGACAGACTTATTAGAGATAGATTACAAGACTTAGCACATAGGAAATACGAGAATCTAGTAAGAAAGTTAGATCACCTTTGCTTTGAACAATTAAACATGCCATTTAAAGATAAGAGGTCCATCTTAGACCATCATGTAGAATCTTTACCTATTCAAAGTAGTCAAGCTATAGATCATAAATTTCACAATAGAGTTTTAAATGACAGTAATACCTTATTTTGAGAGTCTGAAATTAATTTTCTTTCCAAAGGCCTTAAATACAATGTCCAACCATTAAATATCCAACACGTAAAAGAAACACTTGCAGTTGAAACAGAAATCATCACCAATCATTATAATACACCATTGATACCCGATACCATTCCATCACTAGTAACTACATTAACTACCTTATCTAAAGACAATATCACAAAGAACATTTCAGATTCAAACATGATTAAAAGCTTAAAAACAAAAATTAAAGAAAACAACATTTGTATTAGTAAAGCTGACAAGGGTAATTGTTTGGTAATACTTAACAAACAAGATTACTTAAACAAAGTAGAGAATTTCTTAAAATCTGGTGACTTTACAAAACTCAAAAAAGATCCTACTTCAAAATTTGTTTCCAACCTTAAATCTACGCTCAAAGACGTTTCAGAAACTATTAAATATTTTGACCCAAAAGCTTTCACACTAATACCCATGAATCCTTGCATACCTAGACTATACGGTCTACCTAAAATACATAAAACTCAACCTTTTCCCATTAGACCAGTAGTTTCTTTTGTTAATTCACCTGTATCAATACTTTCAAAATGGCTTAATACAATTCTTAGACAACATTTAGATTTTAATAACAAATTTGCAATAAAAAACTCAATAGATCTTTGCTCCAAAATTAGAAATTTCCAAATTCCATCAGACACTAGACTTGTTTCATTTGACGTAGTTAATTTATTCCCCAGCATCCCACCCAAATCTTGCTTATTAATTTTAAAAAACCTACTATTTAATTCTAATATGCCAACCATACATGCACTAAATTTACATTCACTTTGTGAGACTGTCCTAGATCAAAATTTCTTTCAATTTAATAATAATTTTTATTCACAAGACTCAGGCTTAGCAATGGGCTCTAATTTGTCACCTCTTTTAGCAGAAATATTCATGAATAACTTGGAAGATCAGTTTTTAACTTCTTCACCTTTTAAAGATCATTTTCTCTTTTGGTACAGATATGTAGATGACATAATTGTTTTATTCAAAGGATCTGATTCTGAACTTGATAACGCACTCAGCAACTTAAATTCATTAAACCAATCCATTAAATTCACCGTTGAAATTGAAATCAATTCCCAAATCCCCTTTTTAGACTTGTTAATCACTAGAAATAATAATACTTTTGAATTTGACATTTATAGAAAACCTAGTATCACAGATTGCGTAATACCTTTTGACTCTTGTCACCCTGTTTCCCATAAATTTGCAGCCTTTCATTCCTTTTTCCACCGATTATTTTCTATACCACTATCAGATTCATCTTTTCAAACAGAACTTAATAACATTAAACAAATCGCTTCAAATAATGGATATTCTTTAAAAACTATAAATAAATTATACTATAGATACTGTAACAAATTCAAATACACACACTACTTGGTTAAAAATCCTTCAGAAACAATTTCCTTTTCAAATTCATTAACATATTTTGGCGTCGTCTCAGAGAAATGTTCTAAAATACTTAAGAAAAACGGTTTTAAAGTTTCATTTAAAACAGATAACAACTTATCCAGATTTTTTATTAAAAATAAAGATCCATTAGATTACAAATCATCATCAGGTGTATACAAATTAAGCTGCTCTACTTGTGAGTCATTCTACATAGGTCAGACAGGTCGCAAAATATCAGACCGTATTAAAGAACATTTCAGGCACATCTATAACAACACAGATCTTGATCCTCCACCATCAACACCTTCTTCTTTCGCCAATCATATATTAATAACGAAACATAGTTTTTCACCATCAAATTCAAAATTGATTCATAAATGCAATAAAGGCCGGAAATTAGATTTTCTCGAGACTTTGGAAATAAGGAAAGCCTTGAAACTGGAAAACAGATCTTGTTTAAATGAACAGAATAACTTCAATAATCCCATTATTAATTCACTATTTTAATTTTTCACTCAAACAAACTTACCAGATTCTCTTTGATCCATTTTTAATTTTTACATTTATAAAATGTTGTTTTTACGAAATCTTTTAAAAATCATGTAACCCTTTGAAAACGTCAAATTTAATTCAAAATTACGTCAATGTCATAATTTTTTTTTTTTTATATTCTAAGGTAAGAACCCCTCTTGTAATTCATCAATTGTATCATTAATCTCTTGTTAAATTAGGGCTGATGATGGCAGAAGTATTCTGCCGAAACATGTACCATCTTACAGTTATTAAAGTTTGTGGAGTTCGACATAGATATATTTAAATTTTAATTTAAATTTACTCCACTTGGATTTAAGAACATTCTTCTTGTTTACCAATATTTTTCCTTCAGAACACTCTTATCGGCTTAAAAAATTGCATATTAAATTGCAAATACATATTATTTGGACATTCTTATCGAGATGGGATTACATATTTTGGGTTTTTGTGTTTTTTTTTCGATTTCATTCAGAATTATGTATTTTGATTTCCAAAAACATCGTTTTTGCGGTTTGAAGGAGTGACACATCATATTCAAAATCACCCTATCGTTATAATGGCGCAAATATTAGAATAAAAAAAATGTTTGCAAAGTGACTAAATTGCTCAGATTCCGTTTTTTTGTGTTACAATGAGTGATCAAATAGTGGTTCATTGGTTATTTTAAACCAGATTAGGGATACTTTCTATTTCAGATAGGTAAACCCAAGTTGAAAGTATTAGTTCTGGTACAATGGTGCTGTGCTTTCAAGATTTTTTTATACTAAGAATGTCAAAAGAAAAGCCAAAACTTTTCGGCCAATTAAGGCCTTATCAAGAAAAAGTACAATCGCGTGTTCAGAACCGTCCAAACAAGGAAGCAACATGCCTTCCGAAAGCAGGTCTTTATGAGAGTTATTAGCGTGTAAAAACGGCGGTTGAAAAAGGCAGGTGCGAACAGAAAGTGGTCACGTACCTGTCCTGCATTTCTTGATGTTTGGATGTTTGTTGATCCATTCGCGCATCTGGTCCAAAGACTGTTCTCTGATATAGTCATCTTCACGTAGTTCTTTTAATGCTTTGGTCCTTTCAGCTTGTGGCAACTGGCAGACGTAGTCTTGCACGGAAGAGTCTTGGCCTCCTAAACCCATTGCTTTGTCTGAAAATGTAATTTAACGTTTAATTAACACGTGCTACTTAAAGCTCCAAACTGATTATCTATCTGCATGGAAGGGGTATCCATTTAGTGTGCCTTATTGGGTCGAGGATGTACCATTGTTTCGCAAGCGAGTTTCAATGTTAAGGTTGCGTTTCGTGAAAGTGACGCGGAAATGAAGAAAGTAAAACGCTTTCTTCAATCTTAAAATACAAGTTGATGACCCAATTTTAGCACTCGGATTTCATCGAAATATTCCAAGTTTTTTAATTACGCAATAAAAAATGAACTCACCTCGCAGCGGCATTGTGGAAAATGATCAATGTTTTTTGATAAATAAATACAAAGCCAGACCGGAATACGAAATGCTGTATTAACAATAATTTAATGATGATTGTGATTACTTTAAAAGTCTCATCACAATGAAATAATTAAAGAAGCAATTTATGTGGCATTAAACGCGCAATCATTTATTTTTAACTCGGTTGGTTTTGTGACCGCATGTTGAAATCGCCGCATTATTTTAGAAGAATTACGCCTGGGGTGAATCTTACCTTTTGGTAATGTACACCACCGCACACCACAACTGCCAATGTTACACTAACTACATTGCACTGTTTGTTGTAAAAAGTTAACTTTCTCCTAACCTACTTTACGGCTGGAAGAAATTTATAATGAGATTCTGCAAAAATACAGTCCAACGATGACTAACGTTAACGAAGTTCGAGCACGCATTTGAGTCTTCAAAAGTCGGTAGAAAGTATGTAGTAGGTAGGTATTGCGTAAAAACAAAACATTGATTTTTTTCCACAATGGAAAGAGAGACTGGTTAAAATAATTATTGCAGCTATTGCTCGAGTATAAATTTCGCAATATGTGTGAGGTCTAAATTGCGGTACGTGACGAGTATAATTATCTAGCGATTTTCATCGATGGGGGAATGGGCAGATTTTAGCCTGGTACTCAAACATTTCATGTTTTTGGGCAGTTTTGTTTTATTCTTATTTTATAGTGAATGCGAATAAAAACTGACGGCCTAGAATGCCAGTGACAGGACGATGATTTTTCTTAACTTGGAGAATTGTCTTTCTAAATAATTATGTTCATTTTAAACAGCTTAACACGATACTAGATACAATTTTAAGTGTAAGTTACCAATTGACTTTGTTTTAAGGATATTCTTATAGGCCATGGTTTTTAATCCATGGTTAACTCTAATTTTATTTTATTGTTATGGCAATGACCATTGAGTGTAAAGTTTATTGTCTATAGAAAACATCAACCTTAGCATGTAAATATTTTGATTATGTAAATGAAACACTGATTCATTAAAGATACATCCCGATAATTATTGTTTTTTAATTTATCATATATGACAAACATTTCAGATCACATCATTTCTACCGTCTCTGTATTTGATCGCCGTAGAACTTGAGCAGCAATATGTGCCCGAAACTGAATCCGTTGGAGATCTCCTCGAGTTTGACATTTTTGCTATGTATTATTTTCCTAAAAACCCCTTCGAAAAGAGAGGAAATTTATTATAGGTGGGATAAGTGTAAATTTAATATGGTTTTATGTTTTAGTAACCCGTTAGTATTAAAGTATAGCGACGGCGGCCACAACGGAAGTCGCATCAAGTCGTGGTCAAAAACCTGCCTGAATGTTCACATATGATGATGTCATCAGTCCAGAAGGTTCTCCAGGTCTAGACTCTAGACCAGTGGTTCCCAAAGTGTGCGTCGCGGCGCCCTGGTGCGTCGTAGAGAGTATAGAGGGGCGCCGTGAGACGCACTTGTTTACCATTGCCTGGAAACGAAATTTAGGTATTAGTGTTTGGAGATCACCATTTTGTGTACCTTCTTTCGAGTATTAACGACTACGGGGCGCCGAGACAAATTATTAAACCTGTAAGTGCGCCGAACTGGAAAAGTTTGGGAACCCTGCTCTAGACGATGGTCGCACCGGAAGTCGTATTGTGGCTGGACAAATATTCACATAGGATGATGTCATCACTCCAGAACGTTTGGTCGTGTCGGAAGGATGAGGTCATCATTCCAGAACAGAAGAAATCGAGAACACTACGAGGGGTATAAAAAGGGGGCGAACGACGTAAAGAGTCAATAGGAGATATACAGGAAGAGCAGCGAACAAGAAGTTAGTCAGTGAAGAAAGTAGAGCCAGATAGTGACCAACCAGAGTTATTGTGAATAATCAGTGGATCAAATTGTACTTAGTCCAAACCGCTAATTTTAATAACATTTAGGGCCGTATTCACCAACATCGAATAACTTTAACTGACAAATAACTGCATAGATACGTTTGTTAAAACTATAGCAACAATTGTTCCTAACAGATGATTAAGTTTAACGGAGGTTGGTGAATACGGCCCTTAGGGCCGGTTTTTCAATCGATGGTTAAAGTTAAACCTCTAGTTAAACTAAAAATACAGCATTTTGATTGGTTAAATTGCAAAAATTTCCATAGAAACCTACTAACTAGAGACTAAACCAACGATTGAAACACCGGCCCTTAGTAATTGTGGTAGTGCACGTATTCTTTAAATCCACGAACCCGCCCGGACCAGGCAAAGTTACAGTATACATTACATACTTATTTTACTACAGGTGATGAATTATTTTTTTTAGTCTGCTTCACAAGTTGAAAAACGTTAATTCTTGCTACTGCGAGTTAACATACGTGTGATAGCTCGTTGGATTCGTAATCACCTATAGAAAAATGTGTATAAGTTTCAAACTCGTACATAAACAATTGCAAAAGTTATTAACAATTAAAGAATTCCAAAAAAGGGGGTATATTTTTTAGCAAATAACTTCAAAACTGGTAATGTTAGAGATTCTTAAACAGGATGAAATTTTCGAAAAAAAAAGTTGGCTTCAGAACTTCATCTCTATTTAATGCTTTTCATTTAATGTTGAAAATTACCATATAAAATATTAATTTAAAAATCTGAAAAAATTATGGTACTATCTAGACACTTGAAGGACAAAGTTAAATTATTCACTGCTTTTTTATAAAATGAGCGTATTGTTAATTAAGTATTTTTTTTAGTTAGAGTTTACATTCTAAGTCGGATAGAGGATATACATTTATCTTTTGATTGAGCCAAGAACAACAAATTATTAAAATATTGAATACACAGCAATTTTAATAAGTAATAAATATCTACCAAAATAATTTGAGACCAAACCAATAACTTAAGTTTAAAATCTTAAATATTTTATTTTCTTTTTTTTATTTTTATATTTTATGAAATATTACTATAATTTTTTATCGTAAATACCATAAACTTTTTAATGATTGTAAAACTCGAACATCAGCTATTGTTTTTTTTTTAATTAATATGGCTTTGTAAATAGTATATTGTGCAACTAGTTGTCGATTGCCCACGAAAGCGAAGTTGAGCGCACGAACGAAGTCAGTGCGCTCATTCGCTTGAGGGGGCAATCGACAACGCCGCACGAGTTGGACATATTATTTTTTATTGCGAATGCGGAATAAATCCCAATATAAAATTAGAGTCAAGGGGCAAATTCAGTTTTCAGTAGTTGGTTTATCTGAATTTGCGTGTGCAAAGAATAATTTGCGTGCGCAAAGTAAACTTGGTTGCAAAGATACTATTTCTCTACATGAGCAATAAAAAAAAAATGCAATCCATGTCGGATTTTTTATTTTTTTTTAGCTAGTTTTTTTTTCTTTTTTTTTTTTCATATTGTAATGCACATAATAATTAGAGGGTGGTATTTTTTAGCCCTCCAAAAATTTGTACAATAAATTCAAAATTAGTATCCTTTACTACAGGAAAATATATGGTGCCCGTCAAAGATTATAGGTAACGACAATATAAGTATTGTAACTAAAAAAAATGTAAATTCACGACAATATATTCTCCCCGACGACCGAAAATATAAATGAACCACAATATGTATAAGTATTGTAACTACAATAAATGTAAATTCACGGCAATATTTTATATTCTCCCCGACGACATGGGCCTCCAAGTGGAAAAAAAGAGCTGGCCCACGTTGCTCTCACTTAACCTGTCCTAAGCAAAAGGAAGAAATGAAATTCCGAAAAACAATATGGCCCCAGTGCAAGTATCAAAAATTGTATAATTGAGTGTATAAAAATTGGAATATTTGTCGTTTGATATACATACCAATTTTGTCGTTTATTATTCCATTTTCGTCCTGCAATATTTTGGCGTTTGATATACCAATTTTGGCGTGCAATTATATATTCCTCACAAATAGATATTCGACAATTATTGTTTATAACAAATTGTTTATATTACATAATTATAAACAAATTAAATATTAATGATTTTTTTTTGCATCCTGTATAGAATCGCAATTAATTAATTTTAAGTAATTTTTTTTCTTTATATCGAGTTTAACTAAAAAAAAAAACAAACATTTTTTAAACAATTGAAAAAAAAAGAATATCGTTGGTTGACAAAAACAAGTTAAATTGTCAAAAAAATTTAATTAGTCCATTTGTTTAAAAAAATTGTTTAAACAAATGGCCCTAAAAATTGTTATAAAATGTAATTCTCCATATCTTAAAACAGTAATAACAACAATTATTTATAAAAAAAAAAATAGAGCCCTTTTTAACTTTTTTAATAATATATTTAGTTAATATAACTAAAAAAATATAAATTAAAAAAATAAAATATAATTTTAGGAGCTAGTTTAACAATTATCCGACCGAGAATCTAAACGAGAACACTGAAAAAATTTGTTAATTAAGAATCGGTTCACTTTATGAAAAATCAGGGAATAAAATTTTGGTACAGCTGCGGTCACAGAATTTCGTCAGTATTTATCATCTCATCTGACATTTGTTGTGAAACAGTCTTTAATTATTTATAACCTTAAATTTTAAATCTTATGACGTAGTGTATACTGTTAGCATTTTGACAAGCACTTCCACGTGACAGACGAAAATTTAGAGACGTCATAATGACACTAAAGCATAGAATACATTCCTTTTTTTTAAATGACATAAAAATTTCTGTGACCGCGACTGTACCATAATTTTTTTTATTTGTAAGGGCCGGTTTCGAAACAGCGTAACGGTACAGCGCCGACCATGCGGAGCCCTATTTTCAACATTAAATGAAAAGTATTAATAATAGAAAAAAATTTTTTTCGGAAATTTCCTCCTCGTTAAGAAACTTTGTTTAAACTTCTCTAACATTAATAGTTTTCAGTCATTTGCAAAAAAACTAACCCCCTTTATTCTTTAATTGTTAATAACTTTTGCAATTGTTTATGCGCAGGTTTTTCTAGAGGTGTTTACGAATCTAAAGAGCTATCACACGTATTTTAACTCGCAGTAGCAAGAATTCACACGTTTTTCAACTTACGTTCTACCAGATTTTAGACAGCTATTGTATCTTGGTTTTGACACACCCTTTTTGTTAAAATCCAAGTCCGTCACACTATTCTGCACCTATGTATCTTTATGCCAATAATATGAATGTAACTGAAATAAACTACATATTGTAATATACAGTATCAATATTAAAACTTCGTGATGTAAAATTGAACCCACTGCACTTACAATGTAATATATACCATTGATGCTTTGATATTTAAATTTGACTAATACATCGAAGCTGTGCCAACCTGTTAAAAAAAATTCAATTATTGATCACCCATTTTTATCCTGTCTAGAAAGAAAGGTTCATATAAGTAAGGATTAAAGAATTTTTGATGTCAACTTAATTTTTGCGACCCTGATGTATTTAATCCATTTCAAACATGGTAGTTATTTTCTCTTCTCAAATTGCATTTTGATGTGGATTTTAAATCATTGACTTAAAGTATGAAGCACAACGACATGTCTCCTTCCACATACGGTATCATCATTTCTCACTCTTTTTATATGGTCACATTATGTCCTTTCGTAATATGTAATTATTCTCTTTCTTCACATATCTGGTATCTTCAAGATATTCAATCTCGTCGGTTTTGTTCAATGATACAATGAAAATTCTTCCTCGTAGTAGTTGATAACGTCGGAAATCCTAACGATTCAGTACCATTTTAAAAGGTTATTGGAGCTTGTGTGTCGTACTGAGTAAGAAATGATTTCTTGTTTAAGGAATGGATCAGTTGATTGGAAAATATGAAGTGGTCTCAAGAAACCGTGTAATTTGTAGTAGGACTTTATATAAGAAGTAGGTCGTCACATTGGAGCGTAATATTGTGATTTTCAGACAATATTGAAAATAAAATATTGATTTTTTATATACATTACTTTTCAAGAGTCAAGTTGGTTTAGCGATAAAAACCTATATTATAATATTACGTCCAAAAGATTAATTAAAAAACATGAACATTTTTTGAGAAAAGAATTGTTTTGTAAGCATGCTGCTATGTCATTTTACCCTGATGGGTTCAGGTAAAATGAGATATTTCGAATATGATATAGGTATTCCAAAACCTCATGGGTAGCGACCTTGAAACAATCTGCCCGAAGAGTGGTCGGCCGACGTGGAAATGAAAACTGAAAACATACGCTCACTACATTATTTTACACATTTTCACAATTATGTGTATCTAAAACCAAAAAAAAAAAATTATGACAGTATCAGTTCAAAAACAGATGACGCCATCATGAAAATTTGTATATCAAAAAATGGCAATTTAAAAACAAAAATCGACCTGTTCGAGCATTTTTCGCAAAAACATTATATAACTAAATTATGAATTTTGTGCGGAACTTTATGATCACTCTGCATATTAAATATTCTTATGTATTTTCCCATCACCCTCTTGTGAGGAAGTAACCGGTTAAAGTATAAGTATAAAATAGCTGTCATTGTGTCCTGAACTGCAGTATGTCATATTAGAACAAAATAATTACGTGGTTTTAGCTAAACACAGAATGGTGACCATATCAACACAAAATTACCAGTTCAAAGTAGAATCCAAAAATTCTGTAGGGATACTACACTATGTGTAGATGTCACCATTTAAACGTCTCGGTTGTTGTTGCAAAATGCGATAATATGTCATTTTAGGCAAGTCTCCCCTACTTAATGTATCGTGGAATAATTTCATGATTGGTCTAACCCAAAATTTTACGAAATTGTCTGAGCTTATGTTAGTCAGATTATGTATAGAATTCAAATGAGCTTTTTAAAATATAGAACGTGTAATTGTCCCTTTTTTGCGAGGTGTATTGGTTGTTTGCTCTTTAAATGGATAAGTGATAAGTTAAAACTACTGTACATGGATTGAATTGAGCTGACGACAATAGATTTAATGTTCCAGAAATGTAATTACTGTGGTCGATTATTATTTTAGCACAAATGATTTCCATCATTGCGGTATACAGGTGTCCCAGAACACGCTCTCTAGAGGTCAATTTTATCATGATTCTGCTCTTTTACTGGATGAGATAGAGATTTTTGTGTAATCTACACTTTGGCCCATCATACGGAATCGCCTAGTTTTCTCTGGGCAATGAGTCCTGGGACATCCTGTATAATTTATTTTTATGAAATTATATGCTGTTTAAATAGTTGTGTGAACATGTCTTATTGAGTTTCTTCAAATTATTTATTTTTCATTTATACAAGAAAAAAGAGGTAGGCTGTCTCATTTACGTGACAACGCTGATGATGAAAGCAGTTTGGCTGAGAGCAGTGCCAGGCTGTGATGTATCTTCTTCTTTTTTTGTTATAAACTGTCCTACTTTTGCATTCTAACTGATTGTATTATTGTTTGGTTCTTGTCGTGCCTCGTGGTTCGAATTGTATAAGGCGTTTGGTCGCAATATCGGTTTTAAGCTTCGGTATGCCCAAGAAATCAGAGGTTTACAAGGGGGTTGCCAGCGCTGTCTGATAACTTTAGAACGAGAATCTCTTGCGTGAAGCATAAATACGAAGGTTCTACCTATGAAATAATGCATTCATATTTAAAGTACTGTTCATACTTAATGAGTAATGGCCGTTGAAAAGACAAATGAATAGTAAGACGTTGTCACATCGAAATCCTTTGTTTTCCAAAAGTATCTCGATTTCACTTGACCATTCAAAACTACGTAATTCTTTTTTTTTAAATAAGTAGCTTAATTGATGTAGCAGTATTATGTGTGAAGATGTTTAATTGCTTTAAGATTCTATTTCAACGACCCATTATTAGTGCGGAACCTTATAAAAATAGATGTGTTCTCTTGCTTTGCTTAAACTTGAACTTTCTCCATTCATCGTGACTGGTGATGTTTAATGGAAAATTAAAATGGCATCCATTTGATGCAGCTCGTATTATTAAATTATTTTGTTTGAGCCGGAACTGGGCAAAATAACAGTGCTTTGCCAAATTTTTCGATGCATGACAGTAATGTGCGTGAATGGGAACAGTTAGAACATAGCGAATAGACATGTCATCTTTTTGGAAAAGTGTCTTTGTTTTGTGATTGTTCTAAAAACACAAATTATTACTTAACGTCAGATTTCATTCAATTGGGCCTAAAAAAATAGTTGAGGTGCAAATTTATGTGTGCAATATTAACAGAATGCAATTTGTCAACAATTTAGTCAAAAAAGTAAATTTAATAAATTGCTTTTCAGTAACTAGGGTACATAATTATGTAGAAAAAATCTCAGTTTTGTTGAAAGTACGATTTAAGCTTTTCTACTCAGTTATAAATTTATTATTGTAGTAACGATTCTGTGTTTTGTCACATTGTGAAAAGCAACTATCCATAACAATAAGTGGGTTAAGTGAGAGTATAAATCCTAATTTCAAAAGAAGCCGCTGCAGCTTAGATATAAATTCAACAATTTTTCAAACAACTCAATTAAAAATATGATTAAGAAATCTCTTAACTACTTTCAATCAGTTTTTCCCTAAAACACCAAAAACAATTTTATTACAACTGCCAACGCACGTTTCGCCAACAATGTTGGCATCATCAGGGCGATGAGTAAACTAAACTTAATCAGTTTAAAACGAAACGTGCGTTGGCAGTTGTAATAAAATTGTTTTTGGTGTTTTAGGGAAAAACTGATTAAAAGTAGTTATCTACCACTAAAAGTGATCCAGAGAATTGTTTTGTTTTTTAAGAAATCTCTTATTGAAGTTTTTGTATAAAAAAATTATCCAATATAACTTGTGATGAATTTCCTCAATTTGGAACTGAAATACTATAAAACTTTTTTTAGCCATAGATTATGTATTTTTATAATTTATTTTAAGTCGCTTTTCTCACCCCATGTTTGCAGTATACATTTATAAAAATCGCTATATTGTTAGTTACTGATCAATAATTTTTAAATTTGAGATAGTTGTAAAAGTTGCTGATAGAATTTGCTTTGGTTACTACACACTCCCTGTTTTATTAATAGATCTTCATATAAGCAAATTTTATAGTGTGAGTTAATTGATCGATCCCTGTATAAGGAACTCAATTAAAGGTACAGTGTTTGAAGGTCACTGAAGTCTATGACGTCGGAGTGTCGTATATTAATTAATACCGTGCGATCATTTAAATTATAAATTAGAGTAGGCGGCTTTTTATTATGCAGTGGCCCAGCCTGCAAATTGACTGACAACTTAGACTGACAGTAAAATTTGAGGTTATCATAAACATTGTGACGTTTATGTTTCTCATGTTAAATTGATTTAATTTATAGAAAATAAAAGACTAACAAATAATGTAGAATAATTGAGAATTACAGCAAATGTTCAAAGTGTTCTCCCGCAGCTTCAATTCAGCTGTTAACTCCACTCACCATTCTGTTGTCGTTTTTTTGAAAAGTCACTTTGACATTCAAATTTTAAATGAAATTGTCAAAAGTTAGAAGTGCAACCTAATTTAAATTTCACAGCCTACACTAATTTATAATTTAAATGATCGCACGGTACCTAGTTACTTAATCTTTGATGGTACCGGCACTTTGTATTTTTTATTTTCTTTGACTTTTTCCATTCATTTGGAGTCCCGATTCCTCAATGTTGCAGTGTTTCTATAGGAATACTTAGATAGTAGATATTTTTTTATGTAATAATTTTCTAATTAACAAGTTTTAGTTTATTCTAGTGCTATTTAGTTTACTTCGTACATTAGTTTTTAGTGTTTTTATAGTGTTAGTGTTCCAAAGACAAAGTCAAGAGAGTATTCAGTGTATTTTTTACGAAGACGCTGAACGGACATGAATGGAAAAATAACTGAACGATTTTTTTTATCAATTTCGACTTTTTTTCTGGCAATTACGACTTTTTTCTGGCAATTCTGACTTTTTTTCTGGCAATTCCGTCTTTTTTCTGGCAATTCTGACTTTTTTCTGGCAATTGCGTCAGGGGTAGGACAATGGTGCTGTTTTGTTACCCAAACTTAAAAGTGAAATACTGTCTACATTTTGAGTATTACGTACAGGGAAATATGACCTTTTTGGAGATATTTCCTTAAAGGGTCTAGGGGAATATGACCTTCTTGGAGTATGTTTCTTTAATAATAATATTAATAGAAGTTTATTTCCAACAGACAGAATGTCTATAGTGGTCGAGCACATAGCACGAAGCACCAATTTCAGTGGTCCACGGAAGTTACTGTCTGTAAATTTTGTTTTTCTGTGGATCATTGAAGTTGGTGCCTCACGCTACGCGCACGATCACTTAAAGAAACATACTCCACGAAGGTCATATTTCCCTGTACGTAACTGTATTTTAGTATTTTAGGAATGATAAACGGAAAATCGAATTTTCACAGATGACGACTTCCGTGGGTCACTGAAATTGGAGTCTCGTGCTACGCGATTGACCATTTAAAAGACATACTCCAAGAAGGTCATATTTCATGTCCGTGAAACTCGAAATGTGGAGAGTATCTAATATTTTATGATTTTATGAATGACTAGCTGACCCGTCCCGGCTTCGCAAGGTGATTTTATTTTATTAAGTATTTTATTTACTACTTTAATAATTTTAAAAAACCGTTTCTTAGTGAGCGCCTACGTGCTAAAATAAGTAAGTGTGCAAAATTTCATTCCAATCGGTTCAGTGAATGTAGAGATTACTCCCCTGCCCCGTTACCCCCTGTGGAATGGAATTTTGAAAAACCGTTTCTTAGTGAGCTCAGACGTGGTAAAAGAAGTAAGTGTGCAAAATTTCATTGCAATCGGTTTAGTAGATCTAGGGATTAACTCCCCCGCCCCATTACCCCCCTTTGGAATGGAGTTTTGAAAAACCGTTTCTTGGTGAGCTCATACGTGGTAAAAGAAGTAAATGTGCAAAATTTCATTGCAATCGGTTTAGTAGATCTAGGGATTAACTCCCCCGCCCCATTACCCCCCTTTCGAATGGAATTTTGAAAAACCGTTTCTTGGTGAGCTCATACGTGGTAAAAGAAGTAAATGTGCAAAATTTCATTGCAATCAGTTTAGTAGATCTAGGAATTAAATCTCCCGCCCCGTTACCCCCCTTTGGAATGGAATTTTGAAAAACCGTTTCTTAGTGAGCTCATACGTGGTAAAAGAAGTAAGTGTGCAAAATTTCATTGCAATCGGTTTAGTAGATCTAGGGATTAACTCCCCCGCCCCATTACCCCCCTTTGGAATGGAATTTTGAAAAACCGTTTCTTGGTGAGCTCATACGTGGTAAAAGAAGTAAATGTACAAAATTTCATTGCAATCGGTTTAGTAGATCTAGGAATTAAATCTCCCGCCCCGTTACCCCCCTTAGGGATGGAATTTTGAAAAACCGGTTCTTAGTGGGCGCTTACGTTGTGAAATAAGTATGTGTGCAAAATTTCATTGCAATCGGTTCAGTGGATATAGAGATTAAGGGGGCGGTGGGCCCCGTTACCCTCCTTTGGAATGGAATTTTTTAAAACCGTTTCTTAGTGAGCGTCTACGTGGTAAAATAAGTAAGCATGGCAAAGTTTCATTGCAATCCCTTCGATGGATCTGGAGATTTCGTGATGAGTCAATCAGTGAGTGGTATTTGGATTTTATATACAGGCTGTCCCATTTAAAACTCCCCAGTCCAGATTTCTCCGAATTGATTATTGTGATTGAAAAATCCTCGAACAGGTCGATTTTGTTTGCCAGGGGCACATCTTCTCAGGTTCCTTTCAAGTTCCGGCATTTCGCCCTCTTCGCGAGGGGGCTGTTAGCCCCAAAATCTTAAATGGCACTATGGGTCGAGTGATACCTCATTTGAAAGGTATTGGAGACCTCTTCACAACTAACTACTTACTTTTCAATCTTTTGGTTTTTTGACCGCAAAAAAACGATAATTTTCAATTTTCAAGATAATCCACATCTTCTGATGCTGTCTTCCACAGCAACCACAAAGACAAACATGTTATTGCTGAAATTAGGCTTATTGAACTTGTAGCATCACGAACAGTTTTGAAAATCGTCTGTATTTTTGCATGGAAATGAATGATGGCCATTTCCAACATTTATTAAATTAATTAGATCATGAAAAATAATCGTGTCGGATACTCTTCATTCAGTTTTAACTCTTTCGCGCTATTTAGCAATCAAAATTAACAACCTAATGACCCAAAAATTTCAATAAATTAAATTTCAAAATTACATGTTGGTCTTTGTGGTTTCTGTGGGACATAGCATGAGAAAATGTGCATTATCTTGAAAATTAGAAATTATTGTTTTTACGGTCAAAACTGCAAGATATTGAAAAGTAAGTGGTTAGTTGTAGAGAGGCCTTCAATACCTTTCAAATTAATGAGGCATCACTCGACCCATAGTGCCATTTAAGATTTTGGGGCTAACAGCCCCCTCGCGAAGAGGGCGAAATGCCGAGAGTTGAAAGGAACCTGAAAAGATGTGCCCCTGACAAACAAAATCGACCTGTCCGAGGATTTTTCAATCACAATAATCAATTCGGAGAAATCTGGACTGGGGAGTTTTAAATGGGATAGCCTGTATATAGATAGATAAACGGAAAAACACATGTTCACAGACGGCAACTTCCAACCACACAACCACTGAAATTGTGGCAATTTTTAGAAAAGGTTAGAAAGGAAAGAGAAGACAACTGAAATGGAGAATTGAATATATTAAAAATTAAGAAATTAGAAGAAAGGCAAACAACGTATGTTCCAGTGTAGGCATACATGGTACAGTTGATGTAGTACGGGCATATAAAAAGAATGGGTGAAAGAAAAAAACAATAAAAATGGAAAGTTAGAATCTACCTAGAGATAATAAAAATACGCTAACGTCAAAACAGTTCTTATCTCGTGCACATCTAGGAAATAATTATGTCAACACGTTAAAACCTATTGTTGTATAGTTTCAAAATAATTTCAGAAAACTGTTTTCCTCATCAATGAATGACTATTTCTAAACTATTGCAAACATTACACCAACCAAATCTCAGAAATACTAAAAATAAACATTAATAAAGATTAAAAATTACGCCTAATGTTCAAACCAAAATTTAGTATAAATACAACCAGGAAGAGATGTAGAGGCAGAAACACAAATCAGCAAAATGAAGATCATCTTACTAGTTTTACTTGCTTGTTTTGGTGCAACACAAGCAAGTGGCACTGAAACTTGGAACAATTTCAAGGTAAATTTGTTCTTTAAAATTAATTCTGAAATTTAATAAACAATATTGATAGCGCTTTCATGGAAGACATTTTGGTACTCCCAGAGAAGAACATTTTCGACAAATTATTTTTAAGAAAAAAATACAAGAAATTGAAGACCACAACGAACGTTACAGAAAAGGACTAGAGACTTATGAACTTGGAGTGAACCAATTTACCGACTACACTGATGAAGAATTAGCTTATTACACACGTGGATTAAAAATTCCTGAAAAACAACCGCAGGCACTTGTAGAGATTTCGGCCAACTCCACAGTATCTGCAAGAGTACAATTACCGTCTTCGTTTGATTGGAGGAACAAGGGCGTGGTGACTCCTGTAAAAAATCAACAACAATGTGGTTCTTGTTGGGCATTTGCTACTGTAAGTACTATAACTACAAAACACGCAACGGTAATTTGTATTGCAGACTGGAGCCCTAGAAGCTCATTACAAAATTTACCATGGCTCAACGGCCGCTTTAAGCGAACAACAACTGGTTGACTGCGTTAAAGAATCCCATGGTTGTAATGGTGGTTGGATGGCTGATGCCTACATGTATATCGTTAAAAATGGGGGCATCAATTATGCTAAAGATTACCCATATCAAGCAAAAAACGGTAACTGTCGCTACAATTCTGGAAAATCGAAAGTGAATATTCGTGGATATGCCTATTTGACTGGACCCAACGAGGACATGCTTAAAGATATGGTGGTTAACAAAGGACCTGTTTCTGTGGCTATAGATGCCAGTGGTAATTTTGCTAGTTACCGTGGAGGTGTTTATTATAATCCTTCATGCTCCACCAATAAGTTAAATCACGCTGTCGTTATTGTGGGATATGGGAATGAGAATGGACAAGATTACTGGATAGTGAAAAATTCATGGGGCTCTGGTTGGGGCTTGGGAGGATACATTAAGATGGCGCGTAACAAAAATAATCACTGTGGTATTGCTAGCTATCCTAGCTATCCGGTATTTTAAATTTAACTATAAGAATGATGTGAAAGTGATGTACAAACATTTTATGATATAATTTATTATGTATGATTAAAAGTACCGTTATATTATACTGATTTGAGGAAAAAATGCAACACCCCCAAAATCGTTGTCCAATTTGGCTTATTTGCTGCCCAGCTGTTTTTTCCGTCTAAACAAGAAATGATTAATTACACTGGGCTACAAAAAAATTTTTTTTGCCTGTTTTATGCATAATTGACACCATTTCTACTTCATTTAATTTCGCTAAACACGTACATAATAACAAAAATACTCAGTTGGTTACAGTTTTTAAAAACACTCAGATTTTCTTTTCTTGCTTTGTCGCTTGAATTTTGCGTCTGCTGCATCGCGAATAGATATCCAGTAGTAATCCGCCAACATGGTAGTTCTTTGATACCCCTTTTTCCATTGAGGAAATATCTTGGTGGAACCGCTCACCATGTTCGTCGCTAACGCCGCCACAATTTATGGGGAAAAAGTTAACATGGGAATGTAAAAAGTGCACCTTCAAAGACATATTGCACCCCATATGTTTGCAGACCATCAAGAGATTTTTCCACCAAATGTAAATAATTTTCAGCTCTTTGGTTGTCCAAAAATTGTTTTCTATGGTTGCTAGATCTTTGCAATGGTCGTTAGACTCCTATGATAAATATGAAAAAAGGAAAAACCCAAAATTTTTGCATCTCAAAAACGGTAACCAATGAGCATTTTTTATTGTCATTTTTGGATTTAACATGGTACACATGGTATGACTTCGGTACTTATGTTCAGAAAACAAAATCGCTGTTGCCCAGTGTTATTGTAAGATTTGAACAAAAATCTCCAACTGGTTATTTTTTTATGAACAGTTCCTTCTCCTTATGTAATTAAATTCAACCGCGTTTTTACAAAAAATTACGATGTTCGAGGGCATGGTCTGAAGAAGATCGTCATCAACGTCAACGAGGATCTGCACGGCCAAGGAATATGACAGATACAGTAGACCGCCACTTGAGAGTTTTGGCTCTAAGAGATCGGTTGTCTACAACAAGAGCCATTGGAAACGATTGGAGACAAGCTTAATGTAATAGCTTAGGCTATTAATGTCATCCGTATATAGCCGCATTTGTATAGTTTTGGACTTTGCAGTTATTGTAAACTCAAGAGATATATCGTACGGAGGTGGAGTTTCTATGCCTACCACTTACTCCACGTCATCGCGCTCGTAGAGTACAATGGTGTAACGAGAGGGTAAAGCAGCCAGCACACTATCGCGGAACGGAACGGAATTTTTGAAAAGCATACTCCTTACGAACCATTCGGCGCTGTTCCGATCCGCGGTAGTGTGCGGACTTTCATTTAAATGTATGCTTTTAAAAAGTTCCGTTCCGTTCCGTTCCATTCCGTTCCGCGATAGTGTGCTACATTTAAATGAAAGTCCGCACACTACCGCGGATCGGAACAGCGCGGAATGGGTCGTATGGTGTATGCTTTTCCAAAATTCCGTTCCATTCCGTTCCGCGGAATGTGTGCTACCTGCTTAAACAAGAATGGCAATGGACGAATCGCGCTTCTATTTATGGACCCATGATGGACGCAGGAGTCAGACGTCGCCGTAGTGAAAGACAGAATTTAGCATTTGCTGTAGAACGTCACACTGGACTTACACCAGGGGTTACGGTTTGGGGTGGCATTACTTATGAAAGTAACACACCTCTAGTTAGCTTGAATGCTCTTCGTTATGTCACTAACACTTCATTGAAGGTAATGTGGAGATTTGTTGCCCTCACGGTCTCTGGATTTGTCGCTCGCTCATGTATGGGACATGATGGGATTCAGACGGAATAATTTACCTCATCCTCCTAACAATATAAACGATATTCGAATTCGTATTCGAGAAGCTTGGGATGAGATACCACAACCGACCACAGATCATCTCATTGACGGCATACCCCAGTGTTGCGTTATTTCCTCAAATCAGTAAATATCTTGAAAACAATAAAATTGCGGAAAAACATCATCGCTCCTTAATTATCCCAGTTGCTCAACTCATGTGATGATTTATTAAAAATGTCTAAAAACCACGGTCTTCTTATGGTTCCTAGTTTCTTGGTCTTTTTAACCGACTTCAAAAAAAGGAGGAGGTTCTCTATTCGATTGTATATACAGGTTGTCTTACGAAAAACGCACCACGCTATAACTCTGTTATTAATAATCCGATTTCAGAAAATCAAAAACCGTGTAAGACAGGTGTATAAATGCTACAAAAGAGTATGATTCTTAATTTTTTTGAATAAGTCATTTTTGCCAAGCGATAGTCAACTTTTTTTTTTAATAGCAACATATGTTTTTTTATTCAGTTTGGTAATTTGGAGATTTTTTTCTCAATACAATAGTATATTTAAACTGGATTTTGTAAAATATTTTGGGAAATAATTTTATTTTTAAAACAAAAAGTTTAAGTGTGCCGTTGAATGCAAAAGCATGAAAATTAATTAACTTCTAAAATAAAACGTCCTAACAAATCATAATTATTATAAATATTGTTCCAAATTCCTCCCACCTTGCTGAATACAAAGCTTCTAGTTACTCCATAATTATGTTGCATGTAAGATTAAAGCAGAAGATATTTAGTTTGAATAATTATTATCTCCCTTAAAACATTATCATTCTCGGGGGATGTTAAATAGACACGGTCTTGAACATAGCCCCATAGCCAAAAATCGAGCGGCGTGAGATCAGGTGTAACGCGCAGGCCCCCGAAATGTCCCTATCCATTTTTCGCCAAATTTAGCATTCAACCAGGCAACATTTATCCTGGCATTATGTGGCGTAGCGCCACCCTGCTGAAAAAACACTATTTAACTCTGCAAGAGGTAATTCATCCAAGAAATTCCAAATTTTGAATTAGTAGTTGGTGATACTTGTCCTGATTTAGGGTACCATCAATGAAAAAGGGTCCAATCAATCTATCACCCAGAAAACCACACCACACATTTACGGAGAATCTGTGTTGTCGATTGGTTTCAACAGTAACTCTCGGATTTTGTTGACTCCAATAACGGTGAATACTTCTGATGAAAACGCCATTATTGTGAAAAGTGCGCTCATCGGACCAAATCACATTTCTATAGTACAGCCCATTTTGAGTTTAAATAGAAAACACAAAATTGGTGTCGTCGATTTGAATCGTTTTCATACAATTTTTTTTTTTATGAACAGTGTCCTTTGACGTGCCAATGTTATGTGCGACTCCACGAGTTGAAGTTCTTGGATTTTCTTGAACACTGAGAATGGCATCTAACTCAACATTTTCACGAAAGTTGACTATCGCTTGACAAAAATGATTTATTAAAAAAAAACTAAGAATCATGCTCTTTTGTAGCATTTATACACCTGTCTTACACGGTTTTTGAATTTCTGAAATCGGAGCGTGGTGCGTTTTTCGGGTATAACTTCTTTGTTTATGAACCAATTTCAATGATTCTTTTTGCGTTGTGTTCAGTATATCTTCAAGGTGGTGCCATTTTAATTTCATTCATATTGGACGTAACATTTCGAAGTTATAGAAGGAAATTTGTCAAAATCAAATGGAAATGTGGTGATTGGATATGTTTGTTCGGGTAATAACTTCTTTGTTTATGAACCGATTTCAGACGTTCTTTGTGCGTTGTGTTCAATATATCTTAAAGGTGGTCCCATTTTAATTTCATTCATATTGGACGTAGGATTTCGAAATTATAGAAGGAAATTCCTCAAATCAAATGGAAATGTGATCGACAGGGTACACCAACCTACGGCTTTTTTTTTCGATCGACATCTGACCGAGGTAACATCTCATCGTAATTTTTGTCCTGGACAAGAGTAAGTCTAGAAAATTGCGTAAAATACGGACAATACGACTGGGGTGTTCAGTTATTTCTATAACGAAATCGCGTTAACGGATAAAATCGATTAGGTGTCGATTCGGGGAAAAGAGGCAGATTCACCAGCATTCATCGGAAGATTTGCTTATGGAATAGCTGCTAAGTATTTCCACTCGAGATTCTTTCCTGGACTGACGTAATCTTCACGTGGAATCAGGGTTAATTTCCCAGGAATCGCAGAATCGCAGGAAAGTAAGGACAGCTCCAAAACCAGCAGGAAACCGTATCGCTCAGAGGATAAGTAGGAGATCATTTTCTTAATTTCTTTTGAGTTATCATTTCGTCTAGTTTTTTTTATTAGCGTCATTTAAAAATTGTAAACTTCAATCATCATTTTAATGTAACTTAACCTTTAAGAGTAGTGGAATAGTCATAATGTAACTTGTCATATTTATAGATATATGTCATATCGTTTTTGTTTAACTTGTTTATAGTCCAGGCAATGGGTACAAAAAAGGGGGTTTTGATCGCAAAAGGTCGGACAGAAATGAAATTTGGTGGGATGGTAGACATAGGTCTCCTGATAGTACACCTGAGTTTGCGACCTCGGGGGCTTGCCGCTCGAGGGGAGGGGGGGGTGAAAACTCTGCACCGTGACGCTTTTCGGAAAATAGCGCCGTTGTTGTAAGTGCTACCGAAAAAAAGTTCAAATAAAATATATAGAGAACAAAATTGTGCATAATTTTGGTTCTATTCACTTTTTGTTTGCGACCAACAGTTTCCGTTTTACGGGGCGCCAAATTTTGGGGTTGATTTACAAATTCCAACAAAATCAAATTTTCAGCGCGGATTACAACGAAGATCGACTTCAAATAATTCTGCAATATTTTTTTTTTCTGAAAGAGCAATCCTTTCCGAGTTTGTGGATGTTTACCATCTTACCAAATTTCATTTCTGTCCAACCTTTTGCGAATAAAACACTCTTTTTTGTACCCATTGCCTGGACTATAGACTTTTTAAAAGAAATAATTTATAAAGTCTAGAAATTTTGGTTACGAACTCCCAGCAGGCACCCAAACAAAAATCCGAAGAGTTCCCACTCCCCCTGGGGGAACTTCACCACCTTTTGTCCAAAAAACCGCTCCCGAAGGTAACGTCATGAAGCCTTTTTGCCTTTTCCTCGTAAATGGTAACTCCGATGAGAAAATGTTTTATGACCTATGTTCTCCATTAAATTCTGCATAAAAATGCTCTTATGAAGTTTTTGCCTATCTCCCACCCACCGCTCATCAATGACATTGAAAAATGAGTATGGTTTTCAGCGCAAAGGCAAAAATTAGTCAACCCCCGTTTTTTGACCAATAACAATTTACTGCAAATGTTTTATTCAATATGGACCTTGTACAGAAAAAACTGCTTTACAATTCTGTATCTATACATTTTTTGCTCCCATAGTGGCTTTCGAGATAATCGCCGCAAAACACGGGGGTTGCCAAAACTAAACTCATTTTCCAACGTCATTGATGAGCGGTGGGTGGGAAATAGGCAAAAATGTCATAAGACTAATTTTATGCAGAATTTAATGTAGAACATAAGTCTTGTAACATTTTCTCTTCAGAGTTACTGCTTACGAAAAAAAGGCAGAAAGGCTTCATGACGTCACGTTCGGGAGCGGCTTTTTGGGCAGAAGTGGATGAAGCTCCCCCCGGGGGAGTGGAAACTCTTCGGATTCTTATTTGGGTGCCTGCTGGGAGTTCATAACCAAAATTTCTAAACTTTATAAATTATTTCTTCTAAAAAGTCTAATTTGCTTGGACTAGATTTTCATCGGCACATATCTCAAGAACGATTCAATCTAGTACCTTCTTAGAGAGTGACTTTTGTAGTAAATTTGATCAGCTTTAATTTTTGTTCTAATGATTATTTGCGTAGGACACATAGTTTTCGAGTTATAAGCGATAAATGTAAGAATTTTTTAACTTTAAACCTATTTTGGAGTATTGAGAAGCACACTTAAAAAAATCATATCTTTTGTAATATACAACCAAATCCATCAAATGGAACATCCACAAACTTGTAAAACATTGCTCTTTCAGAAAAAAAAAAATTGCAGGATTATTTGAAGTCGATCTCCGTTGTAATCCGCGCTGAAAATTTGATTTTGTTGGAATTTGCAAATCAACCTCCAACTTTGGCGCCCCGTAGAACGGAAAGTGTTGGTCGCAAATAAAAAAATCAATAGTACCAAAATTATGCACAATTCTGTTCTCTACATATTTTATTTCAACTTTTTTTCGATAGCACTTACAACAACGGCGCTATTTTCCGAAAAGCGTCGCGGTGCAGAGTCTTCAATTTCTGTCTTCGTAATTTAAAAAGAGTTTTCAAAACCCTGATGAGGCAATTTCAACAAATTATTGTTACGATGTGGCAATATTGGTCATTCTTCCATTTGGTTAAACGGCTTCATTACAAAAACGCCAATGTAGTTTCCCCTTCTATTTTAGTTCCATGGTTTTGATCAACGACGTCAGAAAATATAGACCCGTTATACTTGGAGCTTCTAGGCGAATGTTTTGAAGTCAACATCATAGGCGAGAGGGGCGAGTCGCGGATGGGGTACAGTTGATTTAGGGCCGGTTGTACAATGTCGAGTAAAACTCCCCGATAACTTCAGATTGACAAAAACGAATATTACAATGAGTTTTCTAGCCGTGGTTAAGTTTACTTCGACTGGTATTGATAGGCACAAAAATTACTAGAATTGTCACTCTTATTTGGCGATTATAACAGTGGTAGTTCGCTCACAGAATTTGAATAATTTCTTAGTTCATAAATATTAGGGTTCTTTATTACCTACCTACCTGTTTGTTGGAAATTTTCGAAGGTTATTTCATATTTGAACTTTGTCTGTTAATGTTGGGTCACACATCTGAAATGATATTTTATCTGAATGTTATGTTTAAACTTTTTGTAGGACTTCGTTAAAAAATTTAAAGAAGTTGTAGAATGTAAGAAAACAGATGCTGTCACCTGGAAGAAGAAAAATGCTGCGTGGGAACAAATTGCCATTGAATTCAATTCAATGAGCAGGACCACGCGTAGAAGTACAAAAAAATTAAAAGACAAATATCTAAATTTAAAGAAAGTTACAAAAAAATTCTGACCACAAAATAAAATTTTTTAAAATATCTTCAAATATTTCGAAAACATCCTCCATATTTGTTAAATGAGCGTTAATTGCAATAAAAATCAACAAACAACAAGTACAACGGATAATCACGTTTCTACCGCGTTGTCAAATTGCAAATACATCTCACAGACCATACAGCTGTCGAAACAGCTGATCCCTCGATGAGTCGGTGCTATTTGCGCATGGGTAACTTCCAACCAAGAGTTTTACCAGTGGAAATCCATCGGTAACATTGACTAGGACTTTACCCTCTAGTTTCGAAATAAACTGTGTTTGTACAACCGGTCTTTTGACGAATCTGGAAGTAAACCTGCAACCTTCAGTTTAACTCGACATTGTACAACCGGCCCTCAATGGAATTTCGACCTTAAATCCCTCTGCACTGATTGCTTCATTTAATTATTTGTTTATTTTCGGGACATTCCGTCCAACGCCGAGCGTAAGTACGTGAGCAAAGTCATGGGCGTACAAAACAGTAGAAAAAATCATTGCAATTTTTATCTTTTAGCTTTCCACGAGATACAGAACAGCGCGAGAAAAGTTTCAAATGTTTGAACATGGAACCTAATTTCAATAAAACCATTGTTTTTGATTTATTTAAATTTATTTGAATGCTCCCTAAGTTAGAGACGCCACTGACTCTAAACTAACAACTAAATTGAACCAATCTACAGCGTAGAGGGATTTTAAGGTCAAAATTCCAACTTCTTGTGGTTTCCCCTTTCCCCTCAGTTGGATGTTGGCTTCAAACAATCGGAATTAGTAGCTTGTGTAGAAACTTTATGGTCGAAGGTTTTGATACACCTTGCTTTTTGAGTGCCCCCAAAAAAATCTAATGGGGTTAGATCCGGGGATCTAGCCTGCCATTCTATTGGACGTCTCCTTCCATCTTCTTGGGAATCCGTGTTGGGAACACTTCGTCCAAATAACGCCGCACCAAGCGTAGTGTGGTGAAGCGCCATTCTGTTGCAACCAGATATTATTATTTAAAAGTTAATTTATTATTTAATCAGAGAAAAACGGTTTAGACACAATTACTTCGTACTAATTCACAACTTCAACCTCAACATTGTATTGGTATCTCTAAATGGTTTTTTCTTAAATTCCGATAACATTAGAGCTCTGTTAATTTTTTGAAATTTTACTAATTTGAACTTTAGCGCTGTTTTAATTCATTTCTTGCCTTATGTAACCTATTAAGTATTTGATAACGTTGAAAACAGAATAAATAAGTCTATGCGAATGTAAAATAAAAAACATAGGTCGCGATTAAAAAAAAAAATGACCTCATAACTGTCAAAATAAACTAATGAAAAAAAATTACCGTTCTTTGGATGGGCTATAATTAACCCTACCACATGCTTTTTAAGTTTTATTGCTACTTAATTTTCACACTGTATAACACATAATAAATTGAGCCAATAGCAATTACAAATTAGGATGTATAGATAGCGATTAGCCCCTTGACGACGTGGTATAATCACTTCGGTGTTTCGGCTGGCTCCAACAATTTTTTGATGATTGTTAATAAACGTCAGAAAAAAAAACACGTCAGAATGTCGCATTTTTTGTATCGCTTTGGTTATATAATCGTAACAAATACCACTCGAATAAACGAAAATAATCCGATTACACTAACCTCGCATTCGACGTATTCCGCGAAACACCACTCCAGCTGCGCTGTCATGGTGTTTTGGAGGAATTCGTCTCATGACTAGGAACTTTAATCGATTATTTTCTATGCTCTTGGGATATTAAAACTTATTATATAACAAATCATACATTGAGCCAATAGCAATTATAGATTTTACATAGTTACCGTGTATAGATAAGCGATTATTAAACCCCTGACGACGTGGTTCCATTATTGGTCTTGCAAAGTAAGATCTTTTTTCCAGTGTATTCGCAAATGTTTTTGACTTCCAGTGTATAACGAAAAAATTATAGTAAGAAATAAATGATAAAAAAATGAATGGGCACTGTAAAAAAAAAAATTGTAACGCCTCAATTTAGGTTAACTAGTTTATTGGTTAATTGTTAGCGCCTTTGTCCTAATGGCTTTATGAGTATTGTTATGCTTTAAAGGGAATGATTCATAAGTCTGATCCTTTGCACATATTTTTTGTCTAATTTATGAAAACGGTTGGTTACGTATTGTACCGTCGATAAGATGAGAGAACGACTAAAAATCATTTTGAAGAGTGCCGAATAAAGCAGGCCGCACACTACCGCGGATCGGAACAGCCCGGGATGGATTGGAATGGAATCGCTTGGATTGTTCAATGAGAGAATTTTTCCTTGGATGCGCAGCCCCCTCCACTATTGAGTGCAAATGCAGGTTAATTCCTGTAGAATCAAATATCACTCATCATTAATTTTTGTGTTTGCTGTTTATTAAATTTGTTTTTATTAATGAAATTGAAATAAATGAGAAGAACTCTTAATCTAGTTCGTGATTATCCTTATCTATATTCAATTAGGAATAGAAATTACCATAATCTAAATATGAAAGAAACACACATTAAATTTTATCAAGCTAGTCTATACAAGTAAATTTTTCCACGGAATTCCGCGCTAATGTGCGGAGGTTCAGAATTTTCATTCGATCCATTCTGTTCCACGATAATGTGCGGCCTGCTCGTGAGTGCAAGCACAGTTGTTAAGCACTGTGGGTTGAATGCTGAGGAATTGTTAAATGTTGCACAAAACTTGCAGACCGATTAAACTACTTTTATTTACTCTGTACTCTTAAAATTCCTATTATAATACTCTCTATTAAAACTAAAATTATTTCTTGTTTACAACACCGAACAATGGGCACGAGCGTCCGGTGGTCGAAATGGGTCGGAATTCCCAATGGTTGGAAAATCCGACCATCATTTTTGTGGTCTTAAAAGCATCAATAAACCTAAAAGGGTTGAAAACGGGATAACCACCATATCCGCATATTAACAGATATACATTACAACCGTTGTTTCTTATTTCTCCTTATATTTCAACCCCGGGATAAAATATAAATACCTACATGCAACGTGAAGAAACTATGTAATTCGAACAAAAAATAGCACAAAGAATATTGTTAAAATGTGTGTCACTGATCAACTGAAACACAAAATCAATGGGCGATTTGAAAATAAAGATGTAATATTATCGGTATAACATCAAAATAAATTTCCATAATTTTTATCTTACTTTCAACAATATTGATTACGGAATGTCAAAATGAATAATGTTTCCACTTTCACGGCTTCAATAAGTACGCGAAACGAATACCAACAATTCAATAAGTACGTAAAATGAACTTTGGATGAAAGGCAAAAGTAGAAATGTCACATAATTTTTTTATTTGCCTGAGTCACTCATCCATAACGAAGTTTTTTGCAAATACGCATGTACTGTTTATGACCGTCTTATTAGCATGCAATACAACTTACCTTAATTTTGTCACCCTCCATGAATATAAACTAACATATCAGTCAGACAACGGTGTTGAAAAATTAGTTTGTATTCCTCTTTTACATTTGAAATTAGGAGCTGAACACGTGTTGCAAATAATGTTAACTTTCTTTCCGAATACGAGTTTTTTTTTTATCTTTGTTAGTCGTGGGAAACATTTTAATGTGTAATGTTTAACAACGTGACCTGCGGATAATAATAATTATCGATTCATATTGTCAATAAATATTGTACCAAAAACGAAAAATGAATCCTAATCTCCAGCAAGGATTCACAATAATAAATAATGGGCGTAAAAAAGTTATGTTGATTTCCACCTAATTAAATGACTTTCCAAAACGGAAAAATTACACGCTTGTTACGGATTTTCGTCCGGAATAATTTGATATTTAACGTACATGCAATCCCGTTTAATGGTGGAGTGGATACCTAAATTATAACTGTTGTAATCAAATTGTAACATGTGGTTTGCTAATTGATACGGTAATTGACAAGCGAGAGCCGAATGGAGAGGTAATAAGTAAAACAAAGTTAAAAATGTCGTTTTAATTCAATAACAATAACTGAAATAATTATTTATTTTCTTTGTGTATGAAACAATACAAAGAAAGTCAATGTAATTGTTACTACAATGGTACTAACAACACCTGGAGTTGAAAACAACATAATTATAATAATCAGACTATGTACAATTACATAAAATTTTTGTTTTTTAATTGCACAGTAATATTTTTTGGCATGAAAAAATAGTTGCCCCACGTGCACTTCATTTTACATTATGTACACGATTCCATTCTTAAAAGTAGTTTGGCTCAATATTCGGAATAAAGTGAAACCTCCACGCTCCAATTTACAAATACGATTAAAATAGAGCAACAAATATTAAAGCAATTCTATAAACTTCGACTTCTGATTGTCACTGTTGTAACAAAGTAAATTGACATCTTGTGACTTCAGCGTCTGTATTGTTACAATTAAACGTAAACCACCCACATAATTTTACTAAGTAAATGTACTTATCACAAGTTTTTGTTAAAGCATTTTTACAACGACGTCTGTATTTCGTTAAACTTTTCATATGAATAATAATAAATAAATGCCTAATGTAAATTTAACATTTGATTAAAGCATTAAATTAATATTGGATTAGGGAATAAGTACAGTCATGGACCAAGTTTTTCTTCTTGGTGCAGTCTGTTAGAGAAATGGCAAATGTCAAAATTAGCATCGTAAGCACGAATTAGAAAAGAAAGTAAAATTTATGTCTAGAAATTGCAACAGTATTTTCTTAATATTAAAAAGATAAGGGCCGGTTTATACATAAATGTATTGGCATATTAAATCGATGTTAGTATTTGTTAGTTGCCATTTACTTTGATTAATATTGCATTAAAATTTCATCGGTATTAAAATCTGTAAACCTGTAAGCAAATAATCGGAACGGAATTGTGGATAGCGCAATTGTTGTTTTCAAAAGCTAATTTTACAATACGGCAGAACCCCGATTATGCGAATCTGCGGAAATTTCTAAGTTAATAAAAAAACATCTTGGTCGAAAATAAGATACAGTATACTCTCCCTTAAGTGGACACCTGCGGTCGCCAGAAATTTGTCCGCTTAAAAGGAAAAATGTAGGACAGTACCCACTTTAATCATCGGTTTTTTGACGTTTAAGGCTTTATTTTTTCGTACTGCATTGTATATATTTTTCTATTAATTCTTATAGAAAGTATTTTTTGAAATATGAAGACAAGAAAAATTTATTTTGAACAAAAAAAAAAAAAAAAAAGCACAGTAACCTAAAAATAGAATAAACTACATAATTCATGGCTTACTTGGTCATTTCTGACGGTTTATTTCGGCGACTTGATTTTAAAAAATATTTTATTTTTTAACGAGTGATATTTTTTGTATTAAAAAAAATCGGGTTTATAATAAACATAATACAACGTCAAAGGTTTTTTATCAGTTACCTTGTATGTGCATAAATAAGTGTTGTACAGGCTGATTATAAATGATCTAAAGTTGGCTTTGGAAAATATGTCACAACGTATTTTTAACGACAATTTGCGGCTTCATAGTTAATTTGATGAATTATTTTTAATCACCCTGTAAAAAATACACGGCATTTTAGATGTTGGTTTGGAAAAGTTCAACATTGTATTCAAATATTTGTCAATGTCCGCGTATTCCTCAAAATCAATGTTACTCGTTTCTAGCTTGGGAAGTCCCGACAAAGGCATTGTCCGCTTAATCGAGAGTAAATTTAGAGCATGTCCACGTCCGCTTAAGAGAGAAACTTTATTTATTGAAATACATATGAATTTGTTCGGTTCCCTACAAACTGTCCGCTTAAAAGAGGTGTCCGCCATGAGAGAGTACATTGTATTACACTGTAGGGTTGAAAAATCGAGTTATATATTTTCGAGGCACTTAACGTTTATAGAAGTCAAATCATAAAAAATTCAGATACCCGAAAAAAGTAGGTGAGTACAGATGGGTCCAGAACAATAGATAATTGAAAAAGCAAAAACCAAAATGTTAAAGCCGGTTATGTCAGGTCAGAAAATTGTCACGGCATCTTACCTGAAATTTTGATTGGTGAAATTTAGAATTGTGTTTTTCTCAAATAGTTTATTATATAATTAAAATACAAGTTGAATCATATGATTCCTTTAAATAAAATAATAAATAAGTGTAAATGCATGAATAAATAAAGAACACAAAATGAACAAAACTATAAACAAACAGCGCAAGAGAAAAGTATTTAACAATTTTGACATCTGCCATCCCCACTAATTAACAATAACCTCAACAAAAATACCCAACATTTATTGCTTCAACAATATACAAACCTTTGTTACAAAAAAGTTTGAATTAATTAATGCTAGACAAGGCTTTCCTTCGTCTCCTGTGTCTTTTACTATTTTTAATTTCTACATTACAAACTTCATCCTCACTAACATCGTTATCAATATGCGTAGCATTAGATAATTTAGAATGACTTACAGAACAAATACCGTTTGGTAAACTATCACTAGCAGCATCTCCTGTATTATCTTTACCCGTGCCCTCTTCCGGCAATCCGTTGCACTCACTATTAACTTCGTTTTCCTCTACTTCGATTGGTTCTCCTGAACAATATACACTTTTATCTACCATGTCAATCTTCTCTTGTTTCTTTAATTGCGGTATGACGAATGGGTGTCCTTCGCCTCCGTCGCTGTGAATACTCGATTCGCTTTCCGTTCTCTGCAAAGTCTTGGGCCTCAATCTTAATTCTGGCCCGCCTCCGTAAATGTTAAAGAAGAAGCTCCAAATACCTGTGGAAAAAAATAATAATTTGTTTAAATAACTTGCTTCCTCACCTTCGTTAATTTCTGCGCACTCGTTCATATCGATTGAGTTTATATTGATCTTGGAATTGTCGATCGGTCCTGGCGGATCGGAAGTTTTCTTCTGAACAAATTTTTGCCATTGCGTATACCACGCCGTCGATATTAAATGGGTGAGTGGTAGTTCTTGACTTTGACATTCTCGGTTTAATTGTAAAAAAGTTTCCATTTCAAAGAGAAGACGTTTGTTGAAGGCTAAACAAGCTGGGCAAATGTTTACGCTCGTTACTGCTGGACAACCACCAAATTTCTTATGGAGATACTCGTAGACGGGTAGAGGTACTACTAGGGCAAGCTGACCGAGGACTACTTCTCGGTCTGGGTGGACTAAACCGTGTTGGCACAGAAAGTCGGAATTGTCGATAGCACCTGGCTCTGCGCAGGTATTGAATCTAAAACAAGTATTTCTTAGTTTGTGTGAACTATAGGAAAACCTTATTATTAAGTGGTTAAACGACAAAATAACGAGATGTTGCAAAATTACGAAAAAAACAAGTCACGAAAGAGCTAAATAACGAAATTACTTATAACCTTATGAAATAACATGATAACTAAATAACCAAACAACAAAATAATGTAAAAGAGAGAACAGGTGAAGGAAATAATTATTACGCGAGTCGCCCAAGGGAGAACATGCAGCGGAAGGAAATAGTCAATAAAAAAAGTAATCCGCGGATATGGAATTGCGAAATTATAAAATGGTAGAATTAATTGATAAATTTACGCTTTATGAAATTGTGAAATTATTTTTGGAAAGAGGTGAACGAGCAATTTGGAAATTGAACAATAGTATATTACATACTGAGGCGGAAAGTATTCCATTTCTGTCGAATTTTGTATACTATTTTATTCACAATTAAGTATTCGAAATTTAATAATTAAATCTCATTAACATAAACTATTGTTACAACGTTTAATTTCAGTCAAATGTTTGCACTTTGTAAGCACTGCAACAATTGATATTATTTGTCAGGTAAATGTCAAAGTATATTTTGAAATTTGTACTATTACACAAATTAGTAAATCACACTAAGGGTAATTTGTAATCGTAATTTTGTATTTGTCAACTCCTCACAAGTTGGCTCAAGGCTGCAGCAACAGTTGTATGATTGCCTTTATTACCAGTCATACTTTTAAATTTAAATTTGGGTTGCCTGGCAACATCAGGTGAGTAATGGAATTGGAGGTTGGCACTTGGTCACTTTCCAACTTCCTTTGGAGTAAGTATATACCTACCCGATTATGAATAAAAATTATTAACTTTTGAACTCATCCAATCATCATATCATGAAATTATGTAATAAAATCACGAATTGCGTCATGGAAAAATCCTTACGAATGCCTTACTAAATTATATAAAAAGCCGAAATGGTAAAATAACCATATTAATTTAAAAAAATAAGAAATAACCAAATGCGTTGTAAGATCATTAAATAATGAAATAATATGAAATAATAAATAATATGAAAATATAGAAAAAACAAATTCTTTTGAAATTACGGAAGAACGAAATGATTTATGAAATTATAGGAAGCAAGATTACCGACCGACACAATAACACGTGGAGAGTAGCGACGAGGAGAAAATTGACGAAAATAAAGTAAATAAAACGTAGAAAAGCGAAGAAAACAGCGAAGAGAAGCGAAGCGAAGGAATGAGACAAGGCGAAGAAAAAGGAGAAATTCAAGAAGAAGATAAACAGGAAACTAAAACAAAAAGAGAGCTAGAAGAAAGCCCAGACGCATACCAAAAAAGCAGGAAAACAGTAACATTACAAGAGCAAAAAAAAAGTCAAGAAGAAATCGGACCGAAAATAGAAGAGATGATGGATGACCTAAAACAAGTAAGAGAAGATACAAGTGAAACCAGAAAGAAATGCGAGAGCTACAACAGACAGCTCAGGGAAGATACGGAAGAACTGAAGAGAGAAATGAACCAACTGAAGAAGGCGATAGAAGAGAAAGAGAAAAATATAGAGAGAAGAGAAAAATTTCCTAGAAAAGACAGATGGAGAGGAAGATGGAAGAAAGGAAAGAAGCGAAAGAAGAAATAACATAGTAATAACAGGGCTGATACTAAAAGAGACCAAACGGGAGAAAGCATGAGCAAAAAAGTCGAGAAGTGGATTGTACAGTGTAACTTTAATTGCAGACTTTTTTACAGTTGTAATTAATCAGGGTTCTCAGCAAGGTGGCTATATGAAATTTCCTGATATTTCCAGGTTTTCCAGGATGTTTGTCAGAATTTTCCAGGTACATTGGATACAATGGACGCTGCACTTCTCTAGAGTGCTACTTTTTCAAAATTAAAAGAATAATATTTTTAAAATTCCATTAAAAAAAGTGTTAAAAAAAGTTTATGACATCATAACTTTTTTTCACTAAGTGAAAAAAGTGACACTTTACACCCTAAAATTGATTAAAAAAGTGTTAATTAAAATTTATGGACAACTCGTGTTAGCGTGCTTAGTTTTCACGCGTGTGGATTATTAAACTCGACTGCACCTCCACACTTGTCAAAAAAAGTTGCACTTCTAACACTACTTGTTGTCTAATATACTATTTCAATCTCAATAGTTGATTTTAAAAGATGGCTGTTGATTGTAAAATTCTAGGTGACTATGCAAAATTTCCCTGATTTTTCATATAAACAGCCAAAATTCCCTGATAATTCCCTGATTTTTTTTAAACTTTCAAATTCCCTGATATTTCCAGAATCCTGTTAATTACTACACAAATGCTAAAATGTTAATTAAAAAGAAAATAAAAATGAAATAATGGAATTATGAGATATTGTACCAAGTTACGAACTTATGAAGCTATACATATATAACGAGTTGTTATAAAAAATGCAATCGTGGAATAGAGGTATGCGTTATGAAATTACGAACTAAAGAAATAGAAAAATTACGAAATCACTTTATGAAATATCGAAGCAAAAAAATAAGAAAATAACGAAATGGGAAAGGAGACATGAAGTATATACTTAAATAGCAAAATAACTAATTGATCCAAAAATTACGAGATGTGATTTGCATTATGAACGAAATCACGAAAGTTATGAAAATACATTGTTAAATGAAATAATAAAAATGTGAAATAACGAAAGGCGTTAGGAAGAAAAAAAAATCACAAAATAAAAATAAAGAAATTTCTCATCTAATATATAAAAATCTCGTGTCACGATGTTTGTGGTCGAACTCCCCCGAAACAGCTCGACCGATTTTTATGATTTTTTTTTGTATATTTGGTAGGTATGAGAATAGGTCGTAAAGTATTTTTCACATGGACATGGGGGCCAAAGATTTTTTAATAAAAAAAAAGTACATGAGCGGGAATCGAATCCCGAGTGTCCGGACGAAAAGCAAAAACTTTATAAGGTAGGCTACTACGCCGACGAATGTAATCGAAACATCACTGATATATAAGCTGCACTTACATATTCAAAGCTTTTCCCTTGTCAGTTGTTGAACTGTCACAATCTTATACATAACGAAATGCGTTATTAAATTATACGAAGTACTGAAATAACGAATTGTGGAATGAACGACATAACAAAATAAAAGCCAGCCAAATAATGAAAAAAGTAAAATGAAAAACCACATAAAAAAGGAAAAAAAAAGGAGAAAAAGGGAGAAAGGGTATCGGCACGAAATGATTAAGAGACTCGCTAAGGGAAGAACAGGTGGTGGAAGGAAATAGTTAGGGGAATCACTAAAAGAAGAGCAGACAGCGGATGGAGATAATTAAGAGACTTAATAGAGTGAGAAAAGGCAGTGGAAGAAAATCATAATTAACAGTGTCGCCAAAGGGCGAACAGGCGGCGGAAAGAAATATTTAAGACTCCCCAAAGCAAGAACAGGCAACGGAAGCAAAAATAAAAAAGACGCTAAAGGAAGGCAGGCAGTGGAAGGAAATAATTAAAAGACTATAATGGGAAAGATGCAATAGACGGAAATACTTATGTATTTGGGAAAGACAAATTAAGGGAAGGAATTAATTAAGAGAAACAGTAAAGGGAGAATATGCAGCGGTACGAAGTTAACACAATCACTAAAGGAAAAAGAGGCAGGGAAATGATATAATTAAGGGTATAGAACACGCCGTCAAACTACCTTGAAAGCCTCCACACATAAAACCTTTACGCCATCAATCGGAGTATTCCTTCTCTCCTATAACTCTTAGTGAATTAGAAAGAGATGAATTATTGAAGAAATTCGTCATTTAGTAAATAGTGAATTGCATTAAAACCAATAAAGATATACAAGATTTTTTTTGTTATAATAAACTCATGGAAACTGTAATGAGGGTAGAACATCAAAATAAAAAAAATCGCCAGTTTTTCTCAAAATCAGGTATATGTTATTAAAAAACTCATTAAAAATTGTATAAACTTCCGAAATATAATGTTCACTTTTAACATCCTCTATTCTTCGATTTGTCCTAGACACAATAGTGTAAATAAAATTATATAATTTTTATTAGTTTTTCCATAATTTTGGTTTTCATTTCTCTTGTCGTTTTGCTATCTCTCTCAAGCAAACACTAATCTCCATAGTGCTTTCTCACACGTTTAAATGGTGCAGAAACAAGTAACGGACAATCGACCACTATAAGTAGTCCGAGTGACGTCGCTGCTTATTCAAGAAAAACGCGTTGGCAAACTCTCCAGTTCGAGCATCGTACAGTACCGTATTAGTTGTCAACAGAAGTCTGGTCAACACATGGAAACTGCAGTTTGGAGATTGCCTCCACTTTGTGATCACTATTTTTTCCAACAAATAGCGGCATTTGAACATAACACTTCGTGAAATAAAAGTGAACTTAAACTTCATAAAGAAAGAAAGTGCGTTTTGTTTTCTGATTTTGATGTGAAAATGAGTACGGTCCTGTCCTTCCGCCCAGATCATTTCGAAACTACGATGTCGACCAGCGGTTTATTGAAAGCATAAGATCGACGTCTTTGTGGTTATTTCGCTTGACGCCTGTGCGTCTCCCACTATAATCTTTTCACTCTGTTTCCGTAGGTGTGACTGAGACAGGCAATACGATGCGTAGAGAGTTACCAAAGTTTAAATCATTTCCTTACGTTTAAAAAATAAAATTAAAATTAGGCCATGTTCTATACCCTTAAGAGACTCGATAAAGCGAAAGAAATAATTAGGAGTGTCGCTAAAAGGAGAACAGATAACGGTAGAAAATAGTTAAGAAAGTCATTAAAGGGTGAACAGGCTGCAGAAGGAAATAGACTCAGTAAAGAGAGAACCTTTATTGGAAGGTAAGTGTTTAAAAAGTTGTCATCTCGCATAACCGTTAATTTGTTTAAATCCTTTCACTGACCCTCCGCGGCGCGAGACTCTGGGCAGTGGCCCCTTATGATCATCAAAAAAACGCCTTACACAAGAAACAAACGATTAAAGATAAATCACCCGAGTTGTTTTACGTCACTTTTTTGCCCCTACCCCTTTGGTGATTCGTGGTAGGGTTCTATAAACTAATCTACAGACATCCAACATGACATATTTTTTTCTATTGAATAACAATATTAATAGTCCGGTCAAAGTATACATTCAAAATTGGTGCGCATGTTGGGAACACCGGCTCAACATCGGCTCAAAGCAACGCATTTTCCAGTTGGCTGGCAAAACTATAAAACAACATACTATTCATCTAAGCTCAAATAACTACCAAAATAATTTGTACACTTTTATTAGACGATTTTTGGATTAATCATGTCGGCTCTAAACGCATTTTGTGTGATCAGTAGATTCAGACTGAAAATAACTAATTTAATGGGATTCTGGTGATGTTATATAGTTTTCAATAAAAAGTTGGCGTTTCACTTCTGTCGCGCGTGGACTCCACGCACAATTCTTTTTTTCTTGCATCAATTGCGGATGCAAAACAATTTCTTTGTTTTCATCCTCTTCCAGTACAGGTATTACCGATGTTCACTCGCCACCATTTCGAAGAGTTTTTGTGGTGTTTCTAAATGAGTTAGAGCCTGCGGAAATCGCAGCTCTATGTGTGAATATGATTACTTTTTTTTTGTTGGAGCCATTAAAGAGGTTTTGAGTCAGTTCTGTCAGAAGGTCCAAACAATAAACACGTGTTCGTATGCAGGGTGTTTGATTAAAATCAACACCGTAATCGATTCAGAAGTGGGATATAATCTATAATTTCAAGTGGAAGATCAAAAGTTTAGTGAAAGGGAACTAATAACGATAAAAATGTTGTGAGTGGCCGGTCGTAAACAAAAAGAGGAAAGCATGAGATAACGAGGCAACAATTTCATGCATAATTCGCGTGGTGGTAAATACAAACATGGAAGATCTTGATATAATTATAGGACAGTATATCATCGTTCTCTGACGTTCATAATAAAGCCAAGATAATGTTAAATTTAAAAAATTAGAATTTCTAGAAGTAGCTACAATTAATTCAATTAACACCCATTGTAGACAACAAGCAGTATGGTAAGGCACACAGGACTAACGCGTCATCATTAAAAGCGACGCATCGTAGGAAACTTACCGTAAGGGTAGTTTAAAACGTGGGTGGTATTAAATTGTACTTACTAACAAGATGAAAAACCCAAATTACCTGCTTATCCATTGCTTCGACATATAAGCAATTTCGTACGATTCGTTGGACAGCGTCTTCATCAACTTGAATGCCTTATTTCTAACTTCGTCGGCTGTATTCGTTACTTTACGGTAGAATAAAACGTAAGCCTCACAAGATTGAACTTTTTCAGCAGGTACACGCGTCACATATTGGTCGTCAAATTCATACCACTGTCCCCCATTCAAAGCATAACATATGTAATGGCCCCCACCTGCAGTCCCATAGTGACATATAACCGAAAACAGCTCGTAAGTGGTGACTCTTGAAACACAATCGGTGTGCAGGTATGGGCGCATGTCTAGACCTTTTAGCGGAAAACTGACCGCTGAAGAAATCTTACTACTGAACATGAGCTCGTGGCGAAACCGCTTCAAGTGAATACAAAGAACTTCAGGCAACTGTAGAACCTACAACGATCAAATTATTTCATTTTGTGAGTACCAGTCCTTTGTAATACTTACTTTACTAAACTTAATGCCATTCCTGAGTTTATTGCATTTTTCGCAACTGTACATGTTGTCCCCCTTTAGCTCGTCGGTACTGAAGAAAGCCGCCAAACAGTCATGTAAAGTGACTATAGGACCATAGAACCACGACTTCAGCCAAGCTAAAATCCAAGAAATCCAACCTTCGTTCATGGGAATCATTACTTCCGAGCACGTTGAACCAGGTCCTGCGGTTCTACCGTGGAGTACCACCAAATGGTCCCGCGATGGTATAGGTAACGAAAGGTCTTGGAATGTTTCAACACGACTAGATACACGATCGCACGTTAAGCACTGAACGGACGACAACAATTTTCCGTCGAAGATATCTGAGATTATTGACCTATATTTCTGTTGCTTCTTGTTTGTACTGGTGGTGCTCGATGAGCTTGTACTGGGTTGAGAGTCTAAAAGAAATTGTTACTTTTTAAATTCCATCTATTTTTTAACCGACCTATAACCATGCTGTTGCTTTGTAACCTTGTCCGTATTCTCCTACCAGGACTCGACGACCTGCTCAACCTCCTTTTCGTGCTACTCGCAGGTCTTTCCGTATCATCGCTAAGACTAGATCTTTCACTAACACCTGAATCGCATGTTTCGTACTCCCCCTCGCTTGAATCGTAACTGGAACTAAGCGCTGGTTCGTCCATTGCTAAACTAAAAGTGTCTGAATCACTCATGGAGGTCGCTTCCGGAGGTGCCACCTGTTTCAATTCTTCGTGTAACTGGTCCATGAAGTTGCGGAGAAATTCTTGCGTGTCGTGCTGGTAGTACCCCCTGAACATGGGGTGAACGCTTCGGATGCCGTATAAAATCCCTGAAAGGAAAAATAGCTGCTACAAAAATACTGTATTTATGGAAATGAGTCAATGTGGTGTGATAACTTTCTTTTGAAAGTACATTCTAAGAAAAATAGTTAAGACTAGAAAATTTTAGGAGCTTGCGTTCACTGCTTTTGTTGAAAGCTAAGACTGTATAAAAAACTAAATTACCGGGACTGTGATTTTTGTTTTTCTTTTTTTCCGAGAGACAACTCAAGACTTTTTGTTACACAACCAATATGAGAATGAAAATATTGCTACGAGGGCGAAACACCGTCAGGGTTTTTATATTTGTATTTGTTTATGATTTATACATTTTATATTTATTAATACCGAAACCATTACAATTTTTATAATTTAAGCGTATCACACGGAAGTGAAGTGACTAAAAAAAAAACAGCAATAATTGGAGGCAGTCTCATTCACGAATTTGACGCGAAAGATTCTTCCCTAACGCATGAATTTTTATCTACCGTTCTGATTTTGTCAATGATCGTTATTTCTTAAATTTAAAAAATTTAATATCTACAATGTTTCTGTTGCTAATTTTTATTAGATTGTCAAAAGCTTAGTCGTGAACCCCAGCTGTCAGTTTTGACAGTTCATATAAATTACAAAACACAGTTGTCCGAGTATTTTGTGTTTTTGGTGGTATTTAGCAGTAAAAAGCAGTTCGAATGACTGCGACACGAAAAGATGATATCTGCGTGCAAAAAATAGTTATTGTAAAGACACGCCACTTGTTTCGGTACCTTTAATCTTGTAGCCTCGGATTCTATGACCTCGGATGATTAGTCTTTTAAATTGTTGTGATAATACATCAAATTAAAAATATCAGAAAAACCAGCTGCCTACTATATTAACAAGAATTTTTCAAGCGGTATATATTTTTGTGACATTTATACTTTTATTTAGATGGGTACAAAAACTCGTGCTTATCCAGTGAGAACAAGGGGCAAGAAATGAAAAACGCCTAAAAGTGAAAAACTAAAAATTGATTAAGACAAAAAATGGTGAATGACAAAAGGAAAGAAAAAAAATGAAGAAACAATAAGGGGTAAATAAAATAAATATTAAAAATAGATAATAAAGAATGGGGAAATGAAAAGTACAGGCAATTAATGAAGAATTGATTAAGACGAGAAATAGTGAATGACAAAAGGAAAGAAAAAATTAAATGAATATTGGAAAAGAAAAACATGAAACGAGAACTATGAGGGGTAAATTGAATGAATATTAAAAATATAAAATCAAGAACGGGGAAATGAAAAGTACAAGAAATGAAAGAAAAATTTAGACACGAAAAGTCAATGTAAAAAAAGTAAAAAAAGAATATGAGAAATGGTAAAAGAGCCAGGTTTAAGAAACAAACAAAAAAAAAACAGCTAAATTAGAAATTCAAATAAAAGATAAAATATACATACATATATCAAAAAGATAAAAACAATAAGGGAGGAATTTCAAAAGTAACAATCAAACCGTCAGAATTCTGAAGTACAGTACATATTCACTATTTCAGTCAAACCGTATACACATATTAGTGATGTTTGGCGATTAGTGAAATCGATCTGTCAAACACTCGAAAACTAAATTTGTCAAAGTTGTCCCTGGACGAAATTGGTAATTCAGCGGTAATCTTCAACGGTATTCAAAGTCATAACAAAAAAATTTCATGGAATGCCAAAACCGATTGGATACCCAATTTTTTTCCAGTTTTATTCATTTCACATTGCATCTTTTTAATGGGAGTCTAATTTTGTACACGTAATCGTTTAAAAAAAAAACAAAACAATGTGAACAACAATTAAAGTTTTTATCTATGAAGCTGTTGCGTCAGGCATGCATATATTTGATTTGTGATTTTTACCTGATGGCGTGACGTAACCCCCATTCTTTTTCCACATGTCCCTAATCAGCATCTGATACGTCCTACTCAGTCCTGGCTTTTTCCCCTCGGATAAAATCTGTACCACCGTCGTGCATTCCAAGAAAAACCTCGTCAGTGGAACGGCATTGCTCAAAGCTTGAAGGGCAGAATTCATGTAACACGTGTTGCCTATATTCTGAAGTCCTACGAGCCCCAACGGTCGGTCAACGTTGTAGTCCGAAGAGTCTTCAGCGTCGCTGCCTTCCGAAGCATCGCCGCTCATTCCAACGTTGAGACCGACAGTTTTGTCAAACGCGAAAACGTTTACCCTCTCGGGCGTGTTGGCACGTAAAGTACTGTAACTACCGTGGCCCGAATCACGCGATTTGTATGTACAACCCTCCATTTCTTGGTCGCTATCATACAACGGGGCCGTCGCCGGAGGTGGTTCCATAAATACTTCCGATTTGCACTCGTAGCACCATATCCGCTTGGTCAGAAGATTCATGTGGATGCAATGCGCGGGATTTTCCTGAAAAGTAAGGAGGTGAAATTTTGAATCTTAAACCTTTGCTTTATACGTTTACGAACTGTATTCAGCAAATAACAGATAAAGCTGTTACGTCTTTCATTAGCTTTTACGTCAGTATTAAAACGTCGTAAAACAAGTTGTAAATGGGAGAGTTTAACATTCCAACAAAGGATAATAAGCATCTTTAAAGAGGTTTTGAATTGTATTGTTTCGCTTTCCACTTTTTAATATTAATGAACGGAGCTCTGTTCAGCAGCGTTATGGTATTTCCTGCAAGCATTCAGAATGTCGTCAAAAAGTGGTCAGTTGACAAAAAATGGGTTCACTATTTTTGCAGTCAAAATATACTTCGCTCAAGACCAAAATCTTAATCTTAAATTGGGACCAGGTTAGGTTAAATTGTTTTTTTCTTGAGGTAGGTTTATCTATTTTTCTATTTTAAATGAGCTTCAAAAGCGAAAGCTATTATCCACAATGTAGTGATGATTGGCATATCTATGTATGTATGGTATCACAGTTCCAGACAAGTCTGATTCACACTGGTGAAAACTGAATTTGAAAGTGTCTATACATGGTGTTCCAAGATTTTCTGCCGCAGTTGATAAATAAATATAACTATTCAGTTCACCTGTCAAACTGTGACATCCGACAACAGCCGTAGAATTTCAAAATTTTGGCCAATCAAAATTAATTTGCGGCGATAATTGTACTATGTAGTACTTTTAAGAAAAATGGATTGGTTCACTGAATAGTCCTCCGAATACGATTCGTAGTCAAAGTTGAGTAGACAATTTCCACTCATGTTCATTGCAATTGCCAATGCGACTCGTACAAGCACTCGTACAGCATTTTAAGGAATTGCAATAACATTCGTGACATCTTGGAAATTGTCGATATAACTTTGACTACTTATCGTATTACATATAAGTAATTATTATAGATTGTCTATGCTCGGTTTTCTGAATTGTCAATAAATTTCTTCAACAAAAATTTAATTTTAAGATTTTCGTTCAAATTTTAAGAAAATAAATTCTAAAAGAATTGTCAATGAACTTGCACGGAAAACCAAAATAAAAAGCTTTCCAAGATATGTAGGTATAGACAAAGCATCTGTCTTTGTAATATTCGAAGCTACAAAACGGACAAAGCCTGAAATACGTTTTCTTACCTCATGTTGTAGAAACATCTTTATGTAAAACAGATCGGGGGTCAGACAGATCGAGGGTCAGGCAGACCGGCGTGTGCAGGTCAGCAGTTATTTTCCTCGTTACTTATACATACACTTGAAAGTTACAAAACATTGTCCTTTCCGCCAATTTATGGGTATAAATACAAGGATGATTCGATAATCGAATTTATTAAATTTGATTCGAAGGATATCAGAATTGTTGAAATTTTTGCAAGTTGAATACGAAAAATGGAAACCCACTTAGTTCAAGTATCACGTAAAGGTTTTATTTTTACTTAAGAGGGGGGTTCGACGTTTTTCACACGCTAGGTGGCGCCACGGGTAAAAAAACAAGGGTCCCGTTTAGCGGTTTATTGAAAGCATAAGATCGACGTCTTTGTGGTTATTTCGCTTGACGCCTGTACGTCTCCCACTATAATCTTTTCACTCTGTTCATACGTCTTTTCCGTAGGTGTGACTGAGACAGGCAATACGATGCGTAGAGAGTTACCAAAGTTTAAATCATTTCCTTACGTTTAAAAAATAAAATTAAAATTAGGCCATGTTCTATACCCTTAAGAGGGGGGTTCGACGTTTGTCACACGCTAGGTGGCGCCACGGGTAAAAAAACAAGGGTCCCGTTTTGTTAAGTTTTACGTAAAAGTATTGATATAAATAGCATTTACTTATTATTAATAAATAGCCGAAAGTTGTCCCTTGGACCTAATGCCATTTTTTTGGCTGGTGATGGTCAATAAACTCGGAAATAAATTATTAAATTCCATTCATTTTTGAAATTTCATAGTAACGAAATTAGATGAAACTCGTTACAGACTTGGCGGAAGCTTTTAAAAAGTCACTGATAAACCCAAAAGTGATCAACTTTGCGTTTAAATCAACATATCTTGACAGAATTGACCGAAAATTTGCCCGCTTATGTCTGACCTATCATAATTTTGCTGCAATAGTTTGACTACTTTCTCAGAGATGGGGCACAAGCCAGACGCAAGAACACAAAATTTAAGAATCCTATGGACCCTGTGACGGTCTTGATTGTGACACTACTTTCTGTGCACGCGAAAGAAGAAGAAAGTTATAGAAACGTATGTCTGTGAGATATCAGACGCAGAGAGGAACCGGCAAATGCGTGGGTACCTATTGTACTCGTCACGTTCACTGTTTTGTACCTGACGAGTTTCGGGTAATTACGGTATATTTCCAGAAAAGAGGGTGCGGATGGTTTTGCCTCTGACGAGATATGCGACTTGTAATCGAACAGTAATAATTATTAACTTAAAAAAATAAGAAATCGACTTTTAAATCATGCAATTACCTACAAAAATTGTTTCCATACTTTTTTTCCTACGAATCACACCATTCCTGTGATATCGCGATTCCAAAAGTTGAAGTATTCAGGACTCATTTGATACAAAAAAGCGATCTATTCGTAATGCATACTAATATTGTATGGTTTGGTTGGATTTACCGACAGATGAATTGATAGTTTTGGAATTGATAGTTTTGGTTATTATTTATTATGTAATTATTGTTTTCATTTTATTTTTTCGTTGTATGTTATCTTTTATTGTAGCAAACTATATAATTTGTTTTTATGTTTTACTTAACACCAACTTCAAAATTATAAAACAATTAATAATTACATAATAAACAATAATTTAGTAAAAACAAAAATAGCTCATAATAGTCAGGTCAAAACAGACATTTCAATTCCCATTTGGAAATTTTGTTGAATAAGGGAGGGGTCGTCAAAGGACTGTTCTGCCGTAGCTAGCGGCAAGATGGGTTTTTCGGCCACTTTACTATTTATTAGGGTCTCAGGTAGACTTCGCTGTAAAAGATAGAAAATATTGGAAAATACCCCATCTAGAGTTGAGTAGTTCCATCGAGTGGTAAGTACAGTTACAATATTATTTTGTTGAATGTGAACAATGGGGGCCATCTAGTAGTCAGTTGATAAAAGTTCAAAAATAATCAAATTTTTAATGTTGCGCACAATTTTTGTTTATTACTTCAATCGCGATTCCAAAAGTTGAAGTATTCAGGACTCATTTGATACAAAAAAGCGATCTATTCGTAATGCATACTAATATTGTATGGTTTGGTTGGATTTACCGACAGATGAATTGATAGTTTTGGAATTGATAGTTTTGGTTATTATTTATTATGTAATTATTGTTTTCATTTTATTTTTTCGTTGTATGTTATCTTTTATTGTAGCAAACTATATAATTTGTTTTTATGTTTTACTTAACACCAACTTCAAAATTATAAAACAATTAATAATTACATAATAAACAATAATTTAGTAAAAACAAAAATAGCTCATAATAGTCAGGTCAAAACAGACATTTCAATTCCCATTTGGAAATTTTGTTGAATAAGGGAGGGGTCGTCAAAGGACTGTTCTGCCGTAGCTAGCGGCAAGATGGGTTTTTCGGCCACTTTACTATTTATTAGGGTCTCAGGTAGACTTCGCTGTAAAAGATAGAAAATATTGGAAAATACCCCATCTAGAGTTGAGTAGTTCCATCGAGTGGTAAGTACAGTTACAATATTATTATGTTGAATGTGAACAATGGGGGCCATCTAGTAGTCAGTTGATAAAAGTTCAAAAATAATCAAATTTTTAATGTTGCGCACAATTTTTGTTTATTACTTCAATCGCGAATTCAGAGTACGTGGTTAATAAAATTCGATTAATAAAAATCAATTTGATAAACATATTGCTATTTCACGGTGTGTAATCTCGCTTATACATATTTCTTAATTTGGTATAATATTAGATTATTATATTATTTCATTAAATTGTTATTGCGATATTTTGACATTTAGCTATGTATGTATTTCGTAAATTTTACACTTTGATAATTTGATATGTTGCGATTTGGTTAATTTAATTCATATTTTGTTAATCTGATTTAATCTGATTTTTCGTTAATTTGTAATTTTGTATTTCGTTTTTATGTTATTTTATCAATATATTTCGTTAATTTCACGTTGAATAGAGAAGGGCAATCCACAGGGAGTTATTTTTTCATACTTTGGTTATTCATAAAAGAACAAAAAAATACTGTAAGAAAAAAACTTGATAGAAGAATTAAAATTTGAAAAAAAATTAAGATATACAGTGATCGTAAAGTTCCGCACAAAATTCATAATTTAGTTATGTACTGTTTTTGCGCAAAACGCTCACACATCTTTTGACATAAAAAATTTGTTGATGACGTTATCTGATTTTGAACTATGACACCGCCATTTTTTTAACACTAACTGCCAGCATATCATTTTTTAGTTGTTTTATTTCGAGTTGTCAGTTATATGGGTCTGACAACTGTATTGTACAGTTTTGTGCTGTCAGTCGTTTATAACTGACAGCACTGGTCTCAGTGAACGCCGTGTCAGACACTTAATACCGACGCTACATGCTATCTCTTACGGCCATAAAAATTGCAAAAAAAAATTACAAACTTGCAAAAACTTTCGGCGCATAGAAAAATCGCTTTCTTCTTCAACGTCCATTCATTGCCCACTGAAGAATTTGAAACCCTAGCCAATTAACTGTCTTAATAATCGCGATCAACATCGGCCAAATCCGAGAAATATCTAAATTCTTCCCCTCACACATCAGACAATTTGTCCGCAGTCGAAAACGACTGACATGGCAGTCAGAGGGTTAAATGGCAACACCCGACTTTCTTTTGGGTTTGAAATAAACTTTTCAATTCTCTATTCAACAAGAGAAAAAAATTGATACTTTGCATAACTTTTTTTTTAAATTACGTTTTACATCAAAAATAAAAAAATTATTCAATTTAAATTTTGATTCCATTGTGGAATGATCACATATGATTGGTTAAAATATATATGAGTGAAATAGTCCTTGAAAAATAACAATAAATTTGGAAAGCAAACAACGAAAAATGAAAAACCATTTAATAAAATTTAACGCAAGTGCTCAAATTGCCACCCGCCAACTATTTGACACATACCCAGACGTGTTTTAACGCTTTGAACACTTCGAGACTAATCTGCCCTATTTCATCACGGATACATAGTGAAATAGCATTTTAGAAAAAAGTTATGCAAGGTATCACTTTTTTACTCTTGTTGAATAGAGAATTGAAAAGTGCATCTAAAACCCAAAAGTTGGGGCTTGCCATTTAAAAAAAATTATGACGGTGCCATAGTTCAAAAACAGATGACGTCATCAACAAAATTTGTATGTCAAAAGATGGCAATTTGAAAGCAAAAATCGACCTGTTCGAGCCTTTTTCGCAAAAACATTACATAACTAAATTATGAATTTTGTGCAGAACTTTATGATCACTACATTTTGTAGAGCTCCAAAAATAAGCAATGTTTATTTTTTAGAAATTGAAAAACGGACAAGGGAAACCCTTCTAAAACACGAAAACTTTTGGTCTGTTTGGCCCGCCATCTATTGATTTTGAATCATATTAAGTGTTAAGGATTTGACCTTAAGTCGGACGGTTTTTTCACAATTTTACCCGTACGTTCAAAACCGTACAAAAAGAACGAAGTCTATGGGGCCCTTTACATGTAAAAATTACTCTCTAACTCGAATTTCCTAAGTCAAACTCTCTCTAAAGGTAGCCACAGACGTCGTTCTTTTTTGGCATTTTTAACCGCACGGCTAAACACGAACAACGACCATCTCCACACACTAGGCGTTGTTTCGTTAAGTTTTTCTGAAATCGTGGCGTTATCATCATCATCTGATCTGCTGTGAGTTGAGCAGTGGGAAAGGAAGTCTAAGGACAAAGCAGATGACTCAAAAGTCATAGGCGGCGAAAGCAAATCTTATATTGAAGAATGGAAGCTTCTAACTCGCACGTATTAATTACATTTTTGCAAAACTTTTTTTTTTTATTATACACACAAAAATAATGCATAATACGGCCAAAAACCGGTAGCGAACCGTCACAGGTGCTCTAGTTGTCCAAATCAAAAGAAATAAATCTGTCGCTACGAGACGCGTATTAACGATCTGAGTTACTGAGTGATACATACTACAACGTTGCGGTGGATGAATTTGTAACAATTTGGCTAAGAGGTGGGCTAGAATTATCGCAGCGTTTTGTTGGAATAGGGGCACGCGTTTTACATTCTTTACATTCTTTAAACCGTTCTTCTTTCAATCGGTGTACTGTACAAGGGCCGACTTGAACGAACACGTTGAAAACGGACGGTTCAAATCAAGTTGCAGCAGATATTTTTGAACGCCGGCGCCGGCCGGAAAGAATAAGGACGGTTTTTGGCCACACACCGACCGTTTTACCCGTGCGGTTAAAACTGCCAAAAAAAGAACGACGTCTGTGGCTACCTTAAATCCCAGTCGAATGGAAATATCATATAAATTACAACAATTTTTTTTTACAGCAGATAAAACGATATATGGCTGTACTTTTTATATTTTCGTACAAATTTATTTATTTTCGTACGTTAAATTTACGAGAAAAGAACGATTTACATTATCGAAATATCGAAAGGCGTTAAAAAAGTGTGGTTACTAAAAATTACAGTGAACGTTCCAAGTTATCTTTGTTAGGCTGCATTCGAAAACTGACAAAAGCTTCATTTTCTGTAATAGAAGAAACAATAAGCAATTGTTTTAAGAAAGTGGGTTTTGGGCGTTTATCTTTTATCCAAGTTGATGCTAATTTTTTTCCGACATGCTTCAAAAAACTCTTCAAAACGTTTGGCAAGTACAAGTAATGTTTCTGAAGATTCAAGTGACATGGGAGTATTGCCGAAATTACTAAACACAATATAAAGTACAATATAAAGACATTCAAAATGTGTTAAACACGGTAGAGTTAAACACTGAGAAACTCTTTCCTAAATGACACATCATCGAAAAATATTTTGAACAACATTACAGACAGCCTGATTTCATGTTGAGTTGCGACGGGTCAGTAAGGACCAATTTTATGTTTTATTTCACATGAAATCGAGCTTTACTGCCTGGGCTTTAGTCTTTACTGTCTGGGCTTTAGTTAAGACGTTTCCATAGCACCCGGGGTTTACGACCCGTCGCAATTCAACATGAAATCAGGCTGAGAAACAGTGTAAACATATCTTAATTTCAGACTCCTTTTTAAATTTGTGATTAATTACTAGAGGATTGCTAATTAAAGCGTTCATTAAAAAGTTTAAAAATGCAATTTTTTTTTATTCTTACTTCCTTTAATTCGAATTTTTCCGATGGCAAGTGACAATTTGACTTAGAGGGAGTCGACTGTATTACCTTTTCGTTAATTTGGTATTTTATTATTTCGTTAATTTGCTATTTTGATATTGCAATAATTATGATGGCGAGGGTAAATTGAAAATGGGAAATTGTCATTTCTATGCATGAAGTTATTTATATTCAGTATTTGCATAAATGGTAATGACGAGAATAAAAATACTTTTTTTTTGGTGTTTATCAAAGATTTTTATTACATATCATGTTTACTGGGTTCTGACACTTGTAACCTTGCACCGACTTGAAGAACCATTTTAATTTTTTTACTTTGTTATTGTTAGGCCAGTTGCATTAAAGCAAAAAGTAATTAAACATTAATTTGTGACTCGTTTGTAACCCAACATAAGAATTTTTAAAATAATAAATCGGAAATTTTATTTTTATGTACATAAATAGTATAGGCACCACATATTATAAGTCGAACCGTATTTTGATATATCCAATTACGTTCTTATGATAGAATAATCAGTTATTATTATTAAAATTTAAAATTATTTTAGTCAATCTCCACAAACTTTCATAAAATTCAATAATTACAATAGGAACATGTTTCGGGAGAAAACTACTCCCATCTTCAGCCCTTAAACAATTTTTAAATTATGACGTTATTTTAAAATAAATTAAAAATTTAAATTAAATATTAAATATTAAGTATTTTATTAAGAAAAACGGTTTCAGAATTTTATTTAAAACATATTTTATAACAACTTATCCAGACTGTTTATTAAGAATAAAGATCCATTAGATTACAAAACGTCATCCGGTGTATAAAAATTGAACTGCTCTTCTTGTGAGTCATTCTATATAGGCCAGACAGGTCATAAAATTTCAGAGCGTATTAAAGAACATTTCATACACATCTATAACAACAGAGATCTAGACTTTAGTCCGTCAATACCTTCCGCCTTCGCAAATCATATATTAATAACGAAACATAGTTTTTCACCATCCAATTCCAAATTGATTCACAAATGCAATAAAAGCCGCAAATTAGATTTTCTTGAGACTTTGGAAATAAGGAAAGGCTTGAAACTGGAAAACGGATCTTGTTTAAATGAACAGAATAACTTCAATAATCCCATTATCAATTAACTGTTTTAATTTTTCGATTATTTTTTTCCATCCAACATTATTTTCCAACATTTTCTTTCACTTATAATGATTTCATTATTTATCACCTTTATGCCACTCAATAGTAGATTATTAAATGAGCATATAATGGTGGTCATTATACACGAGAATGGAAATTAAAATACGAGCCGAAGGCGAGGATTTTAACCATTCGAGTGTATAGTAGCCACCATTATATGCGAGTTTAATACGACGTTTTATCTACAACTGCACTTTTAGAATTAAAACTAGAAATTAAACCTTGTTAAAAACTTGACGTTGAGAAAAAATGTCAATATTCATTATTTCATAGCTAGTTAATAATAATTCTTAAAAACCGAGCCTGGCTGTCTGTGTTTAATAGACCTAGTTAAGTATTCATAGTTACAAGTATAATACGTCCATTATTAATCAGTTGTAGATAAATGTAGTTAAACAAACTTACCAGATTCTCCTCGATCCATTTTTAATTTTTACAATTTATTTATAATCTATAATCTCGGAGATTACCGTTTACTTACGAAACAGCCTTTAGTGCCTGAACGATAGAAGTTGTGGTCAATGTCATGCTTTGACGCAAAGATGTTTTATTAGAAATGAGTGAAGCGTCATGTTGTCTGCCATTGTCATTATGACGGTCTTTGTACGCAATATCAAGGTATTCTCATTTTATTATTCATGGATGTTTACACCATTTGGATCGAAAATACATACGAACCAAATGGGGACGTAAATTTTGCGAATTTAAAAATCTTGTGACATACGTCAGCTGGACAAAATTGGCTTGTAAGCATAAAATATAGTGTTTTTTTTTGTTTAGCCCGCCATGATTCCATAGCAAAGGTTACATTGAATTACCATACCGCGGGTATCAGATATTAAAAAAATATAACGGGTGTAGAATGGATTTTGAGACAGGAGGGCGTAAAATGAATACGAGCTTTCGAATCGAGGTGAGAAGAACAAAGATTTTGCGAATTATGGTGGCAAAGATATGTAGTACGAGAATTACACGTGTAATATTAGTTTGCTCATTTCTCTGGTAAAACTGTAAAAATTTCGATTTACGTGTCTGTCAATGTATTTTTCCACTGGTAACATACAAACTAAAGAAAAATCAGACAATAAATACTGTTGAAAAATTACAAATATTGTTCTTGAGTTTGTTATCCAGTCCATTAATGATCGTTTTTGCTATACATATTGTGAGATGTTTCTTTTTCTATAAACAATTATTTATTGGAAGAAATGATGTGAGCATTGTTTATTTTTAATTAACCAGTGATTCAGCTACATAATCATTGTTGGAACTTTGAGGGCGTCAGGCTTTCACACCCAAAGATTGTCTAAATTATCAATGCCCCCTTTTCAACTCATGAAATCATAATTAGCATACACTGATATACTTCAAGGTCACGGTAAATGATAGAGCATGTTTGCATTGTTGTCAAGAAAAGTTATACCTACATTATTATGTAAAGTGCTATGATCATTGGCCTTTTCGCTACAGCCAATTTGGAGGCAGTTCTTAAATAAACAGATCCACAAGTTTGGTCCAGGACTACCACAATAAGTACAAACCGGTTTCTGAAAAGTAATGCAGATGAGTACATGCATACACTGTGTGAAATATTACCTCTCTTGAATTTAGTATGGTAGTAATTGGAATGTTAGTAGCAGTCGATAAGTGGCTGCAGGTGCATCGATACATTGTAACTGGAATACAAATAAAACTTTACTTAATTTTTACAAAAATATGAGACATTGTTGCACAACAGTGAATTAACGTTTGAAGGTAACAGAAATCAAAGGAAAATAAACACGAATTACATAAACTTGGTACTTCCGGATTCTGTGCGAAATCCCGCCTTTGGTCAATGATTATTGAAGACTGACAAAATTTGCTGAACAATGTCATAAATCGAGGTTATGTTTTATCAGTATTCTTTGTTTATCACTTAACTGCAACTATTTTTTGATTTTTAGCAAAACTTGACAAAGCACTTGATATTTAAACATCACGATCGTCAAAAATATTGCATGCCAAAGTCGAAAAATTACCTTTTCGAAAACACAACACACCCACACTATTCACAGCAAAAAAATACTATTAAAGACGAGAAAATAATAAAGGACAAATCAAAATTAAATAATTATTACATGATACTTGTAATTTATTGACAGAAATTCTAATAAGAATGACACTGACGTTTCACGTTTTTCCTGTCATTTATTTGTTATTAGAGAAAACGTCAAAAGGCGAGCCCCCTAACGGAGAAAATCGGAACGAATAAAACCGCCAAATTTAAATTGAAATTAAAAATTTATTAATTATAATAAAATCACAATAACGTTCCCTTCGCCTTCAAATGGGCTCTTGCTACATTTTTGCAGTAAACTTCGAAGGCGCCATCTGCATAAAAATGTCTTTGCTCCTTAGATTTAGGTGCAGTCTTCTTAGGAACAGGAACAGCAGGATTAAAAGCCATCTCTGACATATCAAAGTCACCACATAATTGTTCTGGTGTGCTAAAATTAAGACAAAATCGGTATCAAAATGACTTGTTGAAGAATTGTTACCATTTTGCATATGTAGGATCTATACTTTGTTCTCCACTTACAGGCACCCCAAATGCAATATTTTTTGCATATTTTATAACAACTGGATGATAATGCTTGATCAATAAAACTAGTTCATACAAGGCTGTACTAGCGGCATTTGTATATTCGGGATCGTCCAATTCTGCTTGGTATTTTCCGTCACCAAATGACGTGTCCAAGTCCAGTAACACGTCTATAGATCTGTTTAATTGCATAATATTTCTTATAAGGCCTAAGCTACCCAAAGTACCATTATGTAGCAATTGTAAGCTTAAAGTGCAAATACGTTTTACAAAGCTGAGAGTTCTTTTAGTAGTCACTTTCTTTCGCCTTTTGATAAGTGCATCATTCAAAGTTTTAAGTAGAACAGGCAAATTTGAGAAGTTTTTTGATGCATGTGTGGTTAAAATTCCCTTGTATAAATTGGTATAGAACCTTGTAGGGTCGACATTTAAAACTTCTCCTTGTCCACTTAGTATTGAAAATACTGTTTGTATACAGTGGAGTTGTTCTCTGTATCCTATCCAGTCCTCTTTTAACAGCATGTTGAGAATATTTACAAGATCTAGATAAAAATCGATGTTTATACAGTGTGCAAATCTACAAAAGATATATTAGAAAGGATACAAGGGGAGGTATGACTACTAACTTTGCCAATCCTTCTAAACAAACACCCAATACTTTGGTATTACTGGAGCTTTTTAGAATTCTAAAATATACACCAAAAACAATTTTAGTTATTTCAGTCATGTTATGCTGTTTTGCTTGCTTATTTTCTTCTGCCTTTGTTTCCAGCAATTCTTTTTCCAGCAGTTGCAACTTCTTTTTCCTCTGCAAATAATAACTTAGGTCCAGTTAACTAATTTTAATTGTAGCTTACCTTCTTCTCCTTTTTAGACATTTGTAAGACTTTCTGTTTTTTTGCCATCAATTTTTTTTGTTTGATATCTTGTTCTTTCTCACTATCTAAATTGACATCCCTTAAACGCAGAACTAGAAATGTCTCCAACATATCTGGATGTACATTGTGGGCATGGTTTTTCAAATAATTGTTGATAATCCTAAGAATCTAGAACATCCAAGTTAGTAAATTATTATAATTACAAAATAAAATCACTTTTAAAGTAATTTCTTCTTTTCTGTCTTCCTTGAAAACTAACTTAACAGCGTCTTTTGCAATTTCTCTGATGTTATTTCGAGGATTATTCAAGAAAGGCACCACAGCTTGTGCGATGTTTTGAGCAAAATTAAAATATGGATGTGTCACTAATAAATCTGCTAGAGCTTGAACTGAAAGTTCTCCTAGTTTAATTTCTTTCTGCAACATTCATAGCTCATAAAATGAGTTTATAAATAATACTAAATTGTTAGTTACCTCATTGAATTTTCTGCTGTCACCTTTCTTTTTAATTAAAATGGCACTATTTTTCTCCAGTTTTTGTAGAAACTTTTTATAATACATTACCAACTGCTCTTCATACTTTTGTAGTTTCAAAGTATCTTTCTTTACTAAAATAAGAAAATGGGAAGTGAAGAATAAATGTGGTATTGATACTTACATTTAACTCCTTCTTGCGTTTCCACTTTCTTAATTTCATAAGAAGGAAGAACATCTTTAAAAACCTCTAAAAGTGAGACTGTGGCCAATTTTTTAACAGTGAAATACACTTCAGGAGTGGCCTCATCCATCAACTTTAGTAAGGTCCTCAAATTTGTAACTTTCTCCTCTGGATTTTCTAGAACACCTGCACTCAAAGTTCCTATATGTAATTTTTTCTCTCTTAATATTCTATTCCTTTCTGCCATCAACTGAATGGCTGATAGTGGTTTAGACAAATCAATTTTGTCATCCAAAAATTGAAATTCCTCTTCCTGCTCTTCTGGTTGTTCTTCATTGTCTTCTTCATCTGTTTCTACTTCTTCTTCAGTATCTGATTTAGCTAAAATAGTCAATATTAATAATGTTATGTATAGGTATTCAAAGTCCAACTTACTAGACTCATCAACAATTTGTTGAGGTACAATTCCACCTTTAGTTTTAATTGGTAGTAAATTTTTCATGGGGATCTCATCAACTGTTTGTTCCTCATATTCATTTTCCAAGTCAGAGTCTTCATTGCTTAATTTACGTTTTTTTGCCTTTGGTCCACCAGTACTTTTAGCACTTGTAAATAAAAATAAATTAGTATATTTCATTTTAATAAAAAAAAGTGTGGGAGCATACCTTGTATATTTCACTTTATTGAAAATGTTATATGACTTTGATGTTATTGCATTTTTTATAAAATCTAAGTCATCTTTTTCGATCATACCAAGCATATCTTCTCCATAATCACTGTCATTTTCTTCTTCGGACTCAGAAATCGGTTCTCTCTTACCCATTGTTTAAAATTTTGGATCCACAAACACGTTTTATAACCTCCAAATATTGTTTTCAGATTGATGCAGCATGTCAAGAACAGAAGTGGCAATGTGGTGGCAGTGGTTAGAGTTACATCCAGACAATATACGTGATAGGCAACCCAAATTACTTCACACATAAATTATTATTTATCAAGATGCTGTAAGACTGTGTTATCAATAAATTAATAATAAAATTGATTTAAATGAGTCTAATTGTTAATCAAATACTGGGTTGCAATAAAAGTATTAATTTCATACTAAATGTATCGTTTATAAATGTATGAAGATGGCTGATTTGGTCAACTCTGCTTTTTACAAGTGTTGCGTATAATAAGTTTTCTAAGATCGTACCAAACTCATTTAGGTAATATTTGAAAAAGTTTATTAATTCAACTGTACAACTAAAAGCGCCAACGAAACGCAATCTTCATAATATGTTGTTCTCTAGTCTCTGTACTGAGAATAAACGTGTGAAATTTCAAAGTGCTTCTTTTAATTCATCACTGATAGATACCAGTCTCTATCAAAACTTCACCAGCGACCTCCACCACCGGGACCAAGGGTACTATCCAGGGATCGAGGAGAGAGATACGGTTTCTTTCGAAACCACCACGAAGCCTTCCACCAGAACCCACCTTGCGACAGTTAGTGACATTAGAAGTGCAACACCCTGAAGGAATAATAAATTTTTGATGTTTTTTTGCTGATTCACTTCTTTGAATTTTCGTCCATTCGCTTTAAATTACAATAGGGTTACCAAAAAGTTACTAGTTTTTTTTTTTACTTTTTCTTCGTCCCATCATCATCATGGTCTCAATTTAAAAGAAAGTGTCGTATTTTTCCTATTTTCTAAAGAAGTCTTGAGGGACTAGTGATGTTTCCTAAATATACCAGTAACAAGCATAAAAAAAATTTCCTTGCACCAAAGCATTTCGGGAACATCCTTTAATATTATTGTAACGGACGTGGACTCGACATGACTCATCGCTGTAGCGGCGTCATCAATTACTAGAATGTGCTGGATTTATACTACAACGTACTCGACACTATAATCTTTTGGAATATTCGGCACACATCGAGAGCGCGATGGAACTATCTGGAGGCTCATAGAAGCATTTAGGCGCCGGTATATTTATTAGAGGACGTTCCAGCGAAAACCAGTGTAGTCGTATTAGTGAGTCTAGTCAGTCGAACCAGTCGCATCAAAGTCGAAGATCAGTGGGTCAAGTCGGACAGCTGCTTTTATCTACCCGGAGTGCCGCGCGATGTGTAAATAAATAATACGAGACGTGCCGGTGAAGTAGTAAATTGTAAATAGTGTAAATAATGTAAATATTGTATATAGGAAATGTAAATAATTTGTACATAATGTTTAAATAAATAGTAATGGAACCCACAATCGCAACATTATGAAAGCTACATTACAATTTGTTCAGTTTCTCAGCTTATCAGTTGCTCAGTTTTACTAAATATGTAAGCTTCTCAGGTTTCTTGCCTTTTTTCTTTCTTTCTTAAGTGCGCAATTTAGTTACTAAAATATTATTTGTGTTTGTTCATTTTGCAACCTCCTAAATCTGATGTCTTATTTTAAAAGCATTTTAGCACTTCAAGATATCAAGTTTGACTTGGAATTGCCATAAGTTTAAAATAAACGAAAGTATTCTCATTCGGTTAAACGTTCAGGGTACCATATTTAGCCATCCTTGGTCTTTCAACGTTTCAAACAACAAATCTCCTATGTTTTTTTACGATTTTTAAAGCACAATAAAGCCCCTAAATGCAAGAACCTTCTTTTGGGACCTTTTGCCATTTTTATACATTTTTGAAGTAAATACTTCTTTACGGACACTTGACTTGGGGAGTAAGCTGGTTAATGCCTGACGAGAGCGTTACGAAAAGTGTGATCGGTCGAAGCGAACGGAAGTTTTAATAATAATAATATTAATTCATAGAAAAAATGTTTGCCTTAACGGGATTCGAACCCGCGTCTTTAGGTTGTGATTCTCGCTTCACTCCATAGAGCCATTTGCGTGTGTCAGTTTTGTATGCAATTGCGCTACTTATCCTAATCGCTACACATGATTGCCGACTTTTCGCTGACGACAAATTGAAACATGCATTATCGAATACTGCAGACGGTATTAATTCAGGATTCTCTAGCTCCATTTATAAACTTACATAAATTAAGAGCACTTTCACAATGGCGAAATAAAGTTTTACTTCAGTCGTGTGGTCTAAAGCACATTCGTATTTTTTTTAACTTTCTGGGTTCAAATCTACGCCAGCCTCCGACGTACGACCTTTCTTTCACAATTTAGTATTTTGACACTCCGAAAGAAAAACAAATAACTATTTTTTACTTTGAAACTCTCTGCTTTGAACATTATTTTATTAACTCAAAAAGTGACTATTTTTGCAGTTTGAGCATTCGATGTACCTGTTCTCTCAGTAACTATGTTCGAAATTACGAAGCGGCGCTAAAATCTTGAAATCTCGGAAGTTGAAGGTCTGAGAATGTGAAAACCATACCTTTTTAAAATCTAAGAATTAAAATGTAAACCATTTTAACTCGGAAACCAGAAAACGTTACCTAGACTTAACAACCTGTCTGTCGACGTGGGACCCAATGAACCTGCAAACTTGAAAACCTAATAAATTCGAGAACCCAAAAATCAGGAACCTGAAAGCTAGACAAACTTAAAACTCTAAGAACCTGGTATTCTGAAAAGCTGAAAAAGAGGATCTATAAACATGGAAACCTGAAAACTAATTCCTTAAATTATGCCTTAAGATTGCCTGAAACTCTGAAAATACGGAAATTTGAGAGCTCAAGAACCTATAACATTCTGAAAATCGAAGAGTATGAGACTTCAAGAACCTAAGAACTTCATAAATTAGAAGTCTAAGAATCTGGACGTCTGAAGGCTTCTGATAGCATGAGAATTAGAAAATAATAATGACTTCAGAACTTGAAAACCTTAGAGATCGAACCGAGACTTTTGAGAACCCATTAATCTGAGCATCTTTTATATGAAAGACTGAAAAATTGAAAATTTGGAATCCTAAGAATTACGAGATAGTTGAAAGATTAGCAGATAATGACAAATTAAGAAATTAAATTTAGTTAAAGCATTTCCAACCGATGATTTTCTTTTTGAAACTGGCGATATGTATGTACAAGTTCATGTATACACCGTTATTTACGAAAGAATACGAGTCTGACGAAATCCTCGATGCAAACAACATTTCATTTGCACAGGTTACATGGATTCAATAAACAATTTTTTCGAAGTCTAACACGTAGCATGCATAATTAGATGTCATAGATATTGTCAGTGTCAAAATTTTAAATTTACATTGAACATGGATAGCTGCAAACATGAACAAACGCTAAACAACAAGAAACTAATCAATTTATTAACGGTGAACAAGAAATAGAAAATAAAATGTAAAAATTAATTGAAAACGTGTGTTCGTGCCGATCGCGATCCTTCACCATGCCCCACAAAAAATAGTCTAGGGTTTACAATAGTCAGGTTTACAGAACCTCTTCCTATCCACTTAGTTTTTAATTCCACATCTAAATATGCCCGTACACCTTTGTGGTAATGTGGAGGCGCCCCATCTTGTTGAAACCCTATGTTTCTTCGCACCTTTTCCAATAAAATAGGCAGGGTATTTTGTAAAAATCCAGATAAACGCGACCAGTCAATCTTTTACGAAAAAATGTGGCCAATTATTGTATCTTCCAAAATTCCACACCAGACGTTAACAGAAACCATTTTTGAAAATGGCCAACCTTACTTTTTTTTTTGTTGTGATATGTGTTTGTCTAAAAAAAGTGATAAAAAATAATAGTAATGAGTAAAACTCCGGCGCAATCGACTTCAAATTATGCTCATAATATGCATGGATTTAGTGGCGCAGTGAAAGCGCCTGTTGTACTTGCACGCCAGTTTAGGTACTTGTCCCCGATATAAAAGTTTTTGCGCCCTAGTTTGATTTATAATTTAGTTTTCGGAGAGTGTGGTTCTTCCTAGGAACTTGTAGAACGAATGTCGAGTAAACTTCGTAGTGTGTGTGGCATAACTATTAGTGAAGAAAATTATTAATAAGTTGACAAATAAAAGAAAAAGTACAGACGAAAGGGCCGTATGTTGGTTAAGAAATATTTATTCGACGTTCTGATTTAGGTGCTCTTAGTAGAACTCTCAGAAGAAGATCCGTTAAGCTACAGGAACCATCTTCGGATGTCAAAAAAACATTTTGATATTTTTATGGACTGTGTGACACCACACATTAAAAAAGTGGATACTCACCTGAGAGATGCGTTACCTGCAAAACTAAAATTAGAAGTCACATTGCGGTATCTTGCATCTGGAGATTCTTTTGCTTCACTGTACTATCTATATCGTGTTCCAAACTGTAAAGTTTGTACCTGAAGTTTGTGAGGGCATTAATGATGTTGTGCAACACTTCATCATCGTAAGTTTAAAAGGTTCTTGTCATCAGTACGTATAAAAAGATGATTGTGCTTCCTGAGGGAATGATGAATTCGATTGATTAGAATTCCTATTGTATTAGCAACCAGTTGCATTGGAAGTTGTAGCATTTTCATAACTGCTCATCATTGATGAAGCGGGGGAAGCTGCTGGAGATAAATATGTAATTGTGTTTTTTTCCAAATTTGATTTCAACCGTTGCTTTACGAGATAAGTTTGAATTAACGCAATTGATTCAAAAAGCACTGATTCTGGAAGCTTTCTTAACTGGCATGCTATTGTTTTTCCAAAAGAATCAAATTTATCTTCGTTTTCGTTATTAGACTTCTCTTTAATAGCTTTATGTTTACTGTTTTTCTCGTTTCTTTGATGACTCTTTTTGGAGTCACATCAATATTAAATTTGCAGTTAGTCTTTTTGGTGTTTCTTTTGCTGCCCCGTTGCCTCATTAAGGAAAGCAGATAACACCTCATCTGTTAATTGTGTGTATTCTCCTGAATCAAGGGATTCACATTGTGTTTCAGTTTCCTACACAAAACAATTTTTTTTATAGCTCTCTTTATTTAAAATTTAGAAATTTATTATTTTCAGGCACCAAGTGCAGAAGAATAATGGCAAAAAGATCATACACGGATTTTCAACAAGGTGGAATTTTCCAAATTGTGCAGGAGCCATGGATGGAAATCATATTGTCCTAAAGTGTCCTTGCCATTCAGGCTCCGAATTCTTCAACTATAAAGGCACTTTATGTATGATACTATTTGCATTAGTTGACTACCAGTTGTTTTGAATATACAGTGTGGAAATTAAGTAAGGAATAAATTCAGTAACTCTGTTAGTATTTACGCTAGAAATAAAACTTAAAAAGAATGTGGTAGGGTTAATTATAGCGCATCCGGGAAACTTTTTTGACAGTTATGACATCATAATTTTTTTTTATAGCAATCTGGGTTTTTTAATTTACATTCGCATAGAGTTCTTTATTCTGATTTCAACGCGTTATCAAATACTTAATAGGTTACATAAGGAAAAACTAAATAAAAACGGTTCTAAAGTTCAAATTAGTAAAATTTAAAAAAAAGCTGTTTCATTTTATCGAATTTAAAAAAAAAAACAGAAATCCAAACAAAACAAAGTTGACAAAAACATTCAATGAGAAAACATAAGAAAACCAGCCTAAATTTCAAAGTGGCGCTAATAAATTAACAAAATTAACAAAAAGACTATTGATAACAGAGTTATAAATTAAAGATATTACACCAAATGTTCAAACTGATGACCTTGCATCATCTGACAAAATGCAAGGCGATCATAAAAAGCAGCCAATACGTTTTGAATGGTTTGGGGAGTTATTAAACTGCACTCATGTCGAATTGTTGCTTTAAGATGATCCAAATTGTTGGGTCGGTTTTGATACACCTTGCTTTTTAAGTGCCCCCCTTAGAAAAAAATAATGGGGCTAGATCTGGGTACCTAGTCTGCCATTCCATTGGACCTCTTCCTCCTAGCCTTCTTATTAGAGAACACTTCATCCAAATAACGCCGCACCGGGCGTAGTGTGGTGGAGCACCATCCTGTTACAACCAGATATTATTATTTAGAAGTTAATTTATTATTTAATCAGAGAAAAACAGTTTAGACACAATTATTATCTACCAATTCCTGACTTGTCAACATTGTATTGGTATCTCCTGTTTTAAATTCCAATTTAATTTTTTGGAATTTTACTAATTTGAACTTTACCGCCGTTTTAATTAATTTTTTCCTTATGTAACCTATTAAGAATTTGATAAAGTTGAAAAAAGAAAAAAAAACTGTATGCGAATGTAAAATAAAAAAACATAGGTTGCCATAAAAAAAAATATTGATGACGTCATAACTGTAAAAAAAAATAATAAAAAAATAGTATACGTTCTTCGAATGCGCTATAATTGACCCTACCACTTGTTTTTTAAGTTTTATTTCTAGTGCAAATACTAACGGAGTTATTGAATTTATTCCTTACTTAATTTCCACACTGAATAGGGCATCTGATGGAGGTGTATTTGCAAAATGCAGTTTAAAATATGCGATAGAAAATAACTCACTGAATATACCTCAGGGCACAGTTTTTGTAGATGACAATGCTTTCCTACTGAAATAATACTTACTGAAGCCTTATTCACATCATGCTCCCTTAACTTTGAAAGAAAATATTTTTAATTACAGAATCTCACCTGCAAAGCTGATATCCTTGTGAAAACGACTTGTGCACTATATAATTGGTTGCACAAGACATCTGATGGTTACATTCATCGAAGACTTGTAGATCAAGAAGATTTGGAAAATGGAAAAATAGTTAAAGGCTCTTGGACAAAGAAGTCCGAGATGCAAAAGGTTTTCTCTAAGGTGTATGCATTTCTGATCGAGCGAATTTTGACCTTAACAGCGGCACTGCCAAAGCCTTCAATCCTCAAGAGTTCTGAAATTATTTTGTCACTTGTCTTATTCTCCGACGGGCAGTTCTGACAAAACCGAGAAATTTTGTAATTCTAGGGGCTTGAACAGCGATAGAAAATAAACTGTCTTGAATTACATTGGGGAGGGCTTCGTCTTGTTCACGGCATGATTTTCGGTGTCTCTCAGAGCCTGGTGTTACACGTCGCATGGTCCAATTCCGTGCAAATCCGTAGTTTAAGAATTAATTAACGAGAGCTCTACTCCTTCTCCACCACAGAGACCGAATGTCCACTTAGGTCCGTAGCCCCTCGCCGAAGCCCTAGTGGTCTGCATACGCCGGCGTCGCACTACCTTCTCGGATCACAGCCCCCCTCCGGGGCCTCGACGACACCGTCTCCTTGTGTCACTAGAATTCGATCTACGGATCAAATTTCAATATTTACGAACGTCAGTCAGAATGACAATATAAGGGGTAATTTATACTGATGTTTTTTAAAATAACAAGCTTGCCGTTTGGATTTTCTTGGTCGTAGTCACAAACATTTGTCTCGATGATAGAATGTGACGACTAACCTTCCTTATTGTATATTTAATGTAAATAAAATTTTAATTTAAAAAATAATGCTTATAACGGAAATAGTACCGACGCGCTACGCTAATACCCCCGAGCCGCCGTACTACCACCCTAGATCTGGTCTCACCCCATTTTCACCCCAACGAAGTATCACCCGTTACGCAAGCTGGCCCTATAAAACCACGGACAACTTTCCAGAATTAACTTTCTTGTTAGATGCTTGCTCGCTTCCGTCGGGTGTCCCACGTCACCTCACGCTCCTTTTTATTTTTGAATGTTTTGGTCGAACATTCCTATATTTTGTAATCAGTTCAACTTAGTCAACTCCTCTTCAATTTTATCTAAAATGATGAAAGTCCTTGGCCTATGTGTTTTGGTGTTCTTAATCTAAACAACTGAAACGGAAACTCCCACTTTAACGTCATTTATACATACGTTAAAAAATTCATTTCTTCTGCAGGCAAAACCAAAAATGGCAACCACCTACAACCATATTAATTTTATGACAGCTACTTTGACATATTGAAATCGTACCTTTAAACGCAAGTATTTCACATTTGATGCATTTTGTCAGAAAGGCTGTTAACTGCTCCTTTGAAAAAATGTTTCTGGTACACGACCATAATGATGAATAAAGGTTCAGGAACAGAAATAACACATATGGACAGAATATTATTGCATTTTTTTATATAGTTTTAATCCTTAGTTTAATATTTTGTTTTGTTTTCTTTTTCTAATTAACAATTAGTACGAGCTATACTCATACTTCTAATAGCTCATAGTACTTCTACTTGGCTAACAACTATGCACATATATTGATCGACTTAAATTCAAAAGCAGCCACTGGAATTATTGAAATAGTTTCGGCGTGCTCTATAGGAGAGAGTTAAACAATAATTTCCTGAAACGGTCGAAATGCCATTTAAACAATAAGTATTTTCTGAAAGAAAATAAAAGGTTAAATGGTATTTAACCAATGATTAGTTCCTGAAAGGAAGGACTAAATGGAGTCGCGAGAACATGGAACATTGCGCTCCTTTAAAAGAAATGAGGCTAGAGGGCAATTCTTTAAGAAATTACCTGATATACACACAATTTACATGGTTAGCGTTGCAAATTCTAGTGAATAAGCAAAGTCGCCGTAATAAACAAGCAAGCTTTATACAGGCAGGCCGTATAATATCAAGTGATAGCGACGATGTTTATGACCTGACGCCACCAGAACATTTACATGAAATGAAGAAAAATAATCGTTTGCAAATTAAAGTTGACGTGTACGTACGATAGATTTAGTAGGAATATAAATATAAAGAGGTTACCTGTATTTCCAGTGATTCAAACAAACTTTTTTTTTAATCTGTTTCACCCCCTCACAGCCTTATAAAGGGAATTATTGACGGTTCGATTTTTGAATTGAATACACGCAACCTTAAACAAATTGAAAATCTCGTGGTGCGAAAAAATTCAGAGTTAACAAATTTTAAGAAAATGATAGAGCTTGTTCCGAAGAGCGTTGTTGCTCGTTCTACGGACAAATTGCGTACTACACCGACGAATTAAAATATGGTCAAATTTGGGATTTCTCATGCAAACTTTCTCCAAATGATCTAAAAAACACTGGGTAAAGTCTGGGTACTTCGTGGGCATGTTTCGTGACCCCCTTGTTGGACAACTAATTAAATAAATGTTCCAAGAAGAGATTGTAAGCTGTGCAGTATCTTCCGTTGCACTTGGAAGCCCTGATACCATTGTAAACGGTATTTTTTTATGGTCAACAAGATGAATCAGTAAAAGATAAAAAGGTTCTGGTGGATGTGATGTGAACAGAATAAAAATATGTATGTATCTAATACACAAATCGGATTGAAGGATTGTAAAATTTGACTTCCGTCTTGTTTGCAAACATCCTCACAAAAAATTTGATTTGTTTATTTTTCTAAATGAAATTAAAAAGCCATCTTATTAATTAATTAATGTTACTTATATAAATATTTACAGTTTGTCCCAATGTGTATAAATTTTGTATTTGGCGCTGTTTGGCGCGATTTTTCAGGCGTCCGTTTCACCCTTCCACTGAAAACGTCGTCGGCGTCTGGTTAAACGAGAGATCACGGCAAAATCAGATGCTGTACAGCCACCGTCGGAAACGGAAGTGTTCGCTTCAACATCATACACTTTCGTCGAAATAAAATAACGTGCGACAACTATTTTGTTTTGAACTCTCACCACATTGATGGACATTAAAAAACTTTTTGGCGCGATAAAAAATGTGATTAATTAAAGAAAAATTATGGATAATTATGTTCCATTTTAGTGCGAATTTCTTTATTGCAATAATTATGTAATTTTGTTTTTGTGACTAAACTAGACATTTTGTAAATTATGTACAAACTGTGGTGTTGGCTGATACTTGGCGTCGTCGTAAGCCAAGGTAAGAACAATTTGTTATTGTCTCGTAAAGGGCGGCAAAAAATCGCAACTCTGTAGTGAATACCTCAATTCAGACAAGGCAATTTATCAACCTCTAGAAGTCTAATCACGGCTAGGAACTAATAGCATGAAATTTGGTTATGTGGAAAACAGGATGTAAACTTTGGTAATAAAACAAATAAGAACCACCGGCAATTACGCATTCAAACTTTGACTTCTGGTTTGCTGTAGATCGTAATCCAAAACAAAGATAAAAGGTCGTAATTACATTCGTGGTTATTTGGTATTTATTTGCTAAGTAATTTTCCAACTAAATCTCTTTGGATTCTTTGTTTAGCACCGGAGAACGTTTCATGAAAGGTCTTTCTGAAGCGATAAGATAATTGGAGTTCCGACAAGCTTCCACCTATTGGGAATTTAACCCCTAACTTTTTCGATATCCATTACGGGCAATCTTGAAAATGAGTGTGTCAAGTGTAATGAAATTTCTTTGTCTTATCATTTTCCGTCGGATTTTTCTTTTTACTTTTTTATGCTTGTTGTTTAAACAGTCGGATGAAACGGCGCTAGCGAACCGTAAAATTTGCAATTAATGGAGTTTTTGGAATTATTTATGGATTCGCGGAATGTTGAAAATTGCATATTGCAAAATTTATTGCCTTTACACATGTGCAGATGAATTAAAATTTAAAAGCTTCTGTTCGGTATGTGCGATGTATAATAATCACGATTTCCTAATTCACAAGGTGGACCTAATTCTTTTAATCAATTACTATTTAAATTGTTGCCAAATTTGTCGGGCTACAACAAAAAATTAATTGATTACACTGTAGTTTATTTCTAATATTCTGTTTTAATATCCTGTTCGCATCCTTAATGAAACCTCTGACTGGCCCAACTTGAGTTCACCACTCTCTTGTTTGTTGAGTAGGTGGGGTTGGTTCCGGTAAAAAAAAACCTTTCTGACTAGATGGAAAACTCAATTTTCTTTCCCTTTGTACTTTTTTCGGGCATACTAAAAAATAATGTATGCTTTAACTTTTGCACATCGACGACAGAAACATGTAGGTAGGAATTTGAAAAAATCAGAATAATATTTTTTACGATTATATTATAGTTTGTAGAGGATGTGTGAAATAGTTTTTCTTTCCTAGTAGTTAAAAATCATTTCATTATTGACTAGTAGTTAACAATTGAAGACACCGGATTTCATGCAAAATGCATATCGTTTATTATTATATCTACCAACTTAACAAGAGCGCCCTTCGATTTTTACAAATTGCACCAGTTATCAATATTTGGCATTAACTAACTGCAATTCATGTAAAAAACAAATAACGAAGTGTTTAACTATTAGAAAATCCATTGTGTAATTTGCATGAAAATTCGGTCTCTGACTGAGAAATGTCAGTACATAAACACAAATTTATTCCGACTTTTGGCATTATCATGATTATCATTTAAAGAAAAGTTGACAAATGTGCTAGTAGTGAAAAAATAGTATATTATTATATATCATGGTTGAGAAGTTTTTTTAGCCTCTCAATCTTGTCTATTTGTGAATGAGAGTGAATAGTGAATCAGTTACGTGTTTCGTAGAACTGACTCAAATGAACAAAATAAAGTAGATTAAATGTTGAAATTAACACATAACGCTATAACGGGTTTCTTCAGATGATAAATATTATATGCGATATCTACGATAAAGCACTATTTGCCTCTCTCATCCCCTAGTTGGAGGTAATGTTAGCAGCAAATACGCTTTTGTGTTTGAGTTACCATGATTACCTACTGACTATCGGAGTCAACCTAAATCCATTGTATATGCGGTCTCATCTCCGTAGTCTTCCTACTAGCAATAAATTTAACGGTTTACATATGGGTTCTCAGAACACCGAAAATTTTTCATTTTATAGCTTTGTATAAATCCCATTTGCTTTACATTTTGTGAGTATGGATGGTCTAGATAACCATAAAAAGCTTTATTTGCTTGTTTGATAAAAAGTTTACCTCGCTTCCTGTTGAAAAACACCGAGATAAATCATTTTTATTTGTAAATAATGTATCTTTCCTAAGATCGTAAAAAAGGTATCTGAGGGAGAATGAATAAACTTTGAAAGCCATGTATAATGTTGGCGAAACATTGACATTTATAGGGTAAAATATGAATTATTCAGGAGCCACGACAAAGTGTATCAGAGGGTTTAATATAAAAGATTAAAAACTTCTGATTATTCTTTGTTTTCAAACAGAAGCTGTCCGTAACACAACCTCCAAAAACAAGGGATGCTCGTCCACCTAACCATTTATCATTTATTATGTTTAAAAACACCATCACGTCATAAACTCAGTGACTGATGTGTTCGCTATTTATTCATAAATAATCTTTATTCCGGGAGAGAATAAATTTCCGGGGAGTAAGAAATTAATCTAGGTGTCTACAATGAATTCAGTATTTTCAATTGAAAAAACTTAATTAATAAATTAAAGATTTATCAGTTTGATCACTTAATCAACACGCCTAATTGCAGAACGTCAAGGATAATTTATTGATTATTCATGTGAAGGGTGGGTAAATTTACCCAAGAGTAATATTTTACAGCGGAGAATAATAAATCAGGATCGGACCCGGGTCTTGCACTATACAAAGGACTAATTTCGCATATATGGTTTCGGGTTATTTAAATGTTGTTAATTTAGTACTAACTGAACTAGAGTTTGTACACGTTAAACTACATTTAAATTCTGATTGGATCGACCCCCTCCCTCCCCTCCTAATCTCACGTGAGATTTTTCAAAATGCGTATTTTTACTAAAATTCTAAAACTACTGAAACTACTAAAATTCTTGGTGGCGTTCGTATAACCCCGATAATAGTATATTGTTTTATTAAAATTAAAAGTGGGACTTTTTATGCCAAGTCTGTAGGTTTGACGCCGAGCGCTCAAGGCCGGCAACTACAGACGAGCCACGAAAAGTCCCACTTTTATTCCTAATAAAACAATCTAGTATTATCGCGGTTATGCGATCGCCAATATTTCACGTCGCTTCGAGACATTTCAAGTCGCTTCAATTCCATCCAAAACATTTCAAATCTTTTCAAGTCGCTTCCATTCCCTTCAAAATATTTGAAGTCTTCCCAAGTCGCTTTAAGATTCTTCAAGACATTTTAAGTCTTTTCAAGTTTCTTCAATTCCTTTCAAAACTTTTCAAGTCGCCCCAAGTCTCTTCAAAACATTTCATGTCGTTTCAATTCGCTTTAAAGCTCTTCAAGTCGCTTCAAGTCCTTTTAGCACATTTCACGTCGCTTCAAGACATTTCAAGTCCTTTTAAATCGCTTCAAGTTTCTTCAAGTCGCTTCAAGTCTCTTCAAAATATTTCAAGTCTTTTCCAGTGGCTTCCTGTCCCTTAATATCAAAGTTCTTGCAAGTCGTTTCAAGTTTGTTCAAGTCGCTTTCAGTCTCTTAAAAATATTTTCAAGTCATTTCAAGTCTTTTCAAATCTTCAATTGCTTTCAAAACATTTCAAGTCGCCTCAAGTCCCTTCAAAACATTTCATGTCGTTTCAAGTCGCAGGTTCTTCAGTTCGCGTCGATACATTTCAAGTTTTTTCGAAGCCGATTCAAGTTTTTCCAAGTTGCTTCAAGGCATTTCTAGTGCTTTCAAATTGATTCAAGTCACTTTTCTCCGAATAGAACATGCTATTTTTTTCTTCAAACGCCGAAAATCGTCCACGACGTACAAATCTGACAGTTTACTAACCTCAATGTACACATGAATTTCTGTCTAAAAGTGAACATCTCACTAACTTCCCTTAATGAACTTCCGCGCTAAATCCATAAAAGAATGAAATAATTGAAATTTTAAAAAATCTAAATTATATACGCTGCCGACTTGACAGGCCTCTCGAATTTTTCAAAGCACATGATTGGTAAATCGACCTTCGTCTCAATTTAGTTATTTTCCAATCGTCCAAATCGTCTTGAAAACGATATTTGCCTGCCTAGGTTAGAAAATGAAAACTAGGGATTTTTCAATGCAAGCTTTTATGTTCTTTGGATTTGTCTCCGCCCCGAATAGCAGAATAACTACTATTAAAACATCGGAAAAATTACAGGGGGGGGGGGGGCTGAGGGTGCTCTTTGAGACACGAGAACCCCCATGCGTTATGAGGGCCTCTTTAGACTTGTGGGGGCTGTTGCGACATGGGGGCTCAAGGGGGCTCTTTGAAACCTATTCTCATACCTACCAAATATGCAAAAAAAAAATTATAAAAATCCGTCGAGCCGAAAAATCGGTCCAGTCCAAGGGGTCCCCATGTCCATATGAAAAATAGTTTACTACCTTTACATTATAGTTTTACTTTAATTGTTTCGTTAATGCCAAGCATGTCTAATTTTCTTTTTATCATTTATGGAGTCTGGAGTATATCTTCCACCATTTACATATTATACTTCATTCATCATATACCAGTGTTTTCCTCAGTTCAAGAATCTGGTTTGGAATGATGTCTATAGTAACGCTCCTAACTTATCGACTGCATTTCCATTTTTTTTTATTAAGATTTCTCTTTGAAGATTTGCAGTTCTATTTTCTTCAATTCTCAATCTTGTTTTGTGCCCATCATTCTGTTTTTTGATTAAAAATTATCTTCTTTGAACCTTTGTTTTGTATCAATTTTATTTTCCAGTCTTTCACTTGTTTGTTCTTTAACTTTTGTTTTCCAACTTCTCTTTTACGTTGTTCAGTATTTCTTCTATATTCCCAATTTCTGTTACTATGAGAACTGACAACGTTTTCGAGAAAGAATTTTAGGTCGGCTGGTTTTTGAATATTTACTTTCTTCTCGAAGTTAAATAGGGATGCAGTAGCGACGTACTTTTACTATGTTGCTTCTTTTCTTTATTTTCTAAATACAAGTTACTCTGTTTACGGTTTAGTGCGATTTTCTAACTTAAAAGGTCGGTTTCTTATCAGTCGGTATTAGATTTTGTCTAATTCAGATCTTTTACCTTTCTATTTTAATTTAGTTCTGATCTCTTACTGTTATATCTTTTAACTAACATGCAGTTGTTTTATAATTTGAAACTATATTATACCTTACATGTTTTGAAAAGAGAAATATGTATAGTAAAGAAAAAATCTATATAGTATCTGAGCCACTGTGCATCCGTCCCTCGCGTCGCTGCTATTCATCTGCGATTTAAATTTCTCTATTGAATCCGTGCAAGTCGTTAAATTTAACAGATTTCAACCGCTATAACAAAAGCTATAAACGTTTGTTTAATATTTCTTCCAGGTGCTTAGGTTTCCCAAAACCGGATATTTTCTTTAACTATTTTAATGAATTCTCCCAAGATTTCTCTTCTTGGCGGAAGTTTAAATTGCTGGCGGTGTGGACTATCAAATTCTAATTAAATGATCGAGGCTTAAAGGACCGCTATCAGCATATCAACGGAATATTTATTAAGGACGAAACCAATCTCTCGACACAATCTTCGATCTGATAGCTTCCTTCTAGCTTCACATTAATGTTAGGGCAACTTGGGAATAGACCTCTGACAAGTTTCACAAGTTTCATGAAGTTTTTATTGGACTTAACCAAAAGTTTTGAAACCAGATTAGTTACAAAACTAATTAAGTATTCAACTAAATTACATTTTTTATAAATTAATATTTTATCTCCCTGTAAAATGTTTAAATGAGAGCAAATTTGTATAATTAGTACGGGTCAAAGTATGTCAAAATTCTAATTTGTTGTGTATTGCTCTTCGAAAGCACAAATTATATTTGAAACAAACTGTGAAATCTGATTTGGGTTAGCAGGAAATTACATAACAATAAGAATTTAGGGCTGTAAAAAACCGCTTTCAAAGAGAGAAATTTATGAAAATAATAGCAAACCACTTATCAAATCGATAACGTCTTATTGAGGTGTTTTGACAATCATGTCAGGAATTCAGAATTAAAGAACTACTAATTCATTGTATGCCTCATAAACAATGTTAACAATCTAGTAAAAACTATATTTAAGTTCAACGGTTTTATTGTAAAGAATCATAATAATGATGCAGATAATGTGCTAAAAGCTAAAACATAATTAGGTAGGTAGCGCTCATATGAATGAAGTATAATATGTAAATGGTGGAAGATATACTCCAGACTCCATAAATGATAAAAAGAAAATTAGACATGCTTGGCATTATCGAAACAATTAAACTAAAACTATAATTAAAATTTAAATATATCTAAGTCGAACTCCACAAACTTTAATGAGCGTAAAATTACAAATGGAACATGTTTCGGCAGAACACTACTGCCATCATCAGCCCTTAAAGAATTAAAAAAATATTTATGGATTTAACAACATTCTTTTGGTTTAAAACTATAATGTAACATCTAATATACAGGGTGGAAAGTTTAACTGGAATAAATTCAGTATCTTCATTGCAATTGATTTTGCAAAAATTCCTGAAACAGGTCGATTTTTGTTTTTGAATTGCCACTTTTTAGCCTGATCAGCTTTTTTTTGTTTATGGGGCTGTAACCACCCTTAAGTTTTTTTTTTTCAAATGGAAAGATATGTCAACCGACACATCATTGGAAAGCTCATAAAAAAAGGAATACAACGATGTGTTTTGTTTTATTTATTTCATTTATTTGTTTTATTTAGTCTGAGAATAAGACCCTAAAAACTGTTTTTAGGATCATAGGACCGATGTTCTTTCCTGATAATCTTAATGCAGAAATAAATCTACCATTTCTTCAAGAAACGCTTCGCCCAGCTCTGGTGGACCAATTTAGAGATGAATTAGATCCAAAACTTCCACATGAGAGAATATCGTATCAACAGGATGGAGCTCCACCGCAAGATGCTGTATCCGCTCGGCGTTATTTGGACGACATTTTTCATAATAAGTAGATCGGAAAAAGAGGGGCAATAGAATGGCCAGCAAGACCACCAGACCTCACTCCTCTTGACTTTTTTTTTGTGGGGGTACCTTAAAAGTAAAGTCTACACCACAAAACCCGATAATCTTGAAGATTTGCAACAACGTATTACCTATGAAATTCAGCAAATCACTTCAGAAATGTTGTAAAATGTAAGAAATGGGTTTTATTATTGTCTTGCATTTTCTCAAGAAAGACTTGGTGACATATTGAACATCTGTTACATTAAAAAAAAAAACATTATAACTTACCTAAAACGAGATTTTTTAAATTCAAGTCCTACAATTTTCAAACAGTAAACCTACCAAGAAAGAAATAGATTAAAGTTGTTTTTATTTATTTCTTCTTACATTATTAGCTGGAAAAGTAAAAAAAAATATATCGTTGTACTCCTTTTTTTATAAGCTTTCCAATGATGTGTCGGTTGACATATCTTCCCATTTGAAAAAAAAAAAAAACTTAAGGGTCGTTACAGCCCCCTGAGTAAAAACAAAAGAAAGCTGATCAGGCTAAAAAGTGGCGCTTTAAAAACAAAAATCGACGTAAACCAGAAGAATGTTCTTAAATCCAGGTGGAGTAAATTTAAATTAAAATTTAAATATGTCTAAGTCGAACTCCACAAACTTTAATAACTGTAAAATTACTAATGAAACATGTTTCGGCAGAACACTTCTGCCATCATCAGACCTTAAAGAATATAAAAAAAATATATAATATAATTATAATTAGATATATTTAAATTTTAATAAAAATCGACGTGTTTCAAGAATTTTTCTCAAAATCAATTGCAGTGAAGATACTGAATTTATTCCAGTTAAACTTTACACCGTGTATAAAAATCTCGTGTCACGGTGTTTGTGGTCGAACTCCTCCGAAACGGCTTGACCGATTTTTATAATTTTTTTTTTGTATATCTGGCAGGTGGTAAACTATTTTTCATATGGACATGGGGGCCCCTTGGGCTGGACCGATTTTTCGGCTCGACGGATTTTTATGAATTTTTTTTCTTGCATATTTGGTAGGTATGAGAATAGGTTGTAAAGAATTTTTTACATGGACATGGGGGCCCAGGGGACCCCCTCGGGGTAGACTGATTTTTCGGCTTGACCGATTTTTATGATTTTTTTTTGTATATTTGGTAGGTATGAGAATAGGTGGTAAACTATTTTTCACATGGACATGGGGGCCCAGGGAGCGCTGTCTTGGGTTTCAACCCTAAAATTCAGCTGAAAAATCGAAAAATTAAAAATAATTTTATATGGAAAGCGATACTTCAGATTACTTACTATCAGACGATATACAAAACTGTAATTTCTTCTTGAATCGCTACTTAGGATAACTTTTAATAGAACGCGATTGTAGATGATACGAATTTCACCGGGTCAGCTAGTGAATTTATAAATAGATGTAGACAAGAGAAAAAAGGAAGAGTAGATATAATCAGTTATAATATAATAAGAGTTGAGATTTCGTCGGAAAAATTTACCGATTGTTACGAGAGTTCGCCTAGCAATTTTGCGAATGACATTGTCATAAAAATCACGAAACGCAGTTGAGTGATTTTTGATCAATGTCATGAGCAAAATTGTAGAACTCGAGTCCACAATTGGTAAATTTTTCCAGCGAAATCTCAACTCGAATTATATTCGGCAGACTATTTCACGAAAACGCCCAAACTATTGATAATGTGGTGGAAGGTGACAGGTAATTGGGGTATTTGACATGCAGTATGCTGCCACAGTGACTGCAGCAATTGTTATTTTTTCGCTGAAAAATGAGGTACGTTGTGTAATAGCGACTGTTCATTGGTCCGTAACCCCCGATAAAATTTTGACAAGTTGATTTTTTCAATTTAAATTTTGATTCCATTGTTGAATGATCACATATGATTGGTTAAAATATATATGAGTGAAATAGTCGTATCAAAAGGCCTGAACAAAAAACTGTAAAACAGAAATATTCTGCCTAATTAATGAATATTTAAGCAGAATTAGATTTTAGATTAGATATAATAAATATGCCTTAGGCGACGACAGAAAAGAAGAGAAGACGAAAATATTAGAATTATAAATATGAGAAAATTGGAAATGATATGTAGAACTAAAAATAACTAAATTTAAGTATAACAATTCTGAAGAAATGTGTTGAATTAAAAAATGTAGAACAAATACAAGAATGACAAGATGGTGAAATAAAAAGATAAAGGATAAAATCACGAAAAAGAAAATAGTATGTAGGAATAGAGAATTGAAAATTGTCTCTAAAACCCTAAAAAAAAGTTGGGGGTTGCCATTTAAAAAAAACAGATGACGTCATCTTCAAAACAAAATTTGAAAACAAAAATCGACCTGTTCGAGCGTTTTTCGCAAAAACATTAGATAACTAAATTATGAATTTTGTGCGAAACTTTATGATCACTATTTATTTGTATATTATTTTTCCGGAAATCGTCATGGAAATAACATTTTCCTGCTTATTTACGGACTAGTACTGTAAAGACTTTCATCAGCTTCTTGATATTTTATTAATTAACACTGTTTTCACAACACACGCACAAAATCGATGAAATTTTTTCGATGTTCTTTACTTTGTAACTATACTTGCCAACAAAATTGACAAGCTTGATTTTTGTGGAATTTGTAAAAAGGATTTTTAGGATTTCAGTCAAATCAAAGAAATTTTCAAATTTGAACCAATAGTATATTACACCATAAGTTATGAAAGTTATTTATTACTTAACGAAAGAGCATATTGAGAGTAGGATGCCAAATGCCGAGTACTCTTAAACTCTCTCATATTGACTCATTTTTATTTAAAAGACAATTTACTACGTTACAAAAATGAGGACCGTAAATAGAGTTATTACCCTTCTAGTACTGTAATAGGAGTCACGAAAGTTCATTACAGTCCTAGTACTGTAATGATCAACTTTCAAGAAATAAAATTAGTATGTAAGCCATTGCAGGACGGTTTTAGGTAAAATGATTTTTCTATTCGCTGATTTCCAAAAAGGTTTTTCGAAGCCGTAAAGATTTACTTTTTTGTACACATCTATGAAACTACTTTGTTGGAATTGATCTGTCAGACTATATTTTTTTGTGACTCATCTATCGGAGTTTGACAGATGTGTACAAAACAAAAAGTAAAACTTTACGGCTCCAAAAAAGCCCATAGGATCATCTTTTTGGTAATCATCGGTTAAGACTCCTCTCTACTCAAACGCGGTATGGGAATTATAATGTTAACTTCCGCCAGCCTATAAAGCACATGGCTGATTTTTTTGCGGTCCGACTTACGCCATTTAAAAATATGATTATTTATCTAAGTTTTGATGCAGAAGTTTTGCGATATCTATGATAACAAAGGCACAATCAGAATTATTGTATCGCATGTTTTAGGTGAAGCACATATCAGAGAAAATCTCCGCATCTAAAAACTTTTACAAAAAAAAAACTTGATCCATTAATTGATAACAGTCTTAAAAACACAACAAAAAATATTTGGCGTGAAAATTTGCGCCCGTGAACCCTCTATATTGGCGGTAATGTGTCAGAAATTGTCCTCTGGAAGGATGCGCCAGCTCGCGGCTTTGAAACGAAGCATAGGTATCAAGTTTAAATTTATGGGCCGTAAAAGTCCAGTTTCGTAAACAAACAAGACTGGAGCGTCCAACACAAAACTACACTGTTAATTCATATATTTAAGGTAAACATTTAACAGACATAGAGAGGTGGTTTTTGCGTAATGACAGATAATAATAAAATTATTGTCTTTAAAAAGACACATTGGATTCAATAAATAAAATTTAATTATAAAAAAAAACACAAATAAGTAATTAATAACTTAAGGTCCTGATGTGACGCTCGTAATGGGTGCTCTGAAACGAATGGAAATTAGACTTTACTTTCTTTCTTTGTTATTATTTTTTTAATTTGTCCGCCTCTTTTCTCTGTTGGGCTTCCAAAAAACTGGAGGATCGCGAATGGGCATGTTTCGCGTGTAGTGAGGATCTATTAGTTCTGGAAGCAAGCATTCGTGATAAAAAAACGAGAGCTTTTCTACCATTTTCTCTTCCCAAAAATCCTTGTCTCTTTTAATGTGAACGACTTTCACTGGATAATCCGATCCAGTCCACACCCCAAAAATACAAATCTCCCGATCGGTCACCTCCAACTGTCCCTGAACTTGATAATACCAGAGAGTAGGTAAACAATTAAATCCTCTCGGATAATACCAAAGATGTCGGAGATTTATCTCAACAGACTTGTCGCTTCTGTTGTGTTTCCAAAATTTTAATTTATTTTGAGCTATCACATCGTCGATTTGTTTATTAAATGCATTTATCGGACACTTAATTTAAACGATGGCGTTCTAACCAACGAGCCCATCAGGCGTCGCGCCGAAAAATGAGTAATCTTTATGAATAAAGAGACCGCAGTCCGCAATCAATATATTTTCTTGTGACTGTAATTGGTGCTTTGCCGTAGATTCGTATTTTCTTCCATGTCTGGTACTATCACAGTTGATGTTTCCACCATAGAGCAATTGTCGCACTTTGTTTTTACAGCTAGTTGTGAGTTGGTGTACTGCTATTTTATAAAAATTTGACGCTGTCAAAATCTTTCGGCGGTATTCCTTCCATTTTCCACTTTCAGCTTGAAGAACAGTTTCACGCTCTAGCGCCGCTCTTTCTTCGGTGTTCTTTTCTAAAAAGCGGAAAAATGTGCGTTTTTGTTCTTCAAAAAGTTCGAGTTCCATGTCCGGCACTTGACAAAACTCCCCATACTCGGCGTCATGTTGGGAAGTGCTAGGAGCAAATAAATTTCCGTGGTGTTTTATTTTTAGATTATCTTTTTGCCCGCGCCACATCATTTTTTTGCTTTCTAGCATTTTCCAGTCTTTTGAGACTTTTTTTTAAATGGCAACTCCCAATTTTTTTTTTTGGGTTTTAAATACATTTTTCAATTCTCTATTCAACAAGCGTAAAAAATGGCCACTTTGCATAACTTTTTTTTTTTTTAAAATACGTTTTACATCAAAAATAAAAATTTCATTTCTTGAAAAAAAATTGAAAAATAATAAATTTGGAAAGCAAACAATGAAAAATGAAAAACCATTTAAAAAAATTTGACGCAAGTGCTCAACATTCCCATTCCCAGACGTGTTTTAACGCTTTGAACACTTCGTTCAATCACTTCGGGATTAATCTGCGCCATTTCACCACGAATTCGTATTGAAATAGTACTTTTTCAAGGAATAGAAATTTAATTTTTTGAAGTAAAATTTGTAATTATTTAAAAAAAAAAGTTATGCAAGGTATCACTTTTTTACTCTTGTTAAATAGAGAATTGAAAAGTGCATCTAAAACCCAAAAAAAAGTTGGGGGTTGCCATTTAAAAAAATTGATGACGGTGTCATAGTTCAAAAACAGATGACGTCATCAACAAAATTATTATGTCAAAAGGTGGCAATTTAAAAACAAAAATCGACCGCTTCGAGCGTTTTTCGCAAAGACAGTACATAACTACATTATGAATTTTGTGCGGAACTTTATGTTCACTCTGTATATCGGGTGTCCCAACTAAAATTTGTACCCCCCAACAATTCCAATTTCGAAAGACTCAGAAGAAAACGCTCGAACAGGACAATTTTGTTATCAAGGGGGACCAAATTCTACCAAACTTTCAATCTTAGATCCCACCCCTTGAGCCAGGGGAGCCACCCCCTTAAAAAATTTAAGTGGAATGGGGGGTCGTGTGATACATCATTTTAAAGCTTATTCAATTCTCTATCCAAACCTGCATTTATCGATTCCTTTCTACAAAAAAATTCATGAATTCGATATTTTACAAATCTACATAAAATACTCAACTAAAATTTGTACTCCCCAACAATTCCAATTTCGAAAGACTCAGAAGAAAACGCTCGAACAGGTCAATTTTGTTATCAAGGGGGACCTAATTATACCAAATAGATAATTGAATAATCTTTAAAATAATGTATCACACGACCCCCCCCCCCCCTGCCATTTAAATTTTTTAAGGTGGTGCCTCCCCTGGCTAAAGGGGTGAGATCTAAGACATGAAAGTGTGGCACAATTTGGTCCCCCTTGCTAACAAAATTGACCTGTTCGAGCGTTTTCTTCTGAGTCCTTCGAAATTGGAATTGTTGGGGGGTACAAATTTTAGTTGGGACACCCTGTATTGATTTATGCAATTCATAGTGCGGCCGACTCGTATTAAATGATCCCGCCTTTATGAAGAATATAGGTCAGATAACATTTTCTCGTCAGAATTACCGTTTTACGAGGAAAATGCAGAAAAGCTTAACGAGGTCACGCTAGGGGGCGTTTTTTACGCTAGGGGATGAAGCTCCCTCCAGGGGGCTGGGAACTCTTCGGATCTTTATTTGGGTCCCTGCTGGGAGTTCATAACCAAAATTTCAAAAGTTTATAAATTATTTCTTCTATTCGTCGTTTTTTCGTCTAATTTGTTCGGATTATAATTAGCCCCAACTGTTTGTCTTATATCGCAGTTATAATTGTAACAAGTTAACATCTTGAATACGTGGTACGTCCAAAATTATTTATAACATGTAGAAACTTTGATATAGCATGTAATTTTTATAACTTTTCCGCAAGGACCAAAAAGGGCTCCACTTTGAATGGCCGTAGCATCGTAACGGTTAATAGAAACAAACGGTAAAGAACTTTTTTGTTGCGAATTTACTCTAGATTATTTTTGCTAATCAGTATTTTGTTGATAAAGTTGATGCTTTAAGAGATATTTGCAAAAAACTGAAAAATTGTACCTTCTTAGGGCCATAAGGGCCAACGCCGACTTCGTTCTAGGGGCAAAACTTAGGAAGTAATAAGTAGGTCCAAATAAAGAGATTAAGGCTATTTCCAGCTTTCCACTAATTATTTTCTTATTGAACTCTCTGTCGCCTGGCCTATAGGTACTTGATAAAGAAGTGGTAGATATTACCAAAAATTTCCAATTTAAAGGAAAATATTCCAATATATGCTCTCTTTGCTGCATCCTGATTAGTCTCTACTGTTTGTAGGCGTCGGGTTTTACAAGAATGTAAAATTTTGTAAAGTAGCACAAAGTAGCATGTAAAAAAATCCTTATATATCTTCGAGTATATCGTGTTAAGAAGAGTTTACTGTATTTTTTTAAGTAGGGCTTTTTTTCGTATGTCTAATTTCGTATGTGTAAAGTTGACTAATTCCATAAATTTGCCGTTTAATGTGCCTAATAAATCAATCACATATTATACGTATTAACGCGGACTCGACTCGTAAAGTATAAAAATTGAGCTACTTACCCTAAGGAAGTCTTCGGAAAAAAAATCACTTTAAACACGACAGCTCTTTACTGTTCAGACGTCGCACGTATGCTTCGGCATTCTCTGATATTCTGTCATATTCTTTAACTAAAATTGTACATTATATTTATACACTAAAGGGCCCCTAAATAATAAAAGCTAAACAATGGCACAAGTGTCCAGGCCAAGTGTCATTGTTTTTTTTAATTCCAACTGGAAAAAAAAAACAGTGTTATTTTCAGAGCTGTATCGATATTTTCCAGCCAAAAAAGACGAATAACGTTGATAGACCTACTTATTCCTTCCAAAGTTTCCCATGACTATACAAGAGAAACGCATCTAATAATGATTCTCTTCCAATATTCAAATTTCCATCTGAATACATGTTGTCATTCACAAAATTATCAAAAATAATAGGAGAGGTCAAAATTTTGCCGACAATAATTTTTGCGTTTCAGATATAGTTTCTGTTGCGACTAAAATATTGACGAGTGCTTGCACGAGTAATTATTTTCTCAAGCAACAAAAATGAGTCAATCTGAAGAGCAAAAATTGGCGGTAATATTTATACCTAGAGACCTAAGATTTGCCTTGACAATTTAAGCTTCTCGAAATAATTGTTTTAAATTTATTTTGAAATTGAAACATCTCATTGAAAAAAAAAAAACACAATACAAGTTCCATAAATGTATTATTATTATTAACCCATGTATTAAATAATTCAGTATATCCGAATGCGGATTTAATGTATTTATGGCTTTATTAGCTTTAATTCCTGAAAATTCTACAGAATTGTTTTTCAAGGGACGTCAGAACCGTCTTTCAGAACAGTGTAAGTTCCAAAAAAATATATAAACAGAATGAGCATCGGCGGTCTGTAAACAATGGAAACTCCATTTCACTTTTTGTTTCTTCACGTCTTTTTTCTACACGTCTGCTGCAGCAAATATCAATGTCTTCAAGTCTGACTCTGTTTCCTCAAACTTCCCACGACTATAGAGAGGACTCTTAACGCCTCGACCACTAGATTCAGCCAAAAAAGATCACTTTTACGGCCTCGATACACTATTACTATTTCAGTAGTGCCAGAATAGAAAAAAAGTTTGTTACAGAAAAACTGATTTAGACAAAAACAAAATTAGCTGGCTAGACACAAGAGAATTCATGTTGGATAAAGATCAACTCCATATTATTTTTAATGCGTTCTGATTTTACTGGTCAATATGCAAAATTGGATTTAACAAAAAAACGCGCGGTACACCAAAAAATCAAAATTTGCGAAGAGATCTTGTTGAGTGTTTGACACCTCTATTGCCAATGTATAAGCAAACCAAAGCTTGATTATTCAATAGTAGATTATTTTATTACGAAGAAAAGTGAGGCTTTTCGTGGCAAGTCTGTAAGTTTGATGGACGAGCCTACGAGGACTGAATAGGAGTGTAACAACTCTATTTACTGTCCTCATTTTTGTAAAGTAGTAAATCGTTTTAAATAAAAATGAGTTAATATTGCGTGCGGTTTCAGTTAAATATACATTACGCGTCATCAAAGTTACTTACTTAACTCAAGAGCTTAAGAGTACTCGGCATTTGGCCTCGTACTTTCAATATGCTATTTCCTTAAGCAATAGATAACTTTCATGACTTATGATGTAATATACTATTGGTTCAAATTTGACAATAATTTCTTTGATTTGACTGACCATCAGCGGCACCTAAAGTTATTCAAGGTTGCTTTATGCGCCGCCAAACGACTTTATGCGCCGCTAGACTACTTTGTGTGTCATGGCTGTGAAATGGCCATTTTTCATTACCTATTGACGTATACAATCAGTGCGATTCTGTTCACACATTGTTATCAAGATTGTTACCATAACAAATCTTTAAAAACTTAACCGTAACAATTTTGCTATACTATTTCATATTCTGGTCGTCATAAGTTTAACGATATCTTTATTCATTATAAAATAACGAAATTGTTATAAAATAACAAGGCGCCCACCTAATAGTAATGTGCCTGTCAGTATGCAATCTTTCTGGTGTGTTTGGTAAGGTACCATTAATGGGCGTCATTAGTCAGGGTTATAATCCTCTGTGATACAAACATTTTGCAGACTACCTTCTCTATAACGCCTTTCTATAAGTAATTATGAATTGTAGATATCTACCTCCCAAATAGCCACATCATGAGTAGCTCCTGGATGTCTACAATTCACATTCAAAAATACAATGTTTGGGTCGCATATCGTCGCCAAGAAGCAACACCGCCTATCAACCATTTTCGAAAAATAGGTTTGTTCTTATTCTCACGCCGGCGCCGCATAGGCTGGCTAGCATAAAATTGTTCTCACTATAGTATAGAAAACATGTTCTATAGTAATAGAAAACCACACCAGAAAAGGTCATGAGTTCTAGACCTTGATTAGGGTTCGGTTTTTTCCTTCTCTTGAAAAGATGGGAAATGGTTGATCTCGGGTTGATGAGTGGTGTTGCTTCTTAGGCGACGATATTATGGCTTGCATATTTATATTATAAAATTCTTTACGATTTAAATATGCAATAGCGGGCATATAATGTGTCGTTAATTTTAGGTGTATGTATGCCGATGTGAAAGCAACTTTATCTCTTCTATTTCCCATATAATTGTAGAATTCGGAAACCTCTTCTATTATCATTTGTGCGGCTTGCTTATTTAACCTAAACAGTTTGAAAAATCTTAATGTGGGTATTTCAAATGGATTCTGGTGGTCTCGAATGTGTCGGTAATGTAATGGTGCTCGTCTTCTATAAAAAAAACTTGTAAATTTTTTATAAATTATGTATGTAGCACTTACAGATTAATTGCATTCAGTATTTTTTTTAACGATTACTACCTTCTATACCTAGCAAATTCATCTTAAGAAAACGCCAAAAAATTTAAAAAACGTCAATTTAACAATTGTTATAAACTTAACGAGACTCTTTTAACGATCGGTACGGTAACAATCGTTACTCAAGCAAAATTGCTAATATGACATAACATTCGTGAAACAGAATAGCACGTTTTATCAAATCGTTAAGTAATAACAAATTGTTAAAATAGCGATCGTTATTTAATAACAATGTACGAACAGAATCGCACCGAATGTCACGTTTTTCTGACGTTTGTTGAAAAAATCAATTATGATGCACCTTATACCTTCTGATGAGTGGAATCTATAGAAATTTAGTTAGATTTAGACGGATTTAGTGGTTTGATAGATTTTGATAGATTAGATATTGTAATAAATCAATTTCCTTTTCATTTTTTAAGAATTTAAAAGTAAAAATTAGTTTTTTATATTTTTGTTTCTGCAAAATAAACATCACATAGGTATAACGGTTTATTTTGAAGAAAACGACCAACCCACAGAACTCTCCATTAGTAGAGCAATCACTTGCTGGCTAATTTATTACTTTTCATAACCCAAAAAACTTATTACTTTTGATTTGAAAAATTGTAGGGTTTTGTTAGAATTTCAATATAATTACGTTCTTTTGTGGGTTGGTTGCTCTCTGCAAAAAGCGGTCCAATTCTTCCTTTAGCTTCTCCAGTTGGTGCGTGGATATTTCTTATAATAATTGTTTTTCCGATGTTTATCCAATTCTATCTATATTCAAACCATGGTAAAAAGCACCTTTTTGTCAATATCAATATTATTTGCCTTTGTCGTCTTCTGATCATTTGGTTCGTTTTGATTCTCGAAATATACAGTATTTAACTAAAATTCTAAATAACAAAAAATTGAGAAATAGGGTTTCTGTGGGTATATGATAATTTCAATCAAGTGGTTAATATAAATTGATCAACTTTGTTAAAGTACAGCTACGATACGTTTGAGAATTCATAAGGTTTTGAGAAACTATCTCAACCTTAAATATTGCTGTGAACATATATTATCATTATATTAAACCTGAAAGGTAGGTATATTAAATATCATAATAAATACATAATATGCCTATACCCCCTATTTTTATCAATGAATCAGGAAGACGTTATACAGTTGTTTACTCAAAACAAATAATATTTAAAAATCATGTTTTCTTACATCTTCACGCCCTTCTGAAAGCTTTTCAAGAAGTACGTGAACAAATAAGTTGCCCCCCACGTAGTTGGTATGAAAATCACACATGGGACCAGCTGGAACAACGCACAAGGCATCATCAAAATGAACGTTTCCGAAATAATTCATGATCTGCGATGTGAGCTGGAAAAAGAATGAGATTAAATAGACCAGAAGATCTCCAACTTAATTCATGGTATGTCACGGCGACTTCATTGATCTTGCGGGAGGGAGGCAATACTATGTGTTATAGAATTACGTTTCGATCAAAGAAAAGAAATTAGCATTAATTAAAGCAAAATTTTGCCATTACGTACCTGAAGTAGTCCTGAATAGCAACTTTTTTAGTTAGAATTACAGATAGCTTTTGTTTCGTTTGTACTAGTAACTTTTAATAGGTAAGCGAGATTAAATTTAGTAAATTAAGGTTTTAATTCTAATTCTCAATTAGAGGTAAGTGTATAATTATTATTATTGTGATAGTGGTTTATTGTTCATGTGTCAAGCATATTTCGGCTTTTGGATAAAGCATAGGCGTTTTGCAAAACAGTGGCACTTTGAATAATTACATGAAATTATTCGAACGAACTGAGAGTTTCCAGTTATTTTGCAAAGTGCCTAATCAAGATTAGGCTCATTGAATACATTGCAAAAGCATGTTTCAAATGACTAGGCATATTGAATAATAGATATTAATAATATAAGTGCGAAAACCCAAGCTTAAAGTTTGAGGTTGTTGTTATGGAACGAGACCCAGTCGTTCTCGCAAGAATATTATTTAATATTTTTTTGTTGATGTTTATTAAAAACGAAAATGGAAAAGTCGAATTAAGTTCCTGAAAATATTTTAGAAAAAGGCAAATTATTGCGGGAAAAATAATTGTTCCTGTGAAATCTAAAGCTGGGCCTACGACAAGGTTTATGCAAGTTTTTGTCATTGGAGAGAAAATATAAAAATCTTTTCGCATAGAAGAGCGCATCAAAATTGACAGAAAAGTGTGTCGGGGAACTACATCTACAACAACCATAAGCAATGGGGTCGTCCCACAATTTTCAAAAACAGCTTTTCTAGAAACTACACGAAAAGATATTATACGCCATTTTTTTGTTTATTCAAAATTGCGCGTTTATTAGATAAAAGAATCCGAAACATTTGTTTTATTTGAAATGCGCGCCTTGCTGTGACGTCAATACGGGACAAAATTCACCAGAGAATATTCAAAGTTACTAGACGCGCGAACCAATGAGAATGCTTCCCCGCAATGACGTCACAAGAGGCGGTAAATGTACAGCGTTTGAAAATGCTATTAAACAACACTTCATGTTACATGGTCTACGATATGCTAAAGTCGAATTCGTTAAATTCAATTGAGGGAGACGACCCCATGACTCTTCTAGTTCTGCCAATGTAACCCAGTGTTCTGCGAGGACCCCGTCATCATCTTGTCATGACAGTGGCCAATACTTTCATAAATGCGAATTTCACTTTCATATGATTAATAAATAACATGTTGTGTTAATAAAATTGTTTTAAAAGTTAATAAAAAGAAAGTTGTTGCTGATTAATATCGTGTTTTAAAAAAAAATCCACTTTGCGTTCGTACTGAGGCTATTACGACACGGTTTTGAGTGTCATAATAGTAGGCCAGGCGACAGAGTTCAATAAGGAAATAATTAGTGGAAAGCTGGAAATGGACTTAATCTCTTTATTTGGATCCACTTATTACTGTCCTAAGCTTTCCCCCTCGAGCGAAGTCGGCGTCGGCCCTTATGGCCCTAAGAAGGTACAATTTTTCAGTTTTTTGCAAATATCTCTTAAAGCATCTACTTTATCAACAAAATACTTATTAGCAAAAATAATCTATAGTAAATTTGCAACAAAAAAGTTCTTCACCGTTTGTTTCTAAATTTAACCGTTACGATGCTACGGCCATTCAAAGTGGAGCCCTTTTTGGTCCTTGCAGAAAAATGATAAAAATCACATGCAATATCAAAGTTTCTACATGTTATAAATAATTTTGAACATCTCACCTATATACGCTGTTAACTTGTTACAATTATAACTGCGATATAAGACAAACAGTTGGGGCTAACTATAGTAAAAGCAAATTAGACGAAAAAACTACGAATAGAAGAAATAATTTATAAAGTTTTTGGTCCTAGTAGGGACCCAAATAAAGATTCGAAGACTTCCCACCTCCCCGGGGGGAGCTTCATCCCCTTTGGCACAAAAAACCGCCCCCGAGCATGACCTCATTAAGCTTTTCTGCATTTTTCTCGTAAACGGTAACTCCGACGAGAAAATGTTATCTAAGTTATGTTCTTCATTAAATTCTGCATAAAATTATGACTTCCCACCTCCCCGGGGGGAGCTTCATCCCCTTTGGCACAAAAAACCGCCCCCGAGCATGACCTCATTAAGCTTTTCTGCATTTTTCTCGTAAACGGTAACTCCGACGAGAAAATGTTATCTAAGTTATGTTCTTCATTAAATTCTGCATAAAATTGGTCTTATGAAGTTTTTGTCTATTTCCCACCCAACGCTCATAAATGACAGCGCAATTCAGCGCAGAGGCAAAAATTAATCAATCCCTGTTTTTTGACCAATAACAATTTATTGCAAATATTTTATTCAATATGGCCTTTGTGCAGAAAAAACTCCTTTACAATTTAGTTTGTATAGATTTCTTGCTCCCACTAATGGTTTTCGAGATAATCGCCGCAAAAAACGGGGGTTGCCTTCGCGGTGAAAACTATACTCATTTTCCAACGACATTTAGGAGCATTGAGTGGGAGATTTAATGAAGAACATAAGTCAGATAACATCTTCTCGTCGGAGTAAGACTTTACGAGAAAAATGCAGAAAAGCTTAATGAGGTCACGCTATGGGGCGGTTTTTTGCGCCAAAGGGGACGAAGCTCCCCCCGGAGGGGTGGGAACTCTTCGGAACTTTATTTGGGTTCTTCCTGGAAGTTCATAACCAAAATTTCAAAACATAAATTATTTGTTCTATTCGTCGTTTTTTCGTCTAATTTGCTTGGACTATAATTAGCCCCAACTGTTTGTCTTATATCGCAGTTGTAATTATAACAAGTTAACAGCTTGTATACGTCCTATGTTCAAAATTATTTATACCATGTAGAAACTTTGATATAGCACGTGATTTTTATAACTTTTCCGCAAAGACCAAAAAGGGCTCCACTTTGAATGGCCGTATCATCGTAACGGCTAACTTTAGAAACAAACGATAAAGAACTTGTTTGTTGCAAATTCACTATAGAGTATTTTTGCTAATAAGTATTTTGTTGATAAAGTTGATGCTTTAAGAGATATTTGCAAAAAACTGAAAAATTGTACCTTCTTAGGGCCATAAGGGCCAACGCCGACTTCGCTTAAAGGGGAAAACTTAGGACAGTAATAAGTGGGTCCAAATAAAGAGATTAAGGCCATTTCCAGCTTTCAACTAATTATTTCCTTATTGAGGCGTTTTTTTCGCTCTGTCGCCTGGCCTATCAATTACAGCTCCAGTAAATTTGCGACCATTGTCGCTTTGTAGAATATGTGGAGTGCCAAATTGAAGAGAAATTTTTGTTGCGACCGTCGAGGCGCGGTCGGATTAAAAATGGAAACTCAATCGGAGATGAACACAGCAATTAAATTTATTCACTTGTTACACTACTAGAGCTCTACTAGGTTTGCAGAGCAAAGCCGGCTAGTCGAGTCTAGTTAGAGTTACTCCAAGCAAGATCTAACAAGAAGATGCCTTTTAGAGTTTTTCCAGCTTGACCAACGGCTGATACTTCGGTGGGGTGAGACCAGATCCAGGGTTTTTTGGTTGTATGTATCTTCTTGGTGCCCGTCATCGAATTTGTTCATTTCATTTATTCATTCATTCAAGAAGTTTATTCAAAATGCCTAGTCATTTGGAACATGCTTTTGTAATATCTTCAATGAGCCTAATTCCTATTAGACACTTTGCAAACTGCCAGTCCGTTCGAATAATTTCATGTAAGTGACGCTGTTTCGCAAAACGTTTAGGCTTTATGCAAAAAACCTGAATTATGCAATGTGAATGCGACAAAAGTAGCAACGGATATTTAGTAATAACATGTGTAACAAAAATAATTATTTCGTTACATAAACTACATAGTTAATCTAATTGGGTTAGAACGTGTGTATTTATTTCCCTGTGAGTAGTTATGTGTAGTTTGCATGTTGAGATAACTCCCACGACGTAAATTTACCGCCAGTGAGGAAATCTACTTTAGGACAAACACTTCTACAACTTTTTGTGGTAATATATAGTTTACACGTTGAAATTAACTTCGACAGCCGACAGTGGAGTGGAGAATTTTAATCCCGGAATAAAGTTATCTGCACTCTTAATGTGTTGGCAGATATTTTTTATTGCACATTTATACTAAAGTGGCAATTTGTTTTGATTGTGCCTTCCCATGTAGTGCTTCCAGCCAGATCAAATTAATTATTACAGGAATCCAGCATCGCATCAATATTTCGATTTTGTAGCAGCGTCTGTCGTTTTTGTAGCGATTAGTGTAATTCCGCTCTAATGGTCAATAATTGAGGCAAGGGATAAACTGTCCGAATTAAGCCGGAATTTAAAGCTCCCAATAATTCAGCTGGCAGCAAAAAGTGCAAATTGTTCGCGAAAGCTCGACCCATTATTACATGGCGGTTTAGCTCTCATGCCGGATTGGGAAATGGCAGTGCTTTTACTGTTATGTAGGTAATTTAGCGGGAATACACCACTACATAAATAACGTTGGTATAATGCAGCAATTAAGCGCGAAATGCAATTAGTATCTTAATATGATTTCACGGCAGAGTCTAACTTTTACCTCGTCAACACTATGTGAACTTTATGAGGAGGGTTCACAATTCTATTTATAATATTACGCACACGTCTGGGGCTATAATTATAATTGATGCTCCCCAGAGGAGAATTAACACTGACAGAGTGCGAATCCGGAATTATTTTAGAATCGAGACGGTGGATTTCTCTTCGAGCATTTATCAAGATCAGACGGAGTATTGAACAAATATTTATTTTTTCAAGTATTTGGAAAGAGGGGTGGTTGTTTACTCATCTTTAATGGAAGCTGTAAAATCAACTTGCGTTCCGTTTACCCAGGTCAAAGACAAAATATGCTCTTAAGACGACACATAAAGAAAGCAAAGGGTATACATTTGTCTTTTTGCCATCTAATAATCTGAAGTTTGGGAGAATCTATTTTCTGTGCTCCGTCGCTGGCACGTATGGAACCCGGGATACAAACTGCCGAGCTTATTATAAGGGCCTGATGGATTTACTTACAGCCATGTTTCAGTGTGTACTTTCACGTAATACGTTCTCCAGAGGATTAAACACCAAGCCTAATCTTTTTGTTTCTATTGAAATTATTCTTTCCCATCGGCGTGCAAATATTTAATAGCAAATTAGCTAACGTAAGTCTACAAAGATCAAGCTTTGTTGTTCGAACTTAGCTTAGCTTAGAACTTATTCTTGACATGGTGCAGTTTTTAATAAAATCTGAAAATAAATTTTGAAATACTTATTAATCCTAACAAGCGATTAATGACTTAGAAACTTCGGGGATACCGTAATAACCTCCTCGTCTTACATTTCATAATAAAAGCTTCTCGAACTTTAAGATTACAATTATAATTTTTTTTTTGCTGTAGAGCTGCAGCCATCCACATCTTCATTACAATTAACATTAAAATGTGATAAAAATCATCTCCCTTCTTCATTATTTGCAATAAAATAATAAAAGTTCGAACACAAAGCTTCCAAATTAAGGAGACATAACACTTAAGTAGAAATTCATGAATAGGAATGCCTAGACTCCACCATTCGAACTTTAATTGTGAATTCATAACGTCTGATGCATTATTTATATCCGTTGTACTTCATGCGATATTAAATTTTTTGTCGTGTGAAAACCATTCTCAAATTTAATTTTCAGTCGAAACATTAATTTCGAGTCAGTAACAGAGCGCTCACAAATTTAGTTTTTTTTTTAATTTTCTCTAGCCTGAGGCAGCATTGATTGATGATGTCCGTTAGAGAATTTTGTCAACCATTTTTATAACGTCGGTGAAAAAGTGGCGAGATTAAAGATTGCAAATCGAAGGTAATTTAGAGCGCCCGCAGCCCCGAATTATCGACGCGAATCTGTGAGGGTAATAGTGTTTCAGCTTCTATTATGTTTAGGGGTTGAACGAGCGGGTGTTCTCTTTTTGGTAGTTCGCCCATTTATCTGGTTTCGTATCTTCTTCGTTTCCATTCCTCGGTTTATATTATAATGCGTCCGTGTGTTTGTGGATGCTTTTATATTTTGCTGGCATTTATTTGGACAAAACCTTCACCTGTTTAAAAGCAATTCTCACAAAATTGGATTTTTGCCAAAACATTTATAGTCATATTTTAAACTGTGTGCACATTTATCTTGTATTGTCTTGTAGGCCGATCGTCATAATAAACTTATCAAGGAGATTACAATAAAAAGTTTTGCATTATAGGTAGTGATTAAAGTACCACAGTGTTTTAACACAATTACGCACATTGGAAGCCAAACATATATCAGATAGATCGCAGAATCAACGAACTAATAATTCAAATTCTAATAAAGTCGACAAAAAATCAATTCCAGTTAAATTACCAGAATTAACATTGCCTTCTTTTGATGGTTCATATTCTGACTGGACCTCTTTTGGTTGACAAATTTCACTATTTAAAGTCATGCTTAAGGGGTAAAGCAATAAAGTTGCTCAAGTTTTCTTTCAACTCTTGAAACCAAATCGCGAGTCTTACGCTCAAAACTTTCTTCTACAAGAAACCAAATTCAAACGGGACGTTCCAACTCAAGGTTCATTCCAGTTTGTACAACCCACCCTTGAACAAACATTCAACAAATTCTGGGAATTGGACTCTTTTAAAAACGAAACAGTAATAGTTCAAGATGATGTTCTTTGAAAGTGAATATTTATTGACGGTCATAAACGTTCGAAAACTGGTAAATGCGTGGTCCCTTTACTAATCAACCAAGAAATCCTTAATTCAGGTACCTTTCGAGAAGGTGCGATAAAGCGTCTTAAATCATTAGAATGTAAATTTACAAAGGACGAAAGTTTTAAAACGACTTATACAGTAGTTAAGCATTACCTCTAACAAGGACATGCTGAAACTCTATAATCCTTCCAGTTATTATTTACCTCACTATGGATAACTAAAGAAAGGAATACAACAACTCAGTTACGTTTGTATTTGATGCGTCAGCCAAAATATGAAATGAAAAAAGTTTAAAGGACATGTTATTAGTAGGTTAAAAAATTTAATCAGGTTTGTATTCTACCCTTATACGTTTTAGAAAACTTTCATAGTAGATATTGTGACGTTCTGGAAGAATCGCGGCGTGATGATTTCATCGTAGACTCGAGGCGGATCGCTACCGCAATTCTAGGCGAATATAGAAAGCCGCTTTGCTCTAAAAAGGTTGCGAGAGAGGCCGTCCAACTATAGTCGAGTTGATGTCAAAGTCTGAATAAGCTACTGAGCGACATAATCCGTGTGACTCGTGCGAACTGTTAAAATAAATAATTGTGCCGTTATAACTGTGATCTGTAAATAGTCTAGTGTTTAAATAAATAATTGTACATAGTTCATTCAAATAAATAGTTTTGTAAACCCGTAAACGCTACATTGGTCTCAGGAGTTGAATTAATTAAATAGTTGCAGAGCTGAGGAGGGAGCTGGAGGAACGTGAGCTGGAAACTTCTGGAACAAAATCGGTGTTACAGAAAAGGCTGATTGAGGACCTGGAAAAGGCGGGTGAAAATCCTGAAGTATACTTGTTTGAAGTTTCCTGCGACATAAACACTATGCTACAGAAGCTCCAAGAAAATATTCTCGAAAATTCTACCAGTTTAAAGCAAGAACTTCTAGAAAATTCCTACAGTCTCAAACAAGAATTTCTAGGAAGTTCTGAGAATCTAGAACAGAAACTTTAAGAAAGGTTTCTAGAAAATTCTACCAGTCTCAAACAAGAACTTGTAGAAAATTCTATAAACCTCGAGCGCAAACCTCTTGAAAATTCTGGAAAGCTGGAAGAGAAAATTCATTCAATTGAAGAGAAGTTTCTAGAACAATCGGACGAAATAAATAAATTCGAAGGTAAACTGATAACCATTGAAGAAAAGCAAAGAGAACTTGAGAGTAAGTTTGCGAATTTAGGGCAGATTGGAAGTCGTGAACCACATACGACAAGTGGTTTGATGGAAGTGTCTAGAATACGGATGCAACCACCAAGCTTTGATGGAAAATCTCAGTGGTCCAACTACATCCTGCAGTTCGAAGCAGCAGCCGCAGCCAACGCCTGGACCAATGCCGAGAAAGCCATGGCCTTGATATTGGCACTACGGGGTGACACAACCGACGTGCTACAGACAATCCCATCAGAACAAAGGGGAGACTATGGACAACTTGTGAAGTACTTGGAGATGCGCTATTGCCAGAAGACAACGGAATCTCTACAAGAGTTTGAAGCCGACATATCACGCTTGGTTCGGCTAGCTTTCCCGGGCGCTCCAGAGGATATGATGGAAAGAATCGCTGTGCAAAATTTTACAGACGGCATTCGAGATGGTGACACGAAGCAGGCATTTATATTAGTTCGCCCGGCAAAATTAGCTGATGCTTTAGCTCGGGCTTTATAGTCCGAAACAAATAAGGCCGGCTTGAGAAGTCACGCCCGAATTCGAACCATTGAAGGAGAAGCTACGAATGGAATCGAAGAAAAAATGGAAGCAACACTTAAGAAGGTGCTAAAGGATATTGTGTCAAAAGAAAAGAAGACGAATATCAAGTGTTGGAAGTGTGGAAAAGAGAGTTACAAGAATAAACGATGCACCGTCAACGTCAAAAAGTCCAAAGGAGCCAGCATAAGGAGGCAACGTCAGAATACCCTGGAAGCAAGTGTTGCATGCATCAAACGCTAACTTAACAGCGCGTTCGTGGATGGATTTCTGGACGGAAAGCCATGTTCGCTGTTGATGGATACAGGAGCAACGAAGACGATTGTAAGGCCCAACGTTTTAAACACCGACAAGGACATACTACCCACAAATTGGAGACTTCGTACCGCTACTGGGGATTCGGCTACCACCCAGGGAGAAGTCAACGTCGTTATCACAATTGGTACCGCTTTCCACCAGAAGGTAGCAAATATCCAGGATGAGGTAATACTTGGAATAGACATTCTGGGGAGTAAGGGCTGTGGACTAGACTTCGAACGTGGCACGTTGAAAATAAATGGAGAAGAGGTTGTATTATACCGAACTAATGAGGAAGCCATTCGTGTGATTTTGACTGAAGACACTTCAATACCAGAACGGAGTGAAATGATTCTGGAAGCTCGGGTGGATCACAAAGAAGGAGACAGGAACATAACAGAACATCGTCGAGGGAACTTAATGACAGTGAAAGGAAGCAGCTTAAAGTACTCGTAAGCCGTTATCAGGACATCTTCGATACTGGGAAAGGTAAAAGAGGCAGAACCGATGTCATCAAACATCAGATCAACACTGGGGATGCGTGCCCGATTAGACAGCCTGCTAGAAGACTACCTCTTGCCAAGAAGGAAGAGGCCAACAAGATCATTTGGGAAATGGAGGAAGAAGGAGTGATTGAACCATCGAGCAGTGGTTCATGGGCCTCGCCTGTTGTTCTAGTAAGGAAAAAGGATGGATCAACTAGATTCTGTGTGGACTATCGTCAACTGAACAACGTGACGAAAAAGGACTGTTATCCACTCCCCCGAATTGATAATACCCTCAATACCTTGGCGGGTTCGAAGATCTTCTCGACTTTGGACTTAAAAAGTGGTTACTGGCAAGTTGAATTGGCACCTGGAGACAAAGAGAAAACTGCATTTACCGTTGGCACAGGTCTGTGGCAGTTTACTGTAATGCCGTTTGGCATTTGCAATGCTCCTGCAACTTTTAAAAGATTAATGGAGACGGTGCTGAAAGGATTATCGTGGAAATCTTGCCTAGTGTATCTGGATGACATCATTGTGGTCGGGAAATCATTCGAAGAGCACGTGAAGAATCTAGAGTAAGTGTTTCAACGCCTTCGAAATTCTGGACTGAAGCTTAGTCCGAAGAAATGCCACTTGTTTAGAAAAGAAGTGCCATATCTAGGGCATGTAGTCTCAAGTCAGGGTGTCGCCGTCGACGAGCAGAAGGTCAAGGCTGTGAAGGAATGGCCAACGCCTACAAACAAGCACGACTTGCACAGTTTTCTCGGTTTATGCACTTACTACCGCCGGTACGTGCCAGGATTCGCCAACATTGCTAAACCGTTGACTAGACTAACTGAGGGCGAACGAAAGTTCCAATGGGACGAATCCTTTGGCCAACTGAAGAACGCACTAATCAATGCACCGATTTTGAGTTATCCGTTGCCACAAGGAGAGTTTGTGTTAGACACAGATGCTAGCAACGTGGGAATTGTCGCTGTGTTATCCCAAATACAGGAAGGATGAGAGTGTGTCATTGGTTATTTTAGCAAAACCTTGTCAAAGCCAGAACGAAATTATTGCGTTACTAGACGAGAACTGTTGGCTGTCCTGAAGTCCGTGAAGCACTTCTATAAATACCTCTACGGAAGAAAATTCTTGTTGAGGACGGATCATGCAGCGTTGAAGTGGCTTCTAAACTTCAAGAATCCCGAAGGACAAGTAGCCAGGTGGATCGAGAGACTGCAAGAGTTCGACTTTGATACGGTACATCGTGCTGGTATGATCCATCAGAACGCCGATGCGCTATCACGAAGACCGTGTCCGGAAAACTGCAGTCACTGCTGACGTGCTGAGGATAAGGACCTCTCCGTTCAAAGGACGAGAGTTATAAACGAAAGCTGGAGCCCTGAAAGGATTCGAGAATACCAAGAGAACGACCCTGATTTGCTGTTGGTGCTAGGATGGAAGAACGAAGACCGGAGACCGACGTGGGAACAAATTGCACAATACTCACCCAGTGTGAAATCGTACTGGGCTCAGTGGAACTCCATTGTCAAGGAAGATGGAGTCTTGAAACGCGTGCTAGAAAAACCTGAGGGTCAAATAGAGAGGAATCAATCGTTGATCCCCAAAAACAGAATTTCGGAAGTTCTGGAGGAGCTCCATTGTGGAGTAACAGGTGGACCCTTGGAAAGCTGCGGAAGGTTCTACTGGGTGGAGGATGTTAAGGAGTGGTGTAAGAAATGTGCAACTTGTGCCGCGAGTAACGGTCCACAAAAACGCAGGAAGGCTCCGATGAGGCAATAGAACGTGGGTAATTGAATATTCGGAAGACAAGTACAACACCGCTTCACCCGCAGTCTGACGGAATGGTGGAACGAATGAACAGAACAATAAATCGATACTTGTCCAAAGTCGTCTCTGACCATCAAAAAGATTGGGATTGCTACCTTCACCTATGCCTTCCTATTCCGTTCATGAGTCAACCGGACAGACATCAGCTAGCATAGTGATGGGTCGCGAATTACGTCTTCCCTGCGATTTGCGATTTGGGTGCCCACCGGGTGAAGACATAGCTGGCGACGACTATGTTACCGAACTGCGAAGAAGGATGGAAGACATTCACTATCGGACACGCTTAAACATCCAGAGTGCTAGCGATCGGATGAAGGATACCTATGACATCAATGCTGACGCAGGTGGATACCAGCCAGGCGACTTGGTGTGGTTGTACAACCCACGACGACGCCGGGGTTTGTCTCCAAAGTTACAGAATTAATGATGTCGTTTACCGCATAAGAAAAAGGCCAAACGGAAAGCCAAAGATTATCCATTTTAATCGTCTGTCACCATACCATGGAACCAGCGAGGACCGTCAGCAAGGAGAGCAGGTGCGGCTATTGATGCCAGTGGAAGACTTGTCATTCGAAGAGTTTATGACTCTGCATTCTGGAAGTTATAATTCCCAATTTGGAGTCACCCAAGAAGTACGTCAGGACATTTTTAAAGCTCCAGCAAACTATTCACTAGTCCATTGTGTGTCTCAAGATCTGGACATGTTGAAAGGGATCGCCACTGTGTTCAAAAGGAAGTTTGGTAGACTCGACAAGCTTTGAAAGCAAAACCCACAAGTTGGAGGGTTATTATGACTGGCAGGCACTCGGCAGAATTCACGAAGGAACATCTTCTATCTAGTCACGAAACAATTCACGTTCGAGAAGGCTACCTACCAAAATGTTTGGGATACTTTATGTGTGTTAAGAGAAAGCCACCAAATTACTTACCAAATTAGCAATCTCGAAGGTCGCCTGTAGATTTGATTGCTTGGATTGAAGACTAGTCAGAAGTATGTTGGAAGTGATCTTTCGTTTCACTGGGGTAGAGATTTTGGTGCATTGCTACAACCCAAAAAGGCCAACGAACTGGAAGACTGTCGATTGTTACTTCTATGGCACGTCTGGATGTGGAAAGGGAGCAAACTGCAGATTCCGCCATGATGAAACTGTTTTGACGTTTCGGGACAAAACATCTTTAAGGAGGGGACAGTGTGACGTTCTGGAAGAATCGCGGCGTGATGATTTTATCGTAGACTCGAGGTGGATCGCGACCGCAATTCTCGGCGAATTTAGAAAGCCGCTTCGCTTTTTAAACACGATGCGAGAGAGGCCGTCCAACTAGTCGAGTCGATGTCAAAGTCCGTGTGACTCGTGCGAACTGTTAAAATAAATAATTGTGTCGTTATAACTGTGATCTGTAAATAGTCTAGTGTTTAAATAAATTGTACATAGTTCGTTCAAATATATAGTTTTGTGAATCCGTAAACGCTACAATATTTTAGATATGTATCGGCAAGTGCAAGTACATCCTCAATATTATGATTATCAAAGATTTGTCTGGCCGTTTGATGAAAATTCAGAAATACAAACCTACAGAAATAAAACTGCAACGTTCGGTGTATCGTCAGGTCCTTATTTAGCTATACGCCGTACCTTTTTCATGTCCATTTCATGTTCATTTTGCGATCTAACAAGATTTTCTTGACACCCTTCCGCGTCGTTAATGCCGCGTCGTTTGGCGTTTGTAACTGTTGATAACGCACCATTGTGTTTATCGTTGAAAATTTAAATGAATATATATAATATTATATAATTTTTACTTTTTCCCTGCCAATGCTGAAACTCGTACTAAAAAGCGTGCGACTTCTACGTTACATATTTAAGCAATAGAAACTTTCAAAATTGGTTCTGTTTTTGGGAAAGCATATTTAGAAAACAATCTGATAAATGAATATTACTACCATACTAATTTTAGCTGGTTTAATATACATACTTCTTGTTATCGTGGATTTGTGTGCCAAAAGCTTCAAAGTTAATCTTAAAATTTTTAATGTCACTGCAAGATAAATTAGCTAGCACTCCTTGCAGAGAGCTTTTGTTCTCACTGAATTGAAGGCACGATTTAAGGACAATTTATTCTAAACAATCCCAACGCCACGAATGAACCTAAATCACTAAAGGATTGTTTTTCTCTCATTAGATTCGTAGACATTGTTTAGGGAAATCTGGAACAGTCAATTACGGGATATTGTTCTGTTTCTAGCACGTTCGCTCAGGGGTTTTGTACCAATAAACCGAAGATTAATCTAAATACGCAATATGGAAGCTGTTCTGTTATGAGTGGTTTTGTATGTAGATTAAATTAATCATTTCTCTATAAAAAATGACTATTATAACTGCTATTATTAATAATTGAAGCTAATATAGTACAAGAAAAGGTAAAATCAGTATGTATCTACAGGGTGTTAGAAATAAGTAGTTATCGAGTTAAATTAGTGGTCTTGACGTTTATTTAGTTGCCTGCCACTGAACGCCTGGACTGATGATAATGCACAACAAAAAACTTTGGGAAATAATATAAACCGCTCGCCTTAAATAAACTCGAAACTTTTTTATTCCCCACTCTGCGCAATCTCTATTAATAAAGTCAAATTTGTGAAGTGGAATTAATGGAAATTTCTCAGTAAATTAATGTCCGTGTATTTGCTGTTAGAAAAAGCCAGCATCTTTTATCTATATAATTATACAGGGTGTCTCAATTAAAAATTGTATTCCCCAACAATTCTAATTTATAAAGAATTTTTCTTATTCAATTCTCTTTCGAGATCTACCTGTATCGATTCGTTTCTACAAAAAAAGATGAATTTGTTATTTTACAAATCTACATAAAATACTCTTAAGGGGGTACTGCAGCTATGAATTTGCAACGTGTTGTGTGGGACAGGATTCTGACCTTATTTTTGATCCAAATTAAAAAAATAAAAAAAGGTCTCGTTGAGAAAGGTTGAAGGACGGTACCTACGAAGTCCTTTTTTTCGAAAAGTCTATAGGGACTTTGCTAAAGACGCTGAAACATATGTTATTTTTGCATCAAAGTTTTGATTGTACCAAAGGGAAAAAATCAAAAAAGGACTTCGTAAGTACCGACGTTGAACTTTCTTCTTTTCATAAAACAAAAAATTTTTGAAATCTATCAAAGGGTTGTCGAGTAATCTTGGCTCAAGTGAACCCATGTTTTGGAACAATTTAATATAGGCAACCGAGAAGTAATTCAAAGATGACGTAGGGCAGTCGATATATTGAATATCGCGGAACATGAAACGCTCTTTTGTATTCGACTTCTCGATACTGTTTTTAAAACAACCAAGCTCCACTTGTAAACAAAGAGCTGATATTTTTTCTGCTCGACTATTGTGTTTAATTTGTACGTATAATTCCATAGGAAAGAGAAACATATTTTTTCTTTCATATTTTTCAGCATCTACAGTCACGGCATATTACGTAAGCATTAATTATAATGTGGTACATATGTATACAGGGTGTACCAACTAAAATTTGTACCCCCCAAAAATTCGAATTTCGAAATATGTACTCAGAAGAAAACGCTCGAACAGGTCAATTTTGTTATCAAGGGGGACCAAATTGTACCAAACTTTCAAGTCTTAGATCTCACCCTTTTAGCCAGGGGAGCCACCCCTTATTTAGATGGCATGGGGGGGGGGGTCGTGTGATACATCATTTTAAAGCTTATTCAATTCTCTATCCAGATTTACTTTTATCGATTCGTTTCTACAAAAAAAGCATGAATTCGTTCTTTTCCAAATCTACATAAAACACTCAACTAAAATTTGTACCCCCCAACAATTTCAATTTCGAAAGACTCGAAACGCTCGAACAGGTTTAGTTATCACGGGGAACCAAATTTTCAAGTCTTGGATCTCACCCCCCTAGCCAGGGTAGCCACTCCCTTAATAAAATTAAATGGCAAGGGGGTCATGTGATACATCATTTTAAAGCTTATTCAATTCTCTATCAAGACCTACTATTATCAATTTGTTTCGACAAAAAAAAAAACATGAATATGTTATTTTCCAAATCAAAAGTATTTTATGTAGACAAATTCATACTCTTTTTTGTAGAGACCAATCGATAAAAGTAGGTCTGGATAGAGAATTGAATAAGCTTTAAAATTATTTATCACACGACCCCCCATGCCATTTAATTTTTTAACGGGGTGGCTCCCCTGGCTAAAGGGGTGAGATACAAGACTTGAAAGTTTGGGACAATTTGGTCCCCCTTGATAACAAAATTGACCTGTTCGAGCGTTTTCTTCTGAGTATTTCGAAATTCGAATTTTTAGGGGGTACAAATTTTTGTAAAGTATTTTATGTAGATTTGGAAAATATCGAATTCATGCTTTCTTTTTGTAGAAAGGAATCGATAAATGTTGGGTCTGAATAGAGAATCGAATAAGTTTTAAAATGATTAAGGGGGTGGATCCCCTGGTTAAAGGGGTGAGATACAAGACTTGAAAGTTTGGTACAATTTGGTTCTCCTTGATAACAAAATTGACCTGCTTGAGCGTTTTCTTGTGAGTCTTTCGAAATTGGAATTGTTAGGCGGTACAAATTTTAGTTGGGACACCCGGTATATAATATGTAGGTGTCACCAATTTTAAATTGTTAACGTAGGATTTTTATTGTAAAACATTGCAGTACAAGTACTTGTTTTTAATGTGTTAAATGTGATATTATGTGCAACACTATTATGTTAGAAATGTAAATACACAATAATTTGATACATTAAAAACATTATTTTGTTTAATCACGCTCTATTTAATTTATCTGTTTTATCCTTTGGTCCAGGACAAACTAATTTCAATCATATTTATATTTCGGCAAATCCACAATCTGAAAACTCAAATAATTAATCCAATCCGTAAATGAAGATAATGAGTTCCCAACTAAATTATTCACGGCAGATCTTTTTCTGAGAAGTAATCGAGCCGAGCGCTCGATGTAGCTCGACACTCAAGCAGTAGTAGATATCAAACACAGTATCAACAATAAAATTTTCCGCACGTAGGTATCTTATGTCTTATTCCGAACTTTGCGGTACTCACCAACACAGATTTTTAAGATGCGTGCAGTGCCCCCTTAATTGTTATTTTGTAAACTGCACATTTTGATAATTAAGAAGGTTTAATTGGAGTAAATGTGAAAATTAATGAAAACACACATTTCAGCGAATGTATTACCCAAGAAATGCCCACCGCCCACATCCATACAATAATACAAGCACGTTGCGCAACATCTCAAGTGTGATCAAACGAAATTCTGCAACGATTCTTGCGCGCAGCTCTTCTAACGATGCAGGTTTCGATTCATAGACATTTCAAATGGTCCCATAAAAACAATCCATTGGCGTTAAATCGGGAAATTTGATTTTTTTCAACATATCCGGTCAAACTTTCTTGCGTTACAAATATCGTCAGATTTTAATCGCTAATAACTACGATAACAACGGTTGACGGCCCACAGCGGGTAGGGCATGTTTGTACGTACTAGTGGTCGCCCAGTGGTCGAAATTCGACCGTAATTAATTAATTTTGTAAGCTTGAACGTTATTGAGGATCTTTTCAAAATAGTACACTATAATCATTGCATATAATTTTTTTGAATTTTGTTCTATTACGTCAGCTGCTAGCGATACGTCATTCAACATGTTGTGTTCTTTTCCCTAAATCCCTGCAATACCTATGAAAAAGGAACATTTGAAATCATAAAATTCACAGCTCAAAACTCATTCAGTGCCCAGTGCGACTGCTTGACCACAGACTATTTATTATTTAATGTATTTGTAACACATATTAAATTATATAAATTTTAGTTTTTTGCTCTCCTTCTCCATATAAACTTTAACTATGCTAAATCTCACTCCTCCGTGCGCGCAATATGGTTAAAAATGGGTACAAAAGTTTTTCTTCACGTATTAATATACAAAGTATGGAATAAAATTCATTATATGTTTATTCTTATGTGTTAACAATATTGCTCGGATAGGTCAGGTTTTTATTTGTAAATCTCTATCTTTTGACATAAATTACACCTTCCTTTATATTCTTTAGGGGTCGCGGTTTTTACCCCGCTGCACTGAAGTTTAAGCTTATTGTGCCCCACTTAGTTGCTTTATTCCATAAGACCTGTGCTGTTAATGAACTTCAGCACGAGCTCTATAGGCATATATTTTATGTCGTAGGGTTCAGTATCCCGAAATGTCGAAGTCTCCTCGCCTCAAGCGCTGGACACTCACACATTATATTATGTAGTGGATTTTCGTCCTTCGCACGACACATCCTGCAATCAGGGGGCCTTCCATGATCATCCGCGACTGCATCTGTTCAGGAACGTCAGTTAAATGGGCATTGTGTTCACTGTTGATATAGCCCTGAATAATCCTTTTTGCGGTCTCATGTGGGCTGTAGGCCTATCATAGGTCTTAGGCCCCATCACAAAGGGGCACTCTATTGTATTCTACCAGTTTCAACAGCGATTCGAGACTTCCTTTCATCACTCTGCGCGTCTTTCTCACCACTTCGACACTTTCCAGAGCTTTTAGCGCTGCATTACTATCGGTCCTAATGTGTATCCATCCGCCTGTTTGCACCCCTGATGGATCCATTGTTACTCTTCAGTTTCCGATTATCGACCCTCTATTCCCTTCCCGGCATGATTACCTCGAAGGGTTTACGAAAGTGATATTCGGTCCTAAGTCAGTAAGCACTCGTTCCGTATTTTTCCAAACATCTCGATATGGTGTCCCCTTGTGACGTTTGGGTCTTACCATATCCGGCAATTATAAGCCTGTATGCTGCCTTCATTGCCTCCAATTTCACCTCCATATGTAGGCGAGGAAGGTTCAGGAGCACTTCCATGGCTGCAGTAGGCCTTGTGTTCATTGCTTCAGTTATTCCAAGACAGGCAAGTCTTTGCAGCTTCCCTAATAGCAGTGGAGCGTGTTTTACAGACCCCTTATGCCACCAAACTAATGAAGAGTATGTTACCGTGGGATTTATGGCCTTAGTGTAAAGCGAGTGAACCATTTCTGGTTTTAATCCCCACCTCTTTCCCACCACGCCCCTACAGTCCCATAGGGCCCGAGTGACTTCTTTCCCTATCCGCAGTTCTTTTTCCCACAATGGTTTAATTATCACAGTTTTTTTTTTTAAGTTTTATTGTTGTGACCTTCGAGCGTCAAGCGCGACCTTCGGGCTCTTAAACCCAACCCTAACATTCCGTTATTTCCAGAACTTGATCTCAATTTTGCTGACTGCTGTAGAGTTTTTCTTTTCTGTTTTAAGGGAAATATTGCTGTATTGCAGTTCTATTACAATGTTGAATTCCCCCTTCCCCCAGTGACCCTTATGCATTGGAAACGATTGCATTGATTTCACAAATTGTAATAAAAGCCAACAAACATCAAAGATTACTGATCTCGCAATACTATCGCTTTCCGTGGCTGTATTTAAAGATGACGGGTTACATTGTGCATCCCTTTGTGCGGGTAGGCCGGGCTAGAACTTCCGAGTTTTGCCGCGGTGGTGGTGGCGACCGCAGCGCTAGTCTATCGGGCGCTCGGAGTATTACAATAATAACAAAATTTGTGATCGCAGTTGGCTAAACATATATCGGTTCTGTTACTTTACTTTTTACATTAATCGTCAAAATTTTAACCAATTTTCTCTGACTGTCAAAATTGAAATTCTACGTCAAAACAGTTTTTCATAATGAGACTTACTATTCCACCAGTGGTTCAAGTTTGTGGTCACTGCACCACAGAGAGCTGCAAACTCAAGCAGTGTGGGAGTTCAATAAAAAAAGACGTTTGGAGGAAAACCTCGGTTTCTCTGCTAAATAAGATTTTAAGAAATTTTAAAGCTGATGTAAGAAAAATGTAAATAAAATACTGATAAAATTGTGAAATAGTATTATTTTTTTATTAAGAAGCTCCATAAAGTGATTTAACACTAATAGATTTATTTTATTAAACACTATTGCATTGCCATGGTGCAACTGCAGCTCCTATATCATTAACATAATGTTTTAAATAATCCCTGACCTTTAGAACCAGCTAAGTTAAAAACATTACATATTCCTCATCTCCGCTGCAGAGTTGTAAGATTTTCAAGGGCATTGTCTTGTGGCACCTTGACAATATCATGAACGATTTCGGAGTCTGTATTGATGGTCCTATGGAAGATTCTAAAACGGGCCACCAAGATCCCAAATGTGTTTTCTATTTTTCTCCGAGCTCGACTCAATCGATAAATCGCTATGTCTATTGTTCTTTTGGCCATTTGGTGCCTTGACTTATTATAGTGGAGATAAAACGTACGTATTAATTTAATGTATTTGTAAGACATATTAAATATAAATTTTAGCTTCTCCATATAAACTTTAACTATGCCAAATTTCAGTCCTCCGTGCCCGCAATATGCTTAAAAAGGGGTACAGTTTTCGCATCACGTATTAATATATAGATTTGTCATGCTGCATTTGTTTTGTCAGTGAATCTGTCATCAGACTAGTGCCAATGCATGTTTGTGGTTGATGGAAATTGGCATTGTATAAGGTTAAAACTAGTGTACCGTGAAAACGCGTTTAGCCAGGACGTTGATTCGGGTGTCATTGTGAAGAGATTGCGAAATACCACAAGCAGCCAAAATGTGATAATAAAAATATTCACCGGATTATGGGTAAAAATCGATGTTACATTAAAAATTACAAATGCTAAACATCGAAGGGTAATCCTCTTACTGTACTGAAAAATAACAGTCTTTGACGTTGACATTTTTGTGAAAAATTCACATCCATCAAGCTCGTTATTCCAAAGCTTTAAAGTGGCGGAATTGATAAGCTGTAACGGTAGGTCCGGATTAAGTTTTCTTGGAAAAAATGTTTTGTTGAAGTTTACCTTCCATTTACAAAATTGATTTATCTTTTATGAAACAAAGTATTATTGTGTGCAGAACGCGATATATACACAACGTTTGGCTGAAGTTTTCTGCAAGAAACGATAACTGATTTGTGTTTTTTAAATTATCCTTTAAACTAGTTTTTAAATAAATTATTTAAAAAGTTTTCCATAATTATTGCTTCTTTTGCTTTATTTAGATTTTTTGTATCTATTCCTTTCTCATTTGATACATTTCTGGGATACATTATTTTCCGTTGGAATTTTTGATATCCTTTATGTCGTATTTTCGTTCTTTCCTTTTGAGTTTCTCCGTTTCATTCATCAATGATCTTATTGTTGTTCTCGTTGTTTTTATTTCTTTTATATATTGAGATTTTTTTTCAAAAGTCTCATCATTCGAGTTAGCAAGTGTTGGTTTCTAGATGCAGCTTTTATTGAGATCTTTGTGTCCGTTTAGAGCGTGTGTCAGTTGTATAATTGTCGGAGTTTTCCGTTTTATTTTCATTGCTCTTTGAAAGGATAGTGTGGATGAGGGCTTGTGTCTTCTTCATTTGCAGCCCATTCTTTATTGGCTGTCTGTATAATTCCACTGTTTCCTATTTTCACTGCTACTACATTTAAATGCAAATTTTGTATTTTGAGTTTGTGTGTCTCCCTTTTGTTCTTTCAGTTTACAATCGACTTTTGTTCTTAATTTGATGTTTGATTTTAGTGTTGATAAATCACACTTTTACTCCTCTCGATGTAACTTTCAAGTTACGCTTATGAGGAAATAAAAAGCTTTTTAGTTTAGCTTTTAGTGGGTTCAAAAATTGATGCGGATTCATGTTACTTTCAAACGCGGAACTTCCCCATTTAAGGTCTGTTCACAGGACGTCTTTCATTTTTAAATTCTATTGAAATAAATTCCACGTTCTTCGGGCTTTTTATCACTTCGTTACAGTGCCAATCTTGTGAATCTCATGTCACTTCTCTCATCTCTTCGTCTCATATTTCAGAATTCTGGATGTGCGGGCTCTTTCTGTGGCTTTTGTATTGTATAACGGCCGTACTTGATCAGATTTACTAAACTTAATTTAAGATTTATACGCTTATTCATGGCGAGATGTTTGATCTCGTTAAACACTAATGTTTAAAATTTTGTGTTGTCAAATGCTGTGGTGTTAAAATAGGTTTAGGAAGAAGTCATTGTCCATTTTCCTTTAAATCGTCCGCACAATAATTATTTATACCAGGTTTTAAAATTAGTTCAAAAAGTAAATTATATTTGCTTCAGTTATTCCACGACGTTATTTTGCTTTTATTAAAATTATAAACTAATATTTTTTCTATTATTCATGAAAATATTTCACAGTAATCTATTCTGCTTTTAACTACAAGAATCTTTAAGACGGTACATTAATTTTAATAATTCCTTTCTGTGAGCGCATTGTGGCGTAATTTTTCAAGGAACTGCTGGGAATAATGCGAACTTTTAAACTTTTAGAAATGTTGGATGCAAATGAGTCCCGAAGTTCCCGTTTCCCGGAAACTATATTTCTTTCCATTAAAATTCGATTTACAATTTGTTTTCAATTGGGGATTTTCAAACTGGGGTTGTTATTAAAGTTATTGTACCGTTTGAGTACACAAATAATAACTAAAAGTAAATTTTCTATGTAAATTTAATGTGAACAAAATCCAGTCGTATATTTTTTTTTGGGCCAACATTAATCTGAAATTAGATAAATCCTTAAAAAATATGGGGTAATATTGATTTTCAGTAAAGGGGTTTAGTTTTTAAAAAGTAAAAATGTGTAAGTTTTAACGTCCACCTGTTTTTTCGTAGTTTCAGTATGGTGGATGCGCCGGGTCAATACTGAACGACAATCAAAAATCAATTTTTTATCTTTACTGTTCTTGCATGCGAGTATATTTTTTGTTTTGTTTTTTGCCAATATGTGATGGAAATATTTCAACATAGATTTTGAAGGAACTCATCAAATTTTGTTTTAAGAAAATTCCGAGCTGATGCGCTTTCCCACTTAGATAAGCACGAATCAGTTCATGACACCTGTGTAATCTAACTTATGAAACCATAAAATACTTTTTGCCGCATTAGCGTTTATCGACTTTTCAGCTTTTTACCACGCCTGAAGTTCGTTGTTTCCCCAAAATCTGTGAAAGCTCCAGATAAAGGAGTAAGTCATCCGCTTTAAGTCTTAAGTTTTCGCCGTCGTAAAAGTTGGGTCGGTCTTACACCCCAAACGAAGCCAATGTCTGGCTTAATTTTCTCCTCAAATACGTGATTAACGGCTCTAAACCAACAAACTAAAAGTCCCAAAGAAATAGTGTGTTTAGAGTAAATTATGGCGGACTTTCTACAACGTCGATTTCGGAGCTTGTTTATAGAGGTTTCGGAATGATTTTTCGGTCAGATTAAATCCGAAATTTCACGCAGATGTTACTCTGATAATGTTTCCATGTTACGATTGCTGAAAGAGGGCTGGCGAGCGCGGTAATGCACCATGTATTCGTTGTTTACCGAAAACATTGTAAGAACACAACGAATTAAGAAGAAGATTAGAATCTACCCAAATAATATATCTACTGTCTATTTTACTAATAATACAGTCAGTAATATCACTTTTTTACATTAACCATAAAATTTTTAGGAGAGACCTGATATTCATTTCATATCATTTTCATTTTAAACATTTTATGTTAGACTTACCATTATGTAGGCTTTTGGAATAAATTTAACTCTTTAGTATGCACGTTTTAAAAGTAATATTCGTTTCAAAGAATGTTACAGAATATTGATGAATTCAGTGCATATATAATTACTAGCAGTTACCCGCGGCTTTGCCCGCGCAAGTTGGGGTCGGCTTTACTGGCGCTTCTATTTGGAATTGGTACAATCCAGTCTTTTTAAGAGGAGAATCTGAGGAAAAACGACCCTTCCCATTTACGCCCCTTTTTTGCGGTTTCTAAATATTTTCAAATCATTTTTAAAGGAGAGTCGAAGTGCTAATTCTCATGCCTCTAACAATGTCGGTCTTCAAGTTATAAGAATTTTGAGAAAAGTAGTTTCCATATCCACCCTCCCCTTTTTTTGCAGTTGATAATTTTTTTTTCTCCAAAATCGTCAAACACGGTTCCGGTCTTTTTTGAAGGAGAATCTAGATCCCAATTTTCACGTATGTAACACTATTTGTTTTCCAGTTATAAGAATTCTCAAAAAAATTATCCTCCCCATTTACGCCCCTTTTTTGGGGTTTGTAATAAAATATTTGCAAAATCGTCAAACACGGGTCTAGTTATTTTAAGATGAGCGTCCGAGTGCCAATTCTTATGCCGGTAACATTTTCAACCTTCAAGTTATAAGCATTTTGAGAAAAATCAACCCCCAAATCCACCCTCTCCTTTTCTCGCCGTTTTGTAATTTTTTTCCCAAAATTGTCAGACACGGGTCCGGTCTTTTCTAAAGGAGAATTTAGTTCCCAATTTTCACGTATGTAACACTATTTGTTTTCCCGTTATGAGAATTCTCAGGAAAACTATCCTCCCCATGTACTTCCCTTTTTCGGGGTTTGTAATTAAATTTTTGCAAAATCGTCAAACACGGGTCCGGTCTTTTTTAAAAGAGAATATACATATGTCTCAATTTTCACGTAAGTAACACTATTTATTTTCCAATTATGAGAATTCAAAAAAATACTATCCTCCCCATTTACGCCCCTTTTCAAGGTTTGTAATTAAATTTTTGCAAAATCGTCAAACACGGGTCTAGATATTTTAAGATGAGAGTCCGAGTGCCAATTCTCATGCCTGTAACATTCTCGACCTTGAAGTTATAAACATTTTGAGAAAATTCACCCCCAAATTTACCCTCCGCTTTTTTCGGCGTTGGTAATTTTTTTTTCCAAAATCGTCAAACACGGGTCCGGTCTTTTTTAAAGGATAATCTAGATCTCAATTTTCACGTATGTGACACTATTTGTTTTCCAGTTATGAGAATTCTCAGGAAAACTACCCTCTCCATTTACGCCCCTTTTTCGGGGTTGGTAAATATTTTTTTGGAAAATTGTCAAATACGGGTATAGTTAATTTTAAAGGAGAGTCCGATTGCCAATTCTCATGCTTGTAACATTTTCGACCTTTAAGTTATAAGAATTTTGAGAAAAAGCACCCCCAAATCCACCCTCCCCTTTTCCCGTCGTTGGTAAATTTTTTTTTGGAAAATCGTCAAACACGGTCCGGTATTTTTTAAAGGAGAATCTAGATCCCAATTTTCACGACAGCAATACTGTCAGTTTTCAAGTTTCTTGGTGAGCTCATACGTGATAAAAGAAGTAAGTGTGCAAAATTTCATTGCAATCGGTTTAGTAGATCTAGGGATTAACTCCCCCGCCCCGTTACCCCCCTTTGGAATGGAATTTTGAAAAACCGTTTCTTAGTGAGCGCCTACGTGGTAAAATAAGTAAGTGTGCAAAGTTTTATTCCAATCGGTTCAGTGGATCTAGACATTAACTCCCCCGCCCCGTTACCCCCCTTTAGAATGGAATTTTGAAAAACCGTTTCTTAGTGAGCGCCTACGTGGTAAAATAAGTAAGTCCTTCGATGGATCCGGAGATTTCGTGATGAGTCCATCAGTGAGTGGTATTTGGATTTTATATACAGACCGTTTCAATCGAAACGAGCCACCCTCAATAACTTTTTTGGAAAAGATATTTAAGAAAAATCTAAAAACAGGTCAATTTTTATCTCGAGGGGGGCATGTTTTGATGCAATAGTAAGCAGGCTTGGTGCAACCACATACGCCTGACAGGAGCAACCTCGATTTTTTAAATAGGGAATAGGGGTCGAGTAACATGTCGTTTGAAAGGTCTTTTAATTGTCTTTTTGGCCACATAATTATTTTTTTATTTGTATAGTCTATAAGTTAGTAATTAAAAATGAAACATTTTTTTTACGGATTTTTTTTGTATTTAGGAATGCCTGAAATTAACGATAAAAAGCTTGCAATAAACATTATTAGACAATTTATTATTGATCTGAATAATGCTGTAATCAAATTTGTCGTCATCCATACTCATTTATACCAATCCTTAACAATAAGTAAATGTTCCCATTGTAATTTATTAAAGTTTGTGGAGTTCGACTTAAATATATTTAAATTTTAATAAGTAAATAAATAAATTGAAAACAAAATAGTAGTGTTTAATTTCCTGAGCGATAAAGCAACTGTAGCCTTGAACACTAAATTTGATTTCATATGAAATATTCAAAATGATTTCCATCCACTTCCATGCACTCATACAGACGATTATGAAATACGCTTTTTAGGTTACGCAACGTTTCCGGTGTTATTTGTCGAGATTCCAGGATAATCTTTTGTCGCAAATCTTCCAGAGAAGCTGGTTTGTCGCAAAAATTTTGGACTTGAGGTGTCCCCACAAATAAAAATCCAGGGGAGTCAAATCGGACGATCTAACTGGCCATTCTGCAGGACCTTGTCTACCAATCCAGTGGTCGGGGAAGTTATTCTCCAGGAACTGCCGTACTAACGCAGTATAATGAGGTGGTGCTCCATCCTGTTGAAAGACCTAGTTCTCTAGCTCTAGCCAAAAACCGATAAGATAATAAATACGCAAATAATTGTACAAAAACACAGATTGTCTAACATTGTTGATTGCAAGATTTTTATTGTTAATATTTGCAACCATGTCTAAATACAAAAGAAATCCGTTAAAAAATTGTTTTATTTTAATTACTAACTTATAGACTATGTAAATAAAAAATACTTATGTGGCTGAAAAGACAATTAAAAGACCTTTCGAACGACATGTTGCTCGACCCCTATTCCCTATTTAAAAAATCGAGGTTGCTCCTGTCAGGGGTATACGGTTGCACCAAGCCTGCTTACTATTGCATCAAAACATGTCCCCCTCGAGATAAAAATTGACCTGTTTTTAGATTTTTCTTAAATCTCTTTTCCTAAAAAGTTATTGAAGGTGGCTCGTTTCGATTGAAACGGTCTGTATATAGATTAATATAAAGAATCCTTTATATTTCATCTTTTTGACGATGAAATAATATTTCTTACTTGGTAAAGTAGTATCTGTAGGAAAATCTATTTTTAAGTATTTAGGGGTAACGAATAGATACATAGCCGTTGGAATTGTATAAATAATAATTATCAGAATTTTTATTTTTATTTTTTAACACTGCCTCATTTTACACAAATTAATGAAACATCAAAATATCATTATTTTTATCAGAACTTACTGGGCATGTGAATTTAGCCTCGTACGGTACCCGCTATAAATAAGTTTATCTTATTCGTCGTATTTTAATCTGAAATTTTACCTGGCAGTTAAATTCTGATAACATTTTCGTGTTACATTTGCTGTAAAACGCTTGAGGCTGCGGTAATAAGCCATGTGTCCGTATTTACCCCAAACCTTGCTTTAAGCTCTCGTTTTGCCTTTATAATGCACGACTCTTGTTTAAATTTATGGCTCTTGTCATTTTACAGACATTCTTAATTCGGACAAACGAGGCGGGATTATCGAGCAATTTGCCGGAAGGCTTGGGGTTAATTACTGCCATCTTGGGAAACTTAAAGCCTGGTTTTATACATTGTGTTACATTAGGCCTTTGTGGAAGTAAGCAAAGGCTGCGGAAACAGTAGTTTTGCGAGATGGAGACAACACATTTGTGTTTTGCTAAATTAGTGGATAATTTTTACTGATGTTTGTAGATATACTTGGCAGTTATGCCATGTATCAGGATATACAGGGTGTCTCAACTAAAATTTGTACCCCCAACAATTCCGATTTCGAAAGACAGAAGAAAACGCTCGAACAGGTCAATTTTGTTATCAAGGGGGACTAAATTGTACCAAACTTTCATGTCTTAGATCTCACCCCTTTGGCCAGGGGAGCTTTAAAGCTTTAAAGCTTTAAAATGATGTATTACACGACCCCCCATGCCATTTAATTTTTTTAAGGGTGTGGCTGCCTGGCTCAAGGGGTGAGATCTAAGAAAGTTTGGTATAATTAGGTCCCCCTTGATAACAAAATTGACCTGTTCGAGCGTTTTCTTCTGAGTCTTTCGAAAATGGAATTGTTGGGGGTACAAATTTTAGTTGGGACACCCGATATATAACCTGCTATCCATTCGGCGTCCATATATTTTAAAATTACATATGCTGCAGCGTCCACCGCCTTTAGACGTCCGTATACGGACGCTGAGGAAAAATCCCGTGTTAATTGCTGCTACAGTACTGGTGTTGCCATCCACATTTTTTTTAGAAATCTCTATGAATGTATGTTTGGTATTCCCTGAAAAGAAATCTTTATCTAGTAAACTGTGGCTGATAGCAACAATTAAATGGACGCTGAATTATCGCAAAGTGTAATAACTATATTCTCGGATAGTTCAAGCAACTGCATTTTGGTGGTGGTGCTATCGTATACAGTATATTGGAATAAGGACTTACTTATTTTACCACGTAGGCGCTCACTAAGAAACGGTTTTTCAAAATTCCATTCCAAAGGGGGGCAACAAGGTGGGGGTTATTCTCTGGATCCACTAAACCGATTGCAATGAAATTTTGTACACTTACTTATTTTACCACGTAGACGCTCACTAAGAAGCGAAAATGAGTGACCTCAGTTTCTTGTCTTCTTTCCAGATCCTCAAACACCCTTCTCTGGAAACCCGATTTTTTCCAGTTATTTCTATAACTCACGGTGCTCCAGCTATTTCTCAAGCAACTTCAAACCCTTTATTCTTTCTTTGTGCCCAACTTCATATTTCTTGTTAACCTTCATATCTATTTATTTATTTCTTACAAATCTTCGTATCCCACTTCTGACACCAATGTTGCGTTTCTGGGTTCCATTTTTTTACAATTTATTTAGACTTGATATACTACTATATACATATACATTATGTACACTATTTACCAATCACGTAAACGGGCTCGTCCATTTACTTATACATCGTGTGACACTCCGGGTGTATAAAGGCAACTCTCCAACTCGACCCACTGATCTTCGACTCCGACTGTGACTGTGATGCCTGATTGGTGCATTCTTCCAGGCGCCTTCAGATAGTTCCACTGATGACATCATCTAGTTCTCGCGATACAGATAGAATCTCGATGTGTATCGAATACTCCACAAGATGATGTCTTATATCTCATATCTATATATTTAATCGTTGAACATGAATCGATTGGTAACAAATAAAACACTGTTTTTTTTTTAATGAAAGACAATAATATCTAGGCTTAGATTAGTTTTCTTTTTCAAAAATTTCACAGGTTTATTGATTATTTGCATTTTAATTTCGGCAGATACCAGTCCATTACAGTCACCGACTTGAAGTAGCGTGAGTCGTTTTGAGTTAGAAACTGGCAAACTACAACTAAATATAACTTGACCCGTCCCCTAAGGTTTGAATATGCGGTAAATTCAGAGTGGTGTGGGCAACTCACTCATCTTTTACCTGGCATTTACCTCAAAAATATCGCATAAAAAACTATTTTGGCAAACTCGGAATATTAGAAGTACATAGTAAAGACTGGTATCACATTAGTGAATGGCACAAGAATGCGTGTTAAACGATTTCATCAAAATACAATTGATTACAAAATTTTAATTGGACGATCAACTGGGAAACGTATTTTAATACCCAAAATTCATATGACGTATTCTGGTACATTATTACCATTTTCCTTGAGGCGAGCCCAATTTCCAATCATGTTAGCATTCGCTATGACCATTAATAAATCGCAAGGGCAAACCTTTGACATAAGGTTGGTATTTTATTATACCACAATTTGGCTTTTTATTTTGCTGCAAGTAGAGTTCCTACATTCGATGGTCTCCGTTTCTACAATGCTGAGCAATTTAACCAGGGGCGTCTTATACCGCACAATAATGAAAAAGTGTTTATGCAAAATATGGTATATAAACTAGATAGTGCAGTGATTTTATTTTATTATTTTATTTAATACTTCACACGTTGTTTTTATACCTTTATTTTATTTAATAAGGAATGGAATTTTGAAAAACCGTTTCCTAGTGAGCGCCTGCGTGGTAAAATAACTAAGTGCAAAATTTCATCATTTCAATCGATTCAGTGGATCCGGAGATTTCTTTATGAGTGAGTGATTGGTATTTGGATTTTATATATGTATATAGTAGCTGACCCGAAAGACGCTGTTCTCTCCAAATTTCAATAAATTTGTTTTCGGACAGATTTTGAAAAACACAAAAGTAAAAACAACTATAATTTTATTTTCTTATAGGCTGGGATGCGTTTATCCAGATTTTTTCCAGATCTTTTCAAACGAGCTCTTAAAACAAAATTGTTAAAATTTCAGAACTGAGGCGTTTCAGTTGAAGTTTTTCAATATATCGGCTTTTTATCACGCCTATTTAACGCCAAATCGGGTTAAAATTCTTCTAAAGACATATTTTTACATGTTATTGCTAAATTAAAAGTTAAGGTCATTTAATGTCTCAAACAATACTCCAAATTCTAAAATTAATAGAGTAGGGAAAGACGCTAAAGAATAGGAATATATACATAATTTCAATTTGGAAGTGATAAAATAATGGTATTTCAATATACTTTGCATTTTATGGTATAATTAAACCAGCGCCGTCTATCTGTAACCAAAAACACTAATATACCTTGATGGATGCAGAAAGTTACCAAAATGGAAAGACACTGAATTGATAGTGAGATCTATATATATATATTATTATACCATAAAATGCAAAGTATATTGAAATACCATTATTTTATCACTTCCAAATTGAAATTATATATATATTCCTATATTAATATTTCAAAAGTAAAAGACACAGGTTTGAACTTTGCTAATGACGCAGAAACTGAAATGAGATGTAGAGTTAATGAGGGCAAAGATCTATATATTATTGTAACAGACGCGGACGCTCAATGACTCATTGCTGCGGCGTGTTAGAGATTATGACGTCATCATGACTAGAACGTTCTGGAGTTATTACTACAACGTACTCGAGATAGTGTGACATCATATTTAGGAATATCCGGTACACATCGAGAGCTCGATGATGTCATCGATGAAACCGCCTAGAATTATGTTTATTGTGCAGTGCAGTCAGAAGACAGTTGCATTTATCTGTCCGGAGTGCCGAGCGATGTATAAATAAATAGACGAGCACGTTTACATGATTTATAAATAGTGTAAATAATGTATACAGGGTGATTCAAAAGGGTCGCACCACCGTTCGGGTGGTGATAGAGAACATTAAGAGAAGCTCAAATTATGTATAAAGTTTTTTTCTACGTTGCAGGGTTTTCAAGATATAAGTGCTTAAAGTTGGCCCAAATAGGCAACGCTGTGCTTGCGCCCTGCCCTTGCACCTTACAGTTAATAATTTGAAACCATAGTGAAGCCACAGATAATAGGTAGATACATTCCATACCCGCTTTTTTGTTGACAAATGCATTGTCAAATTCAAAATTGACAAATTTTTTGACAAAAACGAGGTAAACTTTCAAAAAAAATAAAAAATTAAAGAATAGGAAACACTGGTTTTAAAATGTAATGCTTTAATAAAGTAGGTACATAAAAATTTAAAATTAACTCAAAAACGAACAACAAAATTTAAATTAAACAATGAAACAAGTAAAAATTAAACCGCTTGCCTCAATACATTTTGTAGCATCTGGCGCGTTACTGTTTGTGCAGGATCAAGAATTCTATGACAAAGTTTTTGTGCATTGTTGGGGATAGTGCGATAAACAATTGTTTTAATGTCCCCGCAAGAAAAAATCGAGAGGATTATTATCGCAAGACCGAGGAGGCCAGGCAATGTAACCTCGGGGTTTGATCCACCCTCTTGGATAGTTGACATTTAGCCACCGTCTCACAGGTCTAAAAAATGCGCAGGGGCCCCATCTAATTGCAGCCATACCGAGTTAAGTAAAACCATCAACTTGTCGCCGATGATGCCAACCCAGACATTGACGGAAAAGCGATGTTGGAACCCTCGTCGACGTATTACATGGGGGTTTTCTATTGCTCAATAACGATGATTATGCATATTAAATATTCTATCACGAGTGAAGGTAGATTCAACTGTCCACAAAATTTGATTTTGAAAATTTTGATTCAATTTGATGGCATCTTGAATCCAACGGCAAAAGTTGACACGCAGAGGGAAATCGTCTTCACATAGAGCTTGTACTTTTGTGTAATGGAAAGGGTGATAAGCTTCTAATTTTAAAACACGTTGAATGAGGCTGTAGGTTACATATTATTTAAATTTCGTCCAGTTGCTCGAACACTGACGTTGGGGTTATCTTCAACGGCTTCTTCAACTTGGGGCGTTCTAGCTGATGTGCGTGGCCTACCTACTGTTTCATGGATAGTATCAACTCGACCCGTTCTCTCATCCGCTGATCATGTCTTTGAAAAACATTTTTATCTGGATGTCTACGTTCATGATAACGTTCAGCAATAAGCCGGTGCAGCGTGTCGAAAGTTTCTCCTGCACTCTCGCAGAACAAAATACATAGAATCATAGTATTCGTTTACAATAAACATTTTGAGTACCACGAAAAACTTGACATTCAAAATCAAAATGTGACAAATTTTATTTTACCACAAATGACAGATTATACCGTAACCTAGTGCCAACAAATTTTTGGTGCCCTGTTGCCGACCTTATTTCTTCAGAAAATGTTAATGTTTCCAAAGCTTTTTCCTGCTTTATTACTTAATAATTGTAATGTTTATTAACTAAGAAATCTTTTTAATACGAGTATTTTACATCTCACTTAATTAAAATATACAATTACTTCATGTAATTAAGAAAAAATGGACATCAAAATCGTATTCTTCAGGGACTATTATCTGCGTAAAGGTAGCTTATAGAAACTTTTGATTTGCATTTTTGGGAGCAACTAAATGGTTTCAGATACCACCTGAGTGATGGTGCGGTCCTTTTGGATCATACTGTATAATGAATCAATATTACTTGATGCTATTGTTGGTTATATAACTTCACTAAAATGTCACGATGGATGGAAATCCAGAGCAGTCGTCTAAACATACTGTATTAGGTTTGAATCACTAGGTGGGAATAATTGTTGTGTAACATTGTGGCCAATTATAAGGAATAAAGTCAGTCGGTTTCGAATTAGAGAAGCGAGTGGTTCGGAAGTGTGTTTGATTGAAAACCCATACATTGACGAATCAGTTAAAAATAAAGTGAATGCGGGAAATCAAATTTTGAACTCAATTGAATGCAACAAAGCGACCAACGCGATCAACATTATGCCTTCAACGTCAGCGACATCCACTCATAATATTACAAAATTGTACAATCCAAAATGTCATTACTTACCAAAAAGAATAACATTTCTTTGTTACTGTTATTTGTAACTTCAAATTTTAATATTTCAGTTTGTTTATTGCTTTAAGTTCCTTTGTTTTTTCTAGTTAAAATAACTAACTAATAAATAACGGTATTTCATTATTGTAATTGGTAGTAAAAAAAAGTGTATACAGTTCTCATTTAATGCCATTAAGACACTCGTATTCATTACGATAATTCCATTAAATGATCGTTGTACGATATACTATTATATTACTTCTTAAAAAAAATATTTTTTATAAACATTAACATCAATAAATCAGGGAGATGAAATATAATATGGGAAAATGAAATAGTGTGGTAATAAAATATAAAATTAAGAGCGCATAAATCAACCGTACGTTACGTCTAGCACCTTTCCAACCGTAAATAATAAAACTTCTCCTTTAACAATAAATCTCGACTTCATTCCCTTCGCATTGTTCTGACAATGAACTTTAAAATAGTGACCTTCTTAAGAACCTCCTTAATTACACCCTCCTTGAGCCGCTTGCGCACCACTTTATACTCTCTTTTTTCACCTCTTTCGCATCATTCTTTTCAAGCGTGAAAGCGTACTGATTAATTTGGGACTTGATAAATCACCTACTTTAACTTATTTCCAGAAATGTATCCTGTATACTGATAATAATAATTTATTGTACTGTTGTATTTAATTTAAAAATTTGAAATGATAAATTTGCTTTAGTATTTTGCACATAATATGGTTGCATAATTTTTATTCTTGTCCTGAAAATTATGAAACTGTTACAGAGTGAGTCAATAGTGCGAGGATGGAAGATAGTGGCTTTACTAATGTAAATTAAAAAAATGTTTTGATGTCATATCAAATCTATCATATCTACTAAAATTATTTTCAGCTATATTTTGTGTTTCACTATTCCAGGGCTGAACTCAACTTATTCTTTTTTAAATGGAACTCTATATACAGCTCGTTTCAATCGAAACGAGCCACCCTCAATAACTTTTTAGGAAAAGATATTTAAGAAAAATCTAAAAACAGGTCAATTTTTATCTCTAGGGGGACATATTTTGATGCAATAGTAAGCAGGCTTGGTGCAACCCTATACCCCTGACAGGAGCAACCTCGATTTTTTAAATAGGGAATAGGGGTTGAGAAACATGTCGTTTTGTTTTGTGTTTAGGAATGCCTGCAATTAACGATAAAAAGCTTGCAATAAACACTACTAGACAATTTATTATTGATCTGAATAATGCTGTAATCAAATTTGTCATCATCCATACTCATTTATACCAATCCTTAACAATAAGTAAATAAATAAACTGAAAACAAAATAGCCTGCTTACTATTACATCAAAACATGCCCCCCTCGAGATAAAAATTGACCTGTTTTTAGATTTTTTATAAATATCTTTTCCTAAAAAGTTATTGAGGGTGGCTCGTTTCGATTGAAACGGGCTGTATATATATTTTCGTTTTCTGATTTGCTGTTCTAAATGCTACAACTGTATCTCTTTTTTTTAAGTTTGGAATACAAGGTTGCTAAGTTATTAATTTTATTATGAAAATTTTTGAAAAGTCATGTGATCATTTAAAACTTTGTATCAATTGAATTGAAATTTGGCATATCGATAAACAAAACTTGGGTCTTTGTCACGTTGCTAATACAATTGGATGTTATGGTACAGGATAGTCACAACAGTTTTCTGTGCGTAGGGATCAAATATGAAAAAAAAAAAAAACAAACGCGTGAAACGTCTCACTCGGAAAGAGGACGAATTTTCTGTTTTGTTAAAGGTAGTAGACTTGTCTTGTTCTTTGAAACATGTCTTGAAGTTTTTCGAATGTTTCAATCCTATAAGAGCAAAAAAAAATGGGGTTGTCATTGAAAAAAAAAAAGAAAAAACAATAATGACGTCATTGTGCAAAAATACATGACTTCATAAGTAAAATTTTTATGCCATAATGTGGTTTTGCTTCAAACATTGAATAACTGAATTATAACTTACTTTATCACCACACTGTATAACATCCTATTAAGTTTTTAAATTATTATGCAGTGGAACTCCTATATTAAAATGTAGTTTTACTCCTTTTATTGTTAGATCTGAAAGCATTAATTTATTACTTGAACTTCAATCTGTTGCTCGTCGACAGGTATTAATATTTTATTAAATGTTGCCAAGCGAACCTATAAATTTACCTATTGCTGACAATTTGTAATTATTTGACCACGTTTCGTGTTGCAGTGATATCGATGCGGTTGGAGCGGTCTGCCACCCTCAGCACGACCCCGACTCCTGACGATGATGATGATGAATGGGACGAAGATGATTCCTCAGAAATTGATGACGACGGAAAGATTTATAAGAATCCCAGAAATTCACCATCAACGCTTTGTCCTAGGGATGACACACAAGCCACCCAACTGGTATTTTTCTTTAAATTATACTATAACTTATAATAAATATATTCTGGAACCGTACCGTCAATTACTGAATGTAACACAAATAGTCAAAACATGGTTTGTTCCAAAGTTTATTTCAATTATACGGGATGAAATTGAAATATATGTAAAAATATTAACTGGTGCATCATAAGGTCCAGTACAACATAACTAAAAATTCGAGTCAAAAATTTTAATAGGGCATGAACTCTTTAAACCATCTTAGTTTCGGCGTTCCTGAAGTCGACACATGACAAAAAAAGGCATATGCCCGAGTCTGAGCGATAAAGTTTAAATTGGCATTTGACATTGACGTTCTGATCTCAAAATGACGTCCCTTATCTTGCCTCAAAAATCACCCACGACAACGGCCCATCTTGATACGGAACTGTGTTTTGTTGTTGTTTTACACACCTTCACGTGTAAAATTCGCTTCGTCCGTCAACAACACAATGTTTAAAAAGTTTTGCACCTCTCGACTTAACGCGTCGGGGTAACAACCTGCACCTTTTGTACAATTTTCGGGAAAAGACGCGTGCTTCGTCTTCGGTTTTCATCTGAACTGAGGTCAGTTTACTGAGGTGGATAAAAAAAGGATGTCTATTATTTATGAATTACAGATATGTCGCAATAAAAACCTTGTTTTCATTGTACCGTATTATTTTAAATTGCATGGGCGTGCACACATTTTATAGCCAAACTTTTATCTCGATATAGGGGCGGAGTGGAAAACCCAAACCAAGGGGGTTGCTCTGTATTCATCCAAATTTTTTTACATACATTTCGATTTCACACTGTATGTACTGATGGAATTTAAATGGTTGGGGAGTAGAAATTTTAGTTGAGTATTTTATGTATATTTGGAAAATAACAAATTCATGTTTTTTTTTTTTGTAGAAACAAATCGATAAAAGTAGACCTGGATAGAAAATTGAATAAGCTTTAAAATGATGTATCACGCGACCCCCCATGCCATTTAAATTTTTTAAGGGGGTGGCTCCCCTGGCTAAAGGGGTGAGATCTAAGAGTTGAAAGTTTGGTATAATTAGGTCCCCCTTGATAGCAAAATTGACCAGTTCGAGCGTTTTCTTCTGAGTCTTTCGAAATTGGAATTGTTGGGGAGTACAAATTTTAGTTGAGTATTTTATGTGGATTTGGAAAATATCGAATTCATGATTTTTTTTGTAAAAAGGAATCGATAAATGCAGGTTTGGATAGAGAATTGAATAAGCTTTAAAATGATGTATCACACGACCCACCATGCCATTTAAATTTTTTAAGGGGGTGGTTCCCTTGGCTCAAGGGGTGGGATCTTAGACTTGAAAGTTTGGTAGAATTTGGTCCCCCTTGATAACAAAATTGACTTGTTCGAGCGTTTTCTTCTGAGTCTTTCGAAATTGGAATTGTTGGGGGGTACAAATTTTAGTTGGGACACCCGATATATATTCGAATTTAACTTTTTCTGAAATTGTTTGTTCGTCTCGTGCCACATTTTCACTTGTGCGAAATTAATTCCTTTTCGCACTTGTAATATTACCAGCAGGTGGGGAATTTAGTAATAATTGGTTTTTAGTCAAAAGGTGTTGAAATCCATATTTGTGCAATTTTGTGGAAGCTAAAAAAACATTGACTTTCCATTTAATTTTAAATTTAACTTAGAGAGGTTATAATATTTACTGCATGACAATAAATTGGAATTATAGATGAAGATGTTCCAGTAGTATCCAGAAGTATAAACTTTCCATTTTGGATTTTGAATATTTTTTGCTTTTTGGGCATTAAAAAAAATACAAATTTAGTTAGAAGAAGACTTTCGTTCATGTCTAGGAATTTGAATGATATACGTACTTCTAGGTCAACTTATATCTGGTAGGCATTTGCGATCGTGGATGCTGTTAAATATCACATTAATAATTACTTTAATCTTTCTTGTCTGTTCGTTTCCTTGTACTTTTCGCTCAGTTCTACATTCATTCACATAACTCTTTCTCTCAGTTTCTCTTTTTTTTTGTTCGCGTACTCATTCCTCTGGTAATAATTCTTCCTCTCGTTCTCTTCGGTACTAATTCAGTATCTTGCATTCTCCTTCCATCCTGCCTTCTCTCCACCTCTTTCAACGTGATTTTTTTCTTCATCTTCATTTCTGTTTTCCCTTTTTATTTTTCCCTCTTCCAGCAGTCTTATGAAGTATTCGTACTACTCGTTCATCGTTATCTAATCACTCACTGTTTCTTTCTTCTTTCTTTTTCTTTGATTATTATTCCCTAGTCTATCACCGCTTCTCCTCTTCCGCCTATGTAGGTCCATTTTCCTTCTTCGTCCCCTTCTTTAATTCCATCCAACACCTCCCATCCTTGTTGCTTTATTCATTCCATCAACTTCTTCCCCTCCGCATTTTCTACCTTGTCTTTGGATTTTATTTTTCCAGCTCTTCTCCCCCCCCCCCCAAAATTATATGTATACGTCTTCATCTCTTTTGCTATATACTGTCACTATTTTCCGGCATTTATTGCCTATATGTACGTTTCTCACCATGTATCCTTCTTCTTATCCTTTCTTTTGATTTTTCTCCTTTATTCCTTTTTTACGCCCGTTATTGCTTCTTCTACCGCTCTTCTTTTCTTAATTCCTCTTATCGCCCCTTGACATTCTAACTTGAATTCTTTTGGTAGCAGTTTTTCTGTTTTTTCCGAACTTTATTCTTTTATCCATGTTTCTGTTAAATTGACTCACATAGTTCCAGAAATCTTCTTTTTTTCTTAATCCCAAAAATTCCAAAATAGGACCCTTATCTTTGTTTCTTCCAATGTCTTTTTAGTTTTCCCGTCTCTCTTCTTGACCTCTCTCTAAGTTTCTCCCTTCTTCTTCTTTTCCAGTTTCTTTGTCGTCGTTTCTATTTACTGTCTTGCCCTCTTGTCTTCTAATTGGAAAATCTCTCATTTCATTCTATCTCAATTGAACTTAGCCTATTGTTAATTTCATATATCCCACTCTTACTTGTCTCCCCGTTCTTCCTTCGCTATGCCTGTTAATTTCTTGTCAAATTCTTTTTCTTGCTTTGTGAAGCCATTATCTATTAACACACATCTCTGTTTCTTCCGTTCCCCTTAGTTTTCCTTTTTTTATTATTCCTTTCCTCACCCCATGCTGTTATCACAATATTCTTCCTCATTCTAATATCCTCATACTCCACTTTCCCTTCCAGTTGTGTCACTCTCTCTCAACCTGTTTCTCTCTCCTGCCGATCTGTCAACCTACCTCTTAATATTTTGTTTCTCTCTTCGTATCTCCTTCGTTTCTTTAGTTCCAAATCTATTTCTTACAACTTATTCATGATTCTCTCCATTTTACTGTTAATTTTCCTATCTGCTTCTGGCGATCTTGCTGATATTTTACTTATTTTAAATATTTTCTCGTTTCCTTTCTTTTCTTAAAGGAACGCAGCTAAATTTTCCTGGCTAAACCACCGGTTCTTACTTATACTTTGTTCACAGGCGTTTATTGATATTGATAAAAATATTGACTGGTCTTCTTCCCCAGGATTTTTTTCTCTCTTCAAGCTTTCGTTGGTTCCTCTTTTCTTTAGCTGTTTTCTTCATTTTTCTTTGTTTTTTCCTATATATTTACTTCACTTTTATCTGCACCACGTATTGCTGCATCAGTCGGTAATACAGGACTCCGAAAGACCAAAGGATATCATAGCTGTAAAACCTCCATCAATAAGGGCATGCAATATACAAAATTTTGATACATTGTACTCAAAACTTCTTGATATCCAAGTTACTTTCCATAATTATGGTAGCATTAAACTATAATCAATATGAAATCAATACCAATGAGATGAGACTCTTTTAACACCTTTTGAATTATAATAAAATCATGTAGAATTCTTACGAATGCAAGCAATCCAGATGCATAAAACTTATGGCGAGAGCATTTACGTCCTGTAAAAATTTTGGAGAATTTACAACAACAAGGATTATGCTGCACATCTGCTACTGGCGCCATAAAAAAGAAGCAATACAAACGTACATGAGTTAACCAAGAAACTATTATGCTGGCATTTGACTGGAAGAAAATATTGTTACGTTTCTAGGTCCGCTTATTTATTTAAACGCTATTTACAATTTATCTACACTTCTTATATTATAATATTTACACTATTTACAATTTACTACTACACCGACACGTCTCGTAATATTTATTTATTTCATACTGTCCGGTAGATGTTCCATTAAAGGATCAATTTGCGTCCGATAGGTGAGCTATTACAGTATCAGAGCCGGTAAGTGTCGCTAGGCAACACTTACCGGACAGTTTCATCTTTATAAATCAAATCTGACATTAATCTGACATTTTCAAACGTATTTGTCGGCTACTGATAAAGTTTTACATGTACAACAAAGGTGATGCGATTTTCACAAAATGTGATTTTTTTGATTTTTGAAATAAAATAATGAAGAACGGGCTTACAGTATGAAATAAAATACATAACGAGACACGTCCGGTAGTTACTTGTAACTCGTTTAGACATTCTAGACTCGGCTCCTAATGTCTAACTTGTTACAAGTAACCTACCGGACTTGTAACGTTAAATACTATTACATATCGCGCGGCACTCCGGATAGATAAAGGCAACTGTCCGACTCGACTGGTTGAATCCTTCTAGGCGCCTCCAGATAGTTCCATTGATGACATCATGGACACATTCTCGACAATAATTATTCCACAACATCATGGATGACGTTATGTATACGGAATAGTCCAGACGATCTCGAACATGCCGCTGAAATGAGTCATCCTCACGTCCGGTACAATATCAAACAAATATACGATGTTAATAATTGGAGTCATCGTGAAAACTGAAGCAGTAAAGAAATCAAAACTGGTTCCCCAATGCAAAAATGTCAATTATATGGACACTTAAGTAACAGACAGGCGAGATACGTAAAGTGAGCGGGAACGCATGAAATAAAGATATGTAAAAAGCCCATTGATCACAAACCCAAATGTTCAAACTGTCAACAAGAACACCCAACCAACTATAGAGAGTGTGAAGTAGCCAAAACTCTCCAAGCTAGAAGAGATAAAGCCATAGAGCAAAAGCAAAGACGTACTAAACAGGCAATCAATGAACCTATTCTCAGTTAACAGAAAATACACAGAGTCCTTCAAAATGAACATACATAAAGCAGTTTCATTGTTTTGGACTTTTTAGGCAGCCAATCCAATAGAAAATTGAATTCTCGGTGGTCCGAGCTTCTGACGGTTATTACACGTTGCATAATAATTACATTTTGTTGTGCACATCACTTTCCAGAAACTAAAGCTAATAAACAATAACTTCTAACTCCAACATAAATGTTCAAGTTTTACTTCTTAATCTTCCCAAAGGTTTTCTTGTTTAATAGGAGATTTAAAAAAAAGTAAGTTCAATTAAGCACGAATTCAAGTTTACAGGTCTTATGAAACGAGTTTTATGCAATTTTTTGTAATTTGCTCTTCTTAAGCCGTTTTTAAACAAACATTTTTACTTTAGTCGATTTAGGGATTTTTATAGCAATTGCTATTGTGCTGTCACCTATTTTTGACACATTTTGTAAGGGACAAGATAATCACGCTTTACCAACCTTAACATTTTCGTAAAATGTTTCGTGCCTTAATGGCTATTAGGACTTCGCAGATGATGATAAGAGAATCAAAATGGAGATAAATTACAAAAAATTTAATTATAAGTTGATTGTACTTCCTTATAATAATTTGTTCCGTTGACTACCCAATTAGCTCTCATAAAATCCTCCCCAAAAATCCATTAAATCCAATAAGACATCTATCGAAGCGAGCAAAGAATCGTATGATAAGCATTCAATTTAATTTCCAGGGTCATAGATGTCTTCGGAAGTGTTCGTCAGATGAAGACTGCAAAAGTAAGAAGAAGAAGTGCCTTTGTGATGGAGCCTGCGGAATGTCTTGTATTAAGCCCGGTAAGGATCGAAACGAATATCTGTCAACGGATATGTCTTTACCTTGCTTCCAGATAGGGAATGTCCCGAACCGGAGCAAATTCCCTTTGGAAGTGTTGCGTACACGGAAAGAGTATTCGGTGCCAAAGCGACCTATTCATGTCAACACGGTTATCACGTCGTTGGATTACAAAGTCGAACGTGTCAAGCTGACGGAAAATGGGCAGGAGCTGCCCCTGTTTGCAAGCAAAACAGTGAGTATGGTGTTTATGGAGATTATTTTGAGAGTTGGATGACAGGTGTGTTTAATGTAGGGATTTAAGTTGAGTTGGGGGCAAGCAAAGATTATTTTATATGAAACATACAGTGTGATTAATGGATTTTTATTATTTCACCAATGTACATATTATGTCAAGTCAAGTTTGCTGTAACAAAGATTAAAAAACAATTCCTTTGCACAGTATGCTTCGCCAAGTCTTCCTTACAAAATTTATTACACACATAACTTTTACTGCGACAAAGGGAGTTTACTTACACTCAAATGTCGAGCACGTAAATACTTATTTTCCCTATATTTTCCAAGATAGACGGTTCTACAGCGAAATTGAAATTCCCGCTGAATACTTTCGTCCGGAATCGTAAAGAACCTTCAAGCACCAATTCATAAGCAAAGCGAAGCGCTGAAGGAAAGATCCGCACATATTTCGAAGCACAACTTTAGCAAAAGAACCTATAGCATAAAAGGCTCCCGAAAATATTTGTTATAAATTCTAGGTAGAAGTTTCGACGCAAAGTTGTCTTTACCGCAGCGTTTATCGAATAAATCACGGTATTTCATAAAAATCAAGCACGTTTGGAAGCCAATTACAAAAGTTTTAGCGATGCAGGAGAGATCAAAACTCGCAAAAAGTAAACTATGGAACTTTTAATTGCTTTAAATAAAAAGTTTGCGAACTCAATGGCGTTCCCGGTGTGATTTAGTAATTGGATTCGGTTCCCTTTGACAAATTTATTACGGTCTCAAAAAGATGCGGCCGTTTGATATAAAAGCCGAGCTAACATCATACGTCAGGGAAGTGACAGTATGATTGGAATTCAAAATGCCACATGTAAAAAATTCTCTTTCACACTTTCGAGCACTTTATTGGCAAACTTAATTAACCCGAAACATTTTGTGGTGACTGGAAATTGAAGTAGCTTGGCTCCAAACGAGTTGTTCTGAACTACTAACAAAATTACTAAATCCGAGTGGAACACATAACTAGTGTAATTACCAACGATTACAGCATCCCTTGTGCTACAAAAAGCACACAGTGTTGGTTACATGTTAATAAAAATTACATGTCAGTATGTGCTATTGAATATTCGATAAAGTCATCATTTAGTATCACTAACTTAAAAATCTTTTTTAGACGACTGCATATGAAAGTAACCATATCCACGAAGCAACTTACTTGTTGAAAGTTGACATTATCACCACAGTTACAATGAAACATATCGCAATACTTCCGGTTCTATGTTACAATACTTTCGATTTCCGTCACCTGACAACAACGTTAAGAACTTTTCTAAAGTAAATGTACATTTAGTAAAAGAACTTGCATTGCGCATTAATTCGAAATTTATTAAAGTTGTGATAAAATAACGTAATTTTTGTTATTTAGATTAATGTTTAACGTCGTTTTACTTAATTTTATCGTTTAAGATTTAATTGGCATTCACGACAAAGTTCGAATTATATCTATACATATAATATCTTGAGAACGGCTGGACCGATTTGGCTATTTTTTAGAATATTCGTAATGGGCCAGGTCAGGTTCTTACGGAAAGAAAAATTGGAAAATTGGGGAAAAACTGAAAGTGCTTTTTCTATGAGATTTTTGTATGAACTCAATACCATAACAGCTCACGATACGAACGATGGATACGCGTAATTATTTTTTTTTGTTTGGTTTGTTATGGTCCTGGAAAAGTTTTGAGTAAAGTAAATTCGAGACTAACTAACAAATTTGGACTAACTGCAAAATCTGTTTACGCCTATTACGAGTGGGGGTGCCAACCCTCCTCCCCCATCGGTCTGTCTGAGATCTACTATTTTTGTTTTGTTCGTTATGTTCCCGGTATAAAAATAACTCAATTGTATGTTTTCAATTAAAAAAATTGGGAAGATCTGGAGAAAAATCTGGAAAAAGGCATTCCAGGCTAAATTAAAATGAAATTAATTTTTTTTACTTTTGTATTGTTTCGCGATCTGTCCAAAAACAAATTTATTGGAACTTGGACAGGACAAGGTCTGTCGGGTCAGCTACTTAATTAAACGGCCGAAGGAAAACTTCTCTTCCAAATAAGTTAGGTACAATATTTTCTGTAATGTATCAAGCGAATGAAGGCGAAAAAATAAATAATTTAACATAAGGTTGAATTTTGCGCATTAAAAAGTTCATTGAGTGTGCCAAGCCATGTCGTGAATTCGGCCTTACTGTTATTTCCTGTATTCGTTGCAGGGACCAATACCAACCTTATGAAGTAAATGTCTCTCCTAGACGCGGAAAAAACACAATTGAGTCAAAAAAAAAAAATTCATGTCAAATAACTTTTATTTAAAATAATTTTGATAGAGAATGCTGTATATATGATTTCATACTGTACTGTATAAATTGTGAATTGAGAAAACTAATTCTTTTTTTCATTAATTAATTCATTAATTCAAGGGGGAAATTTTGAAAAAACAGTAAAAGTTAATTTCTTGGAAAACAAAATTAAATTATTATCTCTCCTGAAGGTGTCCCTTATGAAAGTCAAAAATTCTTCCGGTTCAAACCCGGACTAAGTATGTTAGTCTACTATTAAATTAGTTTTTACTAGAGAATCTGTATAGCTAGAATTAAATTTGTCATCATGAGGTGAAATTAGAAGAAGTGCCAGAAAAAACTCTAATACTCCATTGCCGTCAGTATGTTAATGTGTATTCGACAACTTTTGATGTTTCGTTTTAGAAGATCGGATCAGTCCATTTCAAGTGCAGTGGTTATTTTATTAAAGCTGGATAATTTAACTGCATCAATATTCATTTTTAGACCATAGTTGCTGCCAGCTGTATGTATTGTCGATAATTATGCAAATCCTTTTATTATTCGATTCTCGATTTGCTAAATGTTTCATATGGGCATATATGGTTCCAATAATTCAAAGTCGAATTAAATTTCACAAAGTATAGGTAGAGGGGATAAAAAAACGCCACAGATATAGTGATATAGAGAAAATAAACAAGTGCAAAATAAAAAAAAAAAAGATCTCCGACTTGTGCACGTGCTATATAAACAACAAACAAAGAGTACCGACGCATTATTCTCGATAAGCAGGTTTTTTATTTTGTACTTGTTTATTTTCTCTACATCACCATATCAGTGACGCTTTCTTTACTGAATTTGATGATTTAACTGTCTGATATTAGTATTATTATTTTGGGTTTCTCAGTATTCTAAATTTTAACTGTATGATGTAAGCAGAAAATTAGAAATCTTATCCTAGACCAAAATCTAATAAACTACAACACCCATGTTTGCAGTACCTATTCCAAATACATCACAAGTATATTGGGTGTCCCAACTAAAATTTGTACCCTCCAACAATTCCAATTTCGAAAGACTCAGAAGAAAACACTCAAACAGGTCAATTTTGTTATCAAGGGGGACCAAATTGTACCAAACTTTCATGTGTTATATCTCACCCCTTTAGGCAGGGGGGCCACCCTCTTAAAAAAATTAAATAGCATGGAGGGTCGTGTGATACATAATTTTAAAGCTTATTCAATTCTCTATCCAGACCTACATTTATCGATTCCTTTCTACAAAAAAGCATAAATTCGATATTTTCCAAATCTACATAAAATATTACATTCGAAATTGGAATTGTTGGGGGTACAAATTTTAGTTGGGACACTCTGTATTATATTCACGCGCTGACTATTTATTTTCAACACATACGAATGAGACTATTTAATTTGTACAATACAAGTAAAAGCAGTTATAAACATAGAACATATTTGAGCACAGGAAGTGTTAAATTCCCTTACACATCAATTATTATTATTATTTACGAGCCTATTGGAATAGATTAAAGATTTCTCGAGAAGCTGTTTCAGGTAATTAGTCTTGTTTCTTACTTGTTACTAAAATCAAATAATTATTATTTTAAAGCACTCCGGTTTGAAGGACTCATAATAATTAGAGGCGCTCGATGAGATAAGCGGATAAAAAAGCGTAAAAAAGTGAAAAAGAAAGAGAATGAATAAAAGTGGTAGTGAGAGCGAGAGAGAAGAAGATTACAAAAGAAAAAGAGAAGGGCAAGAGTCGGAAGAGAGGATTAACCCCTTTAGGAAAAGTAAGAAGTTAGAAATATCACCGGTTAAAAAGGCAATGGATGAGGAAATGAAAGAAATGCTGAAAAAAATTATGGAGGATGTAGGGGAGATAAAGGAAGAGAATTGGAAGATGAGCCGGGAACTGGAACAGTTGAAAATTATGATGCGTGAAAAGGAAGAAAAATGGGAAAGAGAAAAAAAATGGAGGAGAAAATGGAAGAGCAGGAAAAAAGAGTGAGAAAAAAGAATATTGTAGTAACGGGATTGGACGAAGAGGTATGCGAGAGCTAGAAGAAACTGGAAAAATGGATGAAGGTGGAATTAGAGGTAGAAGGGACTGTAAGAGAGATGTATAAAATAAATGGAGGAAAAATGATTGCGGCGGAACTTGGGAGCTGGGGGGAAAAGAGGAAAGTTATGGAAAATAAAAGAAAACTAAGAGAAAAAAAAGGAAAGAGAGTATACATAGAAGATGATCTGACAAAGAAGGAAAAAGATATACAGAAGGAATTAAGAGCTATAGCCAAAGAAGAGCGACAAAAAGGAGAGCGGCTGAAAGTGGGTTATAAATAGATATCGATAGAGGGAAAAGGGCTTAGGTGGGACGAAGAAAAGGGGGAGCTAGATACAGAAAATTTTTAAATAAGTGCACAAGAAAAAGACGATAGGACAGAAAAGGGAAAACAAATATGGAGAGGAATAAAGGAAGAAAAGGAGCAAATAAGAATAGTATTCTGGAACGTAGCGGGAATAAAAAAGAGAATGAATTTTGGGAGTATTTGAGAGAATTTGAAGTAGTGCGAATGGTAGAAACGTGGGTGGAAGAAAAGGGGTGGAAAAAATTGGAAAAGAGAATGCCGAAAAAGTTTAAGTGGAAATGTCAATATGCAGAAAAGGGAAAGCAAGAAAGGGAGAGCTAAAGGTGGGATAATAATGGGGGTGAAAGAGGGACTGGAAGGAGAAAATGGAACTGAAACAAAAGAAAAAAGAGGGATTATGGAAAGAACGGTGAAAAGTAAACAGAGAAAATGGAGAATTGTAACAGTGTACAGCAGAAGTATGAAGGAAACGAAGAGAATAATAGAAGAGCGAGTAAAAGAGCAAGAAGAAGGAACTTTGGTGATTGGGGTGATTTTAATGCAAGAATTGGGGGAAAAGGAAGACGGATAGAAGAGGAACAAGAAACAATAGGTAGAAGGAAGATCAACAAAAGATGGAACAGAAAACGCAGAAGGGAGAGCAGTGAGTAGCTTAGTAGAAGAAAAAGAGTGGGACATACTTAATGGGAACTGCACAGGAGACGAGAAAGGGGAGTACACGTATACATATTGGATCAAGAGGGGAGACAGTTATTGATTATGTTATGGTGAATGAAGAAGCATGGGATGAAATAGAGAAATTTAAGTGGGAGAAAGGATGGAGTCGGACGATATGCCTTTAGAAGTGAAGACAAAAGGAAGAAAGAAAGATAGAGGAAGTGTGAATGATTTTAGAAGAAAAATTGTGAAGAATATTTGGACGGAATAAGGAAAAGAAAATTATAGAGCAAGACTTAGGGAGGCAAAATACGAAGAAACAGAGATAAACGAAAAGGTGAGGGAACTGAGCAAAGAGTGGAAGAAATAGAAGAGATAACAAGAGAAGAACTAGAGCAACAACTAAGAAAACTGAAAAGAAAAAAGACACCTAGGAGGGATGGTATACAGAATGAAGCGTGGATATATAGAACGGAAAGGGAAGTTGACAGGTTGTTAGAGATAATGAATGGAATGTGGAAGGGAGAGGGATTCCCCCAGGAGTGGCAGGAGGGGATAATATGCCCCATATATAAGAAAGGAGAAAAGGATACACTCAGTAATTATAGGGGGATCACTCTCCTAAATACAGCATATAAGGTATACGCGATGATTGTGGAAGAGAGGCTGATGAAGGAAATTAATGAGAGGGGGGTGTTAACAGACGGACAGGCGGGATTTAGGAAAGGTAGAGGGACCATGGATAATGTATAATATATTTTGAATCACATAGCAGGAAATGAGACAAGAAAGAGGGGTGGCAAGATATATGAATTCTTTGTGGACCTGAAGGCGGCTTTTGGTAATGTGGAAAGAGATTTACTGTGGGAATGCTTGAGAAAGAGAGGGGTAAATGAGCATCTGGTAACAAAAATAGAAGAGATATATGAAGAGACGATAAGTAGAGTGAGAGTGGATGGAAGGGTGATTGAATGTTTCAAAACTTATAAGGGAGTAAGACAAGGTTGCCCACTAAGCTCCAGCCTGTTTGCAGCTTTTATTGGAGATATAGAGGAGATGTTCAGGAATGAGCAGGCAGGGGGGGCAAAGAAAAAGTGTGGTCTTTAGCATATGCGGATGATTTGGTGGTGCTAGCGAGAGAGGAGAAAGATATGAAAGAAATAATAGGAAGCATGGAGAAATAAGGAGTAAAAAGTTGACGGAGAATGTAGAGAAATCCAAGTTGATGGTGTTCAGAAAAGGGGGTGGTAGGAGAAAAGTAAATGAGTGGAGATGTGAGAAACAGAAAATTGAAGAAGTGAAAGAATTTATAAGTATTTAGGTTATGTGATGAATGAAATAAACACAGCAACAGCACATGTGAGAGAGTTAGTGAAAAAAGCAAATAAGATAATAGGAGCTGTATGGGGGAATAGGAGAGAGAAAATTTGGACATGACTTTTTGAAGGAGAGTGATGATGTTTGATAGTTTGGTGAAAAGCGTGATGATGTATGGAGCGGAAATATGGGGATGGAGAGAGCAAGAAGGATTGGAAGGGGTGCAAGGAAAATATATGAAATGGGTGCTAGGGGTAGAGAGAGAGACACCGGGGTATATAGTGATGGAGGAAACAAAGAGAGATGGAATAAGAATAGAAGCAGGAAAAAGAGCAATTAGATTTGAGGAGAGAGTGATAGAGAGAGGAGAGTGCGGAATTTTGCAAGAGTGTTTGAAAGAAAAAAGGAAAGAAATAGGAAAGGGGATATGGAAAGAGAGGGAGGCATATTTCGAAAGAAACGGGCATGCAGGCGCGGAGATAGAAAGAATGCGAGAGAGAGGCAGAGTAATGACAGATGAATTAGTGCAGAGAGATAGAGATGTGCAAGTACAGGAAAGAAGAACGAGAATTATAAAGACTAGGTACAATGGGAAGTATGAAAAAACAATAACGGAAGAAATGCCAAAGTACCTAGGAAGAGAGAGTAGAAAAGAGAGAGTGATAATAGCAATATTTAGATGTGGAAATGAGGAGAGAGAGAATAAATATTTGAGTGAGGATAATAATAGAGTATGCAGGATGTGTGGAGAAAAAAAGGAGACGATAGAGCATTTGTTGAAGGAATGCGTAGAATTGAAAGGGAGAGATGAGAGTGGAGAATAAATTTTGAATGAGGACGGAAGAGGGATCGAATGGATGAAGAAGGTTGAGTGGAGAAGAGGGACAATAAGTGGGAAGGGATAAAAGCTGCTAGTTATTGTGTTGAATTATTGATTTATGTACTTTTATTTATTATATTATATTTTATTTTATTTGAGTTATGGGAAATGTATCGGATACTTTATAAACCTGTAAAGGTAATAAATATACATACTACTACTACTAATTAGAGAAAAATATATGTTCTCGTAACACGTATTTTAATAAATATTAAATATATTTTCTTGCTTTTAGATATTTACGGTTTAAATTCGATTTAGAGAACTTTATAACAGTCATGTTTTAATTATAGTTAAAATTTGTTGTCGTTTATGATTTTGTGATGAAGCAATAAAATCATATTGATATATTATGAATATGAATAAAATTGCATATTTAATCGTTAATTAAATTCGTTGATATATTTTGACTAATCTTTCATTTAATTGATTCTAAATAAGTTTTCTTATCTTTGTTTTTGTTGTTCAGGGGAGAGATAAAACACTAATACCATAATAATGGTATAGAATCTTTTTACCAAATTTACAAAAATGTTTACAGGGAATCTCAAAGAAAAAGCATCAAGCTATACACTATATGTATAACATATGTTGAAAATTAAATGATTCTGGTATTTTTTCAGCTAGAACTCCAAGGTCACATGAGAGCCTTTTAAAATTATAAATGTAATGCTTTTTTGTGGAAGAAGTCATTTGAGATTTATTTAGAGAAAAATGAAGTAGGAAAATATTAGAGAAAACTTACAGCTAGACTTTATGAACCATTTATATACTGTGTATAAATTTTATACAAAGAATGTCCAGAATATGGTAATATAAGCACATATTGAAAGTTTATTTTCAATTAAGCTGAAGTATAGGTGGTTTGTCGATTTAGTAATAAATCGATACTTTAGTTTTTTCATTTTAGAAAGTAAACTACTGTACCCACTGAATGAAAATATGTTGAACCAACTGGCCTGCCGCACAGGGTTTTAAAATCGGACAAAAGCGAACAAAATTTTGAAAACGAATGTGTTCATTCCAGGTGTAAAAAAGGTCTGAGCATATTTGCTCCCCTAATTAAAATTCCGGATCATAAATAATTTATTTCTTTTTTATGTACTTTTTCTTTTCTTATTTTAGTGAGAATCAAACTCATAGTAGGCCAATACATCATAAAATTTTAATTTGTAAATTTTTAGACCACTGCTTATGAAAGTAGCGATACCGACAGGACACCCTACTTGTTGTAGATTTAAAAACAGTTGCAATATATCGTCGCCTAAGAAGCAACACCGCCTATCAACCATTTTCTAAAATCAGGTTTGTACTTATTCTTCTTTGAATTGTGGTAAGCAAAAAATTATTCTCACTAGTGTATAGAAAACATGTTAACTGTAAATGGTTGATATTCGGTGTTGCTTCTCAGGCGACGATATATCGCGACGTTCCGGGTTTATATCACAACATTTCCGCAATTCCGCAATAAATGAAGCAGAAGCATCCACACAGCCGTAAATATGTACGTGACAAGGCATACCAGTTGTGAAAAAAAAAGGGAAATTATATAGCTTCTTCGCCACTTCAAAGTAAAACTCTGACCATTTGGCTGGCTATTTGTCTTTTAATAAATCAACATGGTGAGATACATGTTGTGGAAAAGTCAAGAATATGAAGTAACGAAACTCAGATTTACTTACATATTTTCATCTTAAACAAATAAATTTCCATATACATATTATTCTTTTGTTCATGTATGAGACCACTGTTTCGTGTTCGTTGACATATTTTGTACGTCTTTCCTGCTCAATGAGCAGTTGAAGTTTTATTATCTATAAATAAACATTGTTACCACCTTTCATCTCAGTTTTATCACTGTCGAACCCGTCATTTTTCTAAATGTTGTATTTCGTAATAATCCGCAGTTTACTGCTTGTCACCTCCAACGATTGATCACGCTCGACACAATGCTCTTCCGGAACAGACCACTTTCGACCTCGACTCGACTTTGCAGTACTACTGCCACACCGGCTACGTGACCAACGGCTTCCCAAGAGCCAAATGTCTGGCCATCGATGGACAGGCCTCTTGGTATGGTCCGGATATTTCCTGCGAACGTAAGCTTTTTCCTAGATCTTACTTACTGCTTCTAAATAAGATTCAATATCAAATATGGATAATTCTCTAAAAAAGAGTCATGTATTTAAAAAACTGCACCAATATTCCGTCATTAATTTCACATAATAACGAAGGTCGGTTTGCAGCAAATTCCTGCGGCACCCCAACCGACATATCTCACGGATGGCATGCGGGCGAATGTTACACATACGGATGCCGAATAACTTACCACTGCGCCGAAGGATATGAACTCGTTGGGAAAAACGAGCGCTTCTGCCAGGCTGACGGCACCTGGACTCCGAAGGAATTGCCTACTTGTGTTCGTAAGTTGCCAACTTTACGACAGCACATGTTTAATAAATACAACCGAGAGCTCAGCGTAAACTATTTATTACGAAATTTTGATGTAAAGTTGGGCATGAACGAGAAGATGGAAGTCTGATTCGATATCAGTAGGAAATATGTCAATGATAGAATAGGGGAAAAAAAAATCGGAGAGTTGCTGAGGTTTTGACGCGGTAATACTGGCTCGGCGCATCCACCATTTTTTAAATTCGATTACATTAAATTCAAATAGGCAGAGTAATGTAATGAATGTAGGTTCTGGAGAGAATAGATTACAGTCCTCCACTGGAAAGAACTCACAACAAAGTCATCAGTTATTTTATATAATAATATTAAACATTTCTGAAACAGGTCTTCGTTGCTGCTTAGTTATACTCAACTAGACGCAGGAAGACGATAAACAAACAATGAAATTTTAATGAGTTACGTTTAACATGGTACATAAATGTTATAGCTTATAAACAGAATTTAATAAATCGACGCATCTCTACAGAGTAGCACGTCTAATAAAATTTTGTTACAACAAAATTTGGAGGGGGGGGGGGTGGTTGGTATTCTATAGAAAATGTAAATATACGCTTTAGTGTTTTACGGATTTAAATAAATAAACAAAAAATTTTACTTTAACTTTTCATTGCAGCAGATAAATTAACATTTCATGCTGTCACCAAATTAGAGCTGACAGGTCAACAGATTTGAAAAGTAACAAAGCATAAATTAATATTGTGCCTCAACAGTGGTCCGGGAACATGTATGGTTAATTAATGGACCACACGTCATTATCACCGATGTTGATTTATAGTAAAATGTTCATTTTACAGTAATAATAGTTTCGTAAATTAAATGTATAGTTATAAAAATAATGTTAGAGTTAATGTAATTCATCAAATCAGCCAATATTACAAACAATACTTTATCGCGACAAATCAGACTCTTTTAGACAATATAGAAGGTGTAATTATAATCCATATTAATGATGTTTTTGAGTAATCTTGAGTTGTTAATAATTAAGTTTTTAGAACTTCACAGCATAGATTTTTTTAAAGCTGTTTATTAAACTATTACAAAAACTGGTGGAATCCTCCATGTCCATAACTAATGCACTACAAAAACGTAATAAACTTCTTTAACTTAAAATCGCTAAAAAATAAAAAATTCTATATCACATTATGTGATCTTTTGAATTTTTTTATTTAAAGCTATTGTGAATGTATGTCGTTGATCAGTCAAACTTAAATACAACTAAAGATATCAATAAATATCAAGATTTAATTCATTGCAGAGTTCCGAAAGGTAATTTAAAAATTTAGCAAGATTTCAGTCATTCAGAAAATGGTGGATGCGCCGGTCGAATGTAACTTTATGAATATTTTAAGAACTTTGGTACTGCATTGTAAAACAATTCATTAATTTTTTAAAATAGATTGTTAGATTTTTTGATGGAGACTATCAGGTGAATGTTTTACGTAAGTTTAACTAACGTCATATTTTGTTAAATTATACCTTCAATAGGAACACTTAAGTAATAAAACCACAATCACAAAGAAAGGAGATGGTCGTAATAATTATATCTTATCGAAACTGCTGACATTTTTACCTACAACAACAGATATATGGGTATAAGATGTTCTGGAACACAATCATAATCGAATGATGATGATGAAAATTAACATTTGGGAAAAATGGAAATCCTCTCTAATAATAGGATCTGTTTTAATATTCCCGAGCGTGTACCTATACATGTTAAACCAGAAGATAATTCTTAATAGCTGCTCACTGAGTAGTAAGCCGTAACATTTCCATTTTGTTTGTGGTGTTCGTCTTATGTTGTTACAGCCGTACAGTGCACCCCACCAGAAAATCCGCGCCATGGAAAGGCCATTTACACCTCTTGCAGTTATAACTCTGTCGTCAGTTATGAGTGCAAGTATGGCTACACACTCATGGGCGAAAGCACCAGACGCTGCGGGGCTGACAGGAAATGGTCGGGAAGTCAACCCATCTGCAAAGGTAAAGCTGCATGCCAACTTCGTCCATCATTCAACCATCACGTATTCCTGCGACGCTCACTTTGAATCTCATAAAATATTATTGCACAAAAAGCTAACTTGCTTTTTATTTGTAAAAACTGTAGTAATAATATTTTATAAAATACAAACTCATCGTCGCAACCATAATTTCTTTTGCGCATGAGTAGAGATTAACTGTGGACATCCTGGACGCCTCTGGAACGGATGGCTGGAAAATATTGAAGGCGGTACCGGTTTGGGTGCTTCCATAATATTCCGATGTCACGAAGGAATGTTACTTGAGGGAAACACCTCGACAGTGTGTCAAATTGACGGGAAGTGGAGATATCCATTGCCGAAATGCTTGGGTGAGTTTTGGAGGTGCTGCTTATTTTTTCTATTTTTGTCACGATCATAGTAGTGTCCCGTCTGCCTTAACAAGGCTTCTGTTAGTGGTGGTTTTACAGCGCCCTGCGTGGTACCGCACGTCAGTCAAGGAAGAGTCATTTTGCTCTCGAGAAATGACACGGCACCGACATCGACAGTGGTGCAACACGGCGAAGAGCTAGAAGTTCATTGCGAACAACAGTATGAGTTTTTAGCAAGTCTGTCGTCGGTCTCTTGCAATAATGGCACGTGGACGCATATACCCAAATGTGAACCAGCTAGGTACATACAATGAACCAATTATACATATGATAGCGTCGACTAACAATGTTTTTCGTTGACCGATTATTATTAAGAGCCAATTTAACGTTTGATTTTGACTAACAAATCGATCGTGAATGTACTTCATTAATGCACGATTTTACATTAATACATTTTCATTAACGCACGATTTTGCAATAATCAATTCATAGAAAAAACTTTTGCATTTACGAGATTCGAACCGGCGCCTCTCACCACGCACCCATTTGCATGGATCAGTTTTATATGCAATTGCGCTACTTATCTTAGTCGCTACACATGATTTCTGCTGTGAATGTAAAGTACCTATATTTTCGCCGGCAACAAACTCAAACATGCATTATTTGCACTTTCCAACACTTTCACAATGGCGAGCTGTTGTTTATAGGCGATTTTATTTGTTTTCAGAAACAACTATGTTTATTGCAATAAATGACAATTATTTCATGAATTGAACGTTCAGAATCGGATTTTTGTCCCCAGGTTAAAAAAGTTTCGGTTAACGAAAAAATACTGTAATCAACTCGTATGTTAATGGGTGATTAATAATCTCGAAAATTAAGACACTCGCTCTCTTACGGACGCTCGCGCTTTAAACAGCCTCGATTATTAATTGCCTTCATTAACACACTTGTTTATTAAATAACTATTATTTCATACTGATATTTAAAGATAACATTTTGAGGATTATTAAATTTATGGTACTGATTGCTACTATGGAAATGTTAGTTCCCGCATATTTAATTATTACGAATAATTTGTGCAAGATAACAGATAAAAACACCAAGACCTTTTCTGCGAAACTATTTTGTTGTTGCAATTCAATTGAAATATTCCTAACTTAAATTAGTTTCCTTCCGACTATAGAGACGTAAAGTAGTTATTTTCTCAATAAACGCAAGTCCAAAGTTAAATGGGTCTTGTCAAATCGAACTTCCATTCAGGTTTTAGTCTGACTATGCAGAGTAAGCAACGAACAATAAATATTTTCTGTTAGTGTTAGTCATCTACTTGAATTTAGCATTTAAAGTTTGGCTCAATTTAGAATTATGTTCATACCAAAAATTATAGATCTTTTAAGTGCTCTCTAGGCGAATATATTGGCAGCGCAATTCAGCAATGTAATGATAATATGTAATAGTAACATATACTTTAAGAGGATCGCAAAAATGCAATTTTTATTTGAGTAGATTGCCTAAAAATTACAAATTGAAAATAATTATTGATTGTATCGTCTTCAATAATCCATGTGAAAATAACACCGGTCAACACCAATTTTCCGTCTGGGTTCTCTTTCTCTATATCTGATTTTTTATTCCTTTCACATTACCAATCATAGAAGAAAAGTTTTGTTCGAAACAGTTTGCTTTTATTTTATTGCATGTAAACATAAAACTACGAAGGCGCAGAAAGGACATATAACTTTATTTTTCATTATTTTGACTTTAATCTCAAAATTTCGACTTTAATCTCGAAATTTCGACTTTAATCTCAAAATTTTGACTTTAATCTCGAAATTTCGACTTTAATTTCAAACTTTCGACTTTAATCTCAAAATTTCGACTTTAATCTCGAAATTTCGACTTTATAATCTCGAAATTATGCGTGCGCACACCCATTAACATATTTCGAGTTTCACGTACAGGAAAATATGACCTTCTTGGAGTATGTTTCTTTTAGGGGCCCAGCGCGTAGCGCGAGGCACCAATTTCAATGATCCACGGAGAAGCAAATTTTCACAAACGGCAACTTTAAAACAGGCTCCAAGGGGCCCCCCTGGACCATAAGCCACTTGAAGTTAACATTATTGTATCAGAAAATAATGAAATGAACTCGATTCCTTTCATCGTCCTACGCCTTTCCCAAGGGGGGCCCTTGTTTTACTTACTATAAGCCACTTGAAGTTAACATTTGTAATTTTCAAAACCCCGACACTAAATGGAGATGCGCTAGCAAAGGATAGATTGAGTGACCGTTCAAGGGCTAGATATTAAGAGACATGAAAAAAATGATTTAATTCGTTGCCATTGTTAATGGGTGTGCGCACGCATAATTTCAACTTTAAACTCGAAATTTCGACTTCAAGTGGCTTATGGTCCAGGAAGTCCCCTTGGGACAGGGGTAGGACGATGGTAAGAATCGAGTTTATTTTATTATTTTCTGATGCAAATGCTAGGCGACGGTTACTACCCCATCAAAACGACAAATTTTCGATAAGAATTCCTACTCAGAGGGGCTTTTTATGAGTTAAATTAATATAAATATAGCCTGTTACGAAGTTGCCGTTTGTGAAAATTTGCTTTTCCGTGGATCATTGAAATTGGTCCTTCGCGCTACGCGCTCGATCCCTAAAAGAAACATACTCCAAGAAGGTCATATTTCCCTGTAAGTAAAACTCGAAATGTGTTAATGTGTGTGTGTGCGCATAATTTCGAGATTAAAGTCGAGATTTCGAGATTGAAATCGAAATTTTGAGATTAAAGTCGAAATTTCGAGATTAAAGTCGAAATAATAAAAAATGAAGTTATATGTCCTCTCTGCGCTTTTTCATTACAACAGACGTTTGTTGTTAATTTTTTTTAATACAAACAACTACTTGAAAAATAAATAAATAAAAGAAGTAAATTTTTTGCTTATTTGTTGTTCTTATAGAATTTCTCTAATTAGTCCCCAAACATAACACTGGTAAACACGAATTTTGATTCTCGGTTCTGCTTATTTTATTTTTATACTAATCAATGAAAAAAATAGATTGACCCAAAACAGTTTATTTTTGTAGCTAGGAAAGTGTCAATTCCATAATTTTATTGTGTGTTAAAATAAAACAATCTTTTGTTGTTCAATTGAATTACTTTCATTTACAACAAAAAATAATTTTGAACAAGCAACTACTATAACAGAATAACATTCATGTATTACGGACTGATGCAACAAACACGTGGTGCAGATAAAAGTGACGTAAATATAAATAAAAAGGTAGAGAAAATTGAAGAACACAGCAAACAAGAAAAAGAGAGATACCAACGAAAAGTAGGAAGAGGATAAAGGGGTTGGAGAATGAAAGAAAACTAGTCAATATTTTATCAATATTAGAATGGCAGCGACATAATTATATGAGGCATTAGAGCAAGCCTATGAACAAAGAAAGTAGGAACCGGTCGTTTATCTGATGAATTCCTGGAAGAAAAGAAAAAAAGGAAACGAACGTAAGAGGGCGGAACAGGAAGACAAGAAGAGGAAGAAGAAAAGATATTTAAAATAAATAAAATAACACCAAGATCACCAGATGACTGAAATGGAGAGAATAGTGGATAAGTTAGAAGAAATAAAATGGGAACCAAAGGAAGAAATGAAAGATGTACGAAGAAAGAACCAAGAAATTAAGAGATATTGAAAAGCAAACAGAAGAATTTAAGGAGAAAGAGAAGATATGGAATTTGAGAGAAGCAGGCTTAAAGAGAGTGACACAGCTGAAAGGGAAAGTGGAGAATGGGGAAAGGGGAATGACGAAGAATAATATTGTAATAAAACTATGAGGTGAGTCTCTCCGAAGGTGGTGGGTTGGGATAACCGGTGAGTGCCGGAATTCTTCAACGGCAAGCGACGATTTGGAACCGGAAGTGGCAACTGGAAGGAACGCGTCCGAGTATTACCAAGGCGCGGTCGGTTGGCTGGCTCGCGGGCAGAGTGCCCCCGGAGTCAGACAACCGGAGGGTGCCGGAATTTACACGGCAGGCGGTGGCTAGAAACCGGAAGTAGCGACCAAAAGAAACGCGTTCGGAAATTAATCTACAGTATATTACCAGGAATATGGGTAAGAAGGGGAAGGATGTTCGGCTGGTGCTCATCTTCTTGCACTGGAACTTCTTCGGAAAGGGCACGATTCACATCTGACTTCTGTAGCTGAGCGGAGCTTCTTTTATAGAGACGCTGAAGATAGTGACGTTGGCTGATGCGGGCGGCTTGACGAAATCCGGGCAACGTAGCGAGTCCGGGATGGTGGTATCCGGAGCGCGTTTTTTTACTAGTCAACATGATGCAAGAAACATCCCGGTACGACACCAGGAAGCATTTATTCTCTGCAGATTACTTGCTCTGAAAGGCGTGGTCCGACGTGGAAGGGGCGGTGGCTGGGGGTGGTCGTTGCGGCTCCGGGATAGTTTCAATCGTAGCGCTCTGATTACCGGGGTGAAAGAATCATTCCGTTGCGACACTGGGAAGTATTTTTTCGGCGGTGTTAATGGTTTCTGGCTATTGAAATTTCGGAAAATTTGTTAACTTCGGTACAATACAGTTAATCAAGTACTAGCAGAGGGAAACGAAAAACTGATGAAACAAAAAGGAAAACGAGGGGGAAAGAAAGAAACAGAAATGATATTTATAGATAATTACCTCACAGAGCAAGAAAGAAATTATGAGGCATAGCGAAGGAAGAACGGGGAGACGGCAAAGAGTGAACTAAAAAAGAAAAGGAAGAATGTGTGTGCATTATTTGTAAACTTCAAGGCGGATTTCGACAAGGTGGATAGAGTGAGAGAATGTTTGAGTGTCTGAGGGAGAGATTGGTAAATCAATGGCTGGTAAAAAAGGTGAAGGAGATATACGAAAGGATAAAAAGTAAATTGAATGTAGGGGGGCGACAACAAAGGGCAAAGTTGCCCGCTCGATCCTTTCTTATTCATGATATATGTGGCAGATACGGACGGAATGTTATAGAGAGCGCAAGCATAAAATTTTTTTTCGCAGCCTGACGTTTACAGATGTAGTGGAAATGGCAGCAAAAAGTGAAACAGAGATGAAAGAAATGATAAACAACCTAGGATAATACGTGAGAAACAAAAATTTAGAAGCGAATGTGGAAAACCAAAATGTTGATGTTTAACAAGAGAAAGAGGAGGAATGAAGAGAACGACTGGAGGTGGAAGGTAGAGAAAATAGAGCAAATTATAGCTGCTGGATCTTATCCTGATTAATTTCGAAAAAAAAGATGAAAATATGCTTAAAACTTGGAATTTTTGTTTAACACACATTTAACGCTCTAATTTGAAAAATTTGCCTTATATGATTGAAACCTTTTCGACGCCACTTAGCTTTTTAGATCCAAAAAATTATAAAAAAATATCTTGTTCCGGTTTAGTTAGCCGAGTTTGTAGTAGTAGGTACCTGAAATTACGTAATAATTCGCCCTTTACCCTTTTTAGACTTAAAACTGTTTATGTCACTTTCTTATAGCGATCGTCCTAACACTGTCAGAACTACAGAAGTGCACTTTGATAAAAATGTATTCTATTTCTATTGTTACTAATCATAACAAATAAAAAAATTATATGAAGAGCCCAGACGCAGGTTGATCGGTGCAATCGTGTTTCCTGTAGGGTTGGTTTCTCTTATCACAGCAGGTGTCCAGCGTGGCGAAAACAGTTTCTGGAAACCGTAGGGCGATAAAGCGGATAATGCACTAATGGCATATGGATAAAAGAACCTCTTTACTTATATTTTTTGGCAAGATTAATAGTTTTTATCTATCGAAGGTATCGATTTTTACAAGCAAATACAAAGTAAAACAATATATCCTTTTATATTATTTTTTAGTCTATAAACACGTCTATTTTGGTACGAATACCGCAACAACTCGGAATATTATTTATACGTTTACATTTATTTCCAACACACTCACAGCATTAATATTAATGCTTACCTTGATTTTCAGGTGTAAACATTTGCCTAAACCCCCCAAAAACGGCATGGTCATCGCGCCCAAAATGGATCACAACATGAAAGCTCGATTCAAGTGCAAAGACGGTTTTCAAATCAAAGGACATCCTTTGGTTGAATGTTCATTTGGAAACTGGACGGGAGAAATACCGAAATGTGAAGAAGGTATTTTTGATGTCATAAAAAGGTGATTCCGTTTGGTATTCGCATCCATATTATATCTCTTTTCTTTTTTAAAATATAAATTTGAAATTTATAGGTAGCGACATCAAACTCAACTAGCTTGCACTAGTTTTAAGTCCCTCATTTTGTAATTTTATACTACATACTGATTAAAACTAACTTGAGTAACTTAATTTTACTTCATTATTACTGCGCGTTACCTCTGCAATTTCATGTCGCAAAGAGCCTGATTTACCTAAAAATATACTTCTTAAATTTAAGCACTATTATTACACTACACTAACACTAAGAAATAGTAGATTATACTATAATTATACATTAACACTAAAACTAAGAAAATCTGGTCACCAGCACAGCGTTACGTAAAAAGTGAACGAAACGTGAAGAAACAGATGTTCCAGATATATTTGATGTTTTTATTACTATACCCGTACATTTTTATTTCGAAAAATATAATGCATAATATAAGAGTGTGCATACCAAACTGATTAACCCGTAGATGTAAGGGCGATCTTAACACGCGATCAATATTGTTTGTAAAATTTTCACTTTCCAGTGTACTGTCCATACCCTGGATCCGTCTTTAATGGTAAAATTTTATTGGTTGGCAATATGGGCCTTTATGATTACAGGCCATACGTTAGAAAGGTTACGAACAATAAGCAAATTATGTACGACTGTGATAAAGGCTACGTCTTGGCCGAAGGTCCACCGGGTGCTACTTGTGTTGGAGGAAGTTGGAGTCCCACGCAATTACCAAAGTAAGAAAAATTGTATGTCTGGCAAATGCAGCTAGACAACGGCTAGTGGTTTTTAGAGTTTTAGTGTTGAATAAAATATTAAATAATGGTTTCTAGAGTCATACTCTTGCTTCTTACTAAATGTTCAACTCAAAAGGAAACAATAAAAAATTCTGTTGTTGTCAGCAATTTTTCAATGTTTAGTCTGTATAATATCTAGAATCAAGTCGCAAAAATGTTCGTTTAGTGTTATTTATTCAATAAAAAATTTGTAGATGTGTTCTCGGTCAACACCCCAGATTACGCTGGAATCGTCGTCGAAGATCCATCGTGATGGAAAAGTACAAACGAGCTTTCATCCGTCATCATAAGCTAATTTACGAAAACCGGGAAAAGCGATACGTTCATAATTACATTAACACTCATCTAAGAGACGGTGCTCGTCGTGACGCCCTGAAACGTTTAAAGCGAGCACTGAAAGGTGGCAGCAGCAGTAGAGCTTTCGGAACATCACACAAGAGCTCCAATTCGAATTTAAGTCTTAGAAGGAATAGCAAGAAAAATCAGTATCACTATGAGGAGGAAGAAGACAATAAACCCGAGGAAGTTATTAATAAAAAACCCAAGCATAAATCCAGAGGACCTTGTGAACCACTTTCAAGTGAACCTTACGTTAATGTGGAGATCGTGAAGCATGGAAGAGATGCTAATGTGTCTTTCAGTTCCGGAACGGTGGTGAGAATGGCTTGTGGAAAGGGGTATGGGCTGAATTTACCGGAAAATAAGACGGCGAAGTGCGTGAGAGGAAAGTGGAGACCCATGAAACCCACTTGCTCAATATGTAAGTTATTAAGAATCGCCTGAGCTAGTACTATCCGGTATAAAAAGGCAGAACATAAATAATACTTTTTAGGATACTGATTTTTCATGAATTTTTGTTTAACTTGAAAGTGATTGTTGCAGTATCCTATAAAGTCTTATGCAATATACGACCGGTAGCATTTTTATGGCCGCGCCAATACTTTAAAGGTCGAGCCGTAAATAGTTATTTTTTAGAACGATACAGTTTTTAAAATTGCACCAATATCTTCTTCTTTTTTAGTACCATGTTTTGTCCCATCTATTGAAAACGGAATCTTCAAATTTTCGAGAACGGATCTTCCTGTAAACATCACCTTTGATCCCGACGACCCCTTAAACGAAACCATGGAAGTCCCTAACGGACAAGTTGTGGAATTTAGCTGCACTGATGGATACTACATTCAAGGTGCCCGAAATTTGAGATGTTGGCACGGAGAATGGGCAGTCACAAGTCTTCCAGAATGTACCGTATCTCCTTGTCAGTTGCCACCCATCTCTCATGGACAATATCTAATGGGATATAGAGCTGGATTAACTATCGCGAACGGTTCTAGCGTGACCTTTCAGTGCGATGGCGATTACGTAAAGTCCACAGTCCAACCCATTCAGTGCATCTTAGGGGAGTTGTTCCCTAAGATTCCTTCTTGTAATTTGGACGGCGAGGTTGATTTGAGTGCGAAAAGTATAGACTCACCTCATTTTATTGGTGGTGGTGATATTATTAAAGGAGGTGATATAACTGTGTTGCAGTATGGATCTCCGTCCAAGGCTTGTGGACCTCCAGCAAAGTGAGACAAACATATTTGCAAGTGTCTTTTATAACATTATTTTAGGGTCCAAGGTTCACTCGTTTACAAAAATGGAGAACCGATAGTAGACGACGAGAACAACTTTCCTGATGGAACTGAAGTCACATTTAACTGTATTGAAACTATAATGGGAGAAAAAACAACATGGAAAATCGTCTGTGAAGATGGAAGTTGGATTGGTCGCTCTCTTAACTGCGGTACTCATGCCAGCATCTTAAGGAACTTTTTTTAAGAGCTTTCTGTTGCAGATGCCGACGAACTATTGGCCAACCAGATGATGAACAACAACAATACATGTATTTTCAGAAATCAAGAACCTAACGTAATTTCGTTCTACAACGATCAACAAATTCGCGAAGAGGTTGTCGAATTTCCCGCTGGTGCTGTGATTGTCAGCAGATGCACAGATATTGGCAAATATGCAATGACGGGATCAAACAGCAGACGATGTGTTGGAGGAGAATGGGATGGAACCAAACCTGCTTGTTTCGGTCTAAACCAAGAAAACGATTATTCTATGGAGAAGCCTCCAACGATTTTGTTCAGGCATCAGTTGGGACCTATTGCGCAATCTAATGATGGAAAGCTGATTGTGTATCCTGGCACCATTTTGCATATGGAATGTTTGTGGATCAGAAGATTTGGAAATCCTAAGTGGACTGTGAGTCATGATTACAGGTATGTAATTAGGGCTTAATAAATCAGAAAATACAAATTTGACGGTGCTCCAGGAAGTATCCAGAAGGTTGGACCACAGATCCTGGTCGCGATTCTCAACTTGAATATCGGCTTTCTATTCTTCATGCGTCAAGGGATGATTCTGGACTATTTACATGTGTGACCCCTGCTAGATACACTCACTCGGTGGAAATAGAAGTTAAAGGTAAATAATCACAATTTTGGAATTTATCACCATTTGACATTTTTTCAGCTGTGCACTGCCCCATTGTCCCCCAACGTCGCGGCCTCACCGTCAACACTCAAAACACCAAAATGAACAGCCATTTGAAGTTCTCTTGCATAAACGGAAACGCCCTAATAGGAGCCTCCGATATCACCTGTCTTCCATCCGGAAACTGGAGTGCCCCCTTTCCGGTCTGCGAAAGTGAGTATCTGGATTTTCACAACCTTAGATGAGCACGTCGTTGAAATTTACAACATACTGAATTGGCAAATACACCTAGGCTTTAGCTTGTGCGCTTGTATAGTTTCGTTTAGGTTCTTGATTTACTTGCTACTCATGCATGTGTAGGTATCGAGTGCGGGGAGGTGGGAGGTGTGTTACCACCTCGCCTTCGCGTTCTGGTGGTGTCTAGAGAGGTTGGGGGCCGCGCTGTGTTCAGCTGCGAGCCCGGATTTGGGCTTAGAGGCCCCCAGGAGACCGTTTGTCAACCGAATGGGGATTGGGCCACACCGTTCCCAACATGTGAAGGTTTGTTGGGCTTGCTGTAGCGATTTGTAGAAGTAGAGTATCATACGGCGACACAAGAGAGGGAAGATTTGCTCACGTGTGGCTGTGAGTTATATAATTTGCACATCATGCACCTACTCGTAAATTTTAAACTCTAGAATGTCACTGTTTAAGAACTTACGCAGCACATGGAAAAATATACACCCTTCAGAAAAACAAAGATGCTAAGTAAAATTAATTCAAAATTAATTTTCTCACTTTTGTGTCGCCGTTCGCAGTCACACTTTTGACCCTTTTTTATGCAAACTCTTCGTTTAGAAGTTCAGTGTGAAAATCCTGGCAATCCCGAAAACGGTTATATGCAAGGCACTGGTCCTTTCAAGGCTGGAGACGTCGTCCAGTTTAACTGTAACCCTGACTTTATGATGGAAGGACAACCGATCATAGCCTGTCAGGAGAACTCCAGATGGTCGGGAAAGTTGCCAAAATGTAAGAAGAGTGTTATTAGTAAACATTACTTTACGGAGTAGTTTTCAGGTGTACAAGCGTGTTCTTATCCTGGGACTACAATCAGTGGTAAAATGTCATCAGTGAAATTCTTCTACAAGATTGGAGAAAACATAACATTTACATGCGACGAAGGTTTGGCTCTGAAAGGTGCAGCGATGCTGAAGTGTTTGAAGAATGGGAAATGGTCTAATGCTATTCCAACCTGTTTAGTTGAAAACAGTACTCAAGAGAGCAATTAGTTTGTATGAAACATGGCGTTAATGTGATATTGGTGATGATACCATTTTGATCGTCAATTTGATTGCAGCTTTTTTTGTAGGAGTATATCCCTAAAAAGACTAACAAGATTTGTCAACTGTTATCTCTTCAAACATATCTGTTGATTGTACGTAAATTTTATATAGGACTAGACAGTTTTTATAATTGAAAATTTAATAAGGGCTAGATGTAAGTTTGATGGTCAAATTTTACATAACTGGAACTACTATTACTGTATTCTACAAAACTTCCCTATAAATAACATAATCATTACTTATGATAAAATAGTTTGTAACAAACATAATATATCGGCTAGAAACATGTAATATCTTAAGCAGATGGTACTACTGATAATAAATAAACTAAACTATACAACAATTTTAATATCTGCCAAACTTACGGATTAAAAATCCGATATCTTTATTATTCTTACTGATAATAATTATTCTAGATAATAATTGATAAGATATCACTGCGAAAAAAATTAATTATGGAAGTCCTAAGCCATTCCTGCAATAATAAATTATTATTGCATATAAGCTTCCATATTCACTATTTCTTTTTTGGAATACCAACAGCCTTCGGTACTAATCAGATTGTAAAAACTTTTTTCTCCAAACGTCAGAAAAACGTTGTATACATTAACAGGTAAAGACAAATGGCCATGACAAAGTCGTCTAAAGGCGCATAAAGTCGTCTGGCGGCGTATAAAGTCAGTTGGCGGAGCATAAAGTAACGTTGAAATTCAGTCAAATCAAAGAAATTGTCAGATTTTCGGCGTTTAAAGAACAATAGCGTCTTTTATTTTGAGAAAAGTGGCTTTTCGTGGCGCGTCTGTATTTGCCAAGAAAAGCCTCACTTTTGCTCCTTATAAAACATGTTATATTTTCTACTTGTATCTAAAGTGACATTTTCCGGATTATTTATGATGGAACATGAACATGAAGTCCAAAATCTCCAAATCTCCGCCGCCAGCCCAAACCTACCATCATTCTGGATGGCAGAAGCCAAGTTTAATTTAACAACTCCGAAAGTCACGAAGGAGGAAACCAAGTTCTAGTAGGTGCTGTCGGTACTTCCTCTGGAGGTGGCGAACGTAGTGTGGGACCGGCAATTCCCTATACGTCGCTAAAGAAGGCGGTGTTGCAAAGAACCTCTTTATCCCAAACCGAGTACGAAGCCGGCTGTTGAGGCATATGTGTTCGTTGATCGGTGATACAGATAGGGCCCGTCCATTAATGACGTGAGGTGTTTTTCTGTTAATTTGGACCCCTCCCTCTCCCTTGATAAGGTTTGGTGAGATTTGGTGAAACTCCCCCTCCCCCTCATGTGAGATTTATCCTTTGTAATTTTAAAATAATTAATTTTCATGTATGTTCATGTATTTTGCTAAATACATACCACTAAATACCTAAGCGTTAATACTGATGGAATATAAAGGGGAAAAATAATAGCGCGTTGAAGGGACACTATAACAAATGTATTTAAATTACATAACAATAAAAATATACTACCTTCCCTAATTGTCGTTCTGTATTGTTCGTTGAAAGATTTTTTAACGCGGCCGGGATTTCCACGAAAAGAGTCTGGTAAAGAAATTTTGCCGCAATTGTCTCAATTCGGGGAATCCCACACAGAAGATATTTAATACTGTCTATACTCGAGATTGTTATTGTGATAAAAAAATTGTTTCCGGACAAAATAGAAAACCTTTAAAAAAGTAAAATAATAAGTTTTATGTTTTTTTTTATATTCAATGTATTAATGTAAAAAGTTGACGTGAGATTTTCAATCACCCCCTGCTCCCTTTAGATGAGATTTCATGAAATTTTACTAGACCCCTCCCCACCCCATTTTGAGCTCACGTAATTAATGGACGACCCCAATTATGTCAACGAGGGAGCTGTTCATACATCAGATGCCATCAGTAGCGGACCAGATGGCCAAAGTTGCCGACAGAATACTGGGCACGACAGAGTCGTGACAGAGGGCCGAAACACCCAAAATCCAAACCCTACTAAAAAGGATCAACCAAATTAAGACGTGCTGGTAAAATTCCTTGAGAGGAATAAACAAATTTTGAGTAGGCTGGACAAAAAGGATCGAAACCAGGCACGAGGAAAGTATAGGAACCGCTCAAGAAGCAAAAGTGGTACGCGGGAGGACACCGGATTGTGTTGGTATCACCAAAATGTCATCCAAAAGGCAAAGACCTGCACACAACCCTGTGAGTGGTAAAAAACGGAGAAATATAATATCAGAAGTAGGGACAGCTTCTGTTCAATCGAGGCTCTCGCGAGTCTTTGTTGTGGACGCGAACGAAAAAACTTTTTAATAAACACAGTGGCCGATTGTTGAAGGGGGTGCAAAGGGGGCCCCGAGTAAAAGGGGTGAAATCCCCTGAGCCCCGATCGTCGAGTGTTTTTTGGTGATGGTGAAATAAAAGTCGAAACTAAGAGATGTTTTGTATTTCAGACTCCAGGGTGTACTGACCTTCAAGGGGCAAATAACCACCCTAAATAGTTTTACAATGTACCGTTAGAATTAACGTTTCGCGGTCAGTTTTGACCCTCACAACTAAATTTAGAACTACAGGAAAAAACTTATTAGTAAATTAATATAGCGGTAAAACCTCCTCAAAATGAGCTCCGGTAACACACTCCTCCGTCTCGAAGGCGGTGTTTTAGCGCTACGCACGGCCCGTGCCCCTTCAGGTGGTTTTCCTCTGGGTCGAGTTTTCGGACTTCTCCAGGCGTTGTCCTTTTGTTGGGGTTGACTGAGGGCGATAGGCACTCCGGGATGCTGGCCCTGTAGCGATAACCGGCGTCGGTGACGGTGAACGGCGCGCGTGGTCGGAACCGGCGGGGGGCACGTGTTCCGTGGTGGCGGCGTCCAGATGACGAAATATCCCCATGTAGACGGGGTCGATGGCAGGCGGATGCAAATTGATGTCGACAAACCCTTAGGCCACGTTGCCTTATTTTCGACTCGGTGTTGTTGCCGCGGATGATCCGGAGCCAGCGAAAGGTCGCTGGTTGGTAACGGCGGCGTCGGGATGGTCGCAGGAGTCGTGCATACGGATGGCGGTGCCATGAAGCCGGCTGGTGGCCGTGTGACCGTCATCGTTGATGTCACATCGGTACAAGCTGGAACCATCTGGATTTCTGGTGTCTGTCCAGGGTGGACCAGGGATGTTCTCGTTTCAGTTTCTCTGGGAACGTCACAGGGCTGCAGGATTGCTTGCGCCTGTCCTGGGACCGCTGTGAAAGCATCTGCGTCGGATTGTCTCGGCTCTGGAATGTAGTCTGCCTCGTGATAGACGTCTGCAATGACCACGAACGTGTGGGCCACAGACTCGGCACTGGCGTCATCTTCGGTTGTCCTCTGGATGGCGGTGCTTGTCGTGGTGGCGAGCGTCGGGACGCTGACGGTCGGCGTACCTAAGTCAGAACTACATTTTTTTTGGACATTGACAATCGCGCTTGCTTGGTTCTCGGGCGCGAAGCTGACATCCTGGTCGGGTTCGTTCGGGAAGACAATGCTAGGTGGTGGCACAATCTCCAGGTGCTCCGGGAGGTCTTTGAAGTCGGCTGGCGGTGGCGGGATGACAAATAGGTCGAGCACCTCGTCCACAGTCATGTGGCCGAGGTTATCCCGGGACTCGGCAGCGGTCGGCCAGAAATCGCACAGCTCCTACTGCGGACTCTGGGCGGCGGCGACTTCTTCAGGCTCCGGAGAGGTGGTTTTGATATATTCTGGTGTAGCCGCTGCTGGTGGTAGTGCGGCGGCTTCGGTGACACCAGGTGCTTGACTCTCGCGAATCAGGACGACAGGAGGGGGGATCTCCGCCTGCGAGAAAGTCTTACTGGACCTACGGTTCCGCTTCTTATTTCTCCGTTTTCTGCGGGTGCCGCGGCCAACCTCTGGCTCGGCCACCATGGCATAGCAGAACTCCTGCCGTTGGTTGGAGCTGCCTTGGCGTAGGTACCGGTCGGGAACCTCCTCGTTGGGCGACCCATCCTCGTTGTAGAGGTCGCCTTCTTCGTCGTCGTAGTACTCTGGACCCGGTCCGTGGAAGCGGGAGTCGACGGGACGAGTGGAGGTTGTGTAGTCTCTCCACGCGTCCATCAGGTCTAGGTCGCGTTCGCTGAATTCCATGTAGAGCTCCCCGTCGGTGTCGTACTCTAGGTCCTCCGGGTAGTCATAGCCTTCCCAGTGGCTTTCTGGAGCGTCCTTGGGGAACTCCTGGTCCTCGTCGCTGTACGGCGACTCGACCCGTTGTTGTTGCCTGTCCGTTCCTCCTCGTACAAGCCGTCATACGCCCTTCTCAGAACGTCCCAGATGTCCTGGACGTAGGGGTAGAACTCCATGTCTCGTCTCAGACTCTCCTGTCATTGATGAATAGGAGGGCGAGGGCGACGTCGTCCTTCGGGTCTATCGGATTGGTACAAAGCAGGTAGTAGTCGCATTCCTCGATAAATGACTCGGTGTCCTCCCCGAAGTACAGGCGTGGAGGTGGGTCGGCTAGTGAGTACATTGTTGCTTTGTCCGGCACCTGGTGGAGTCGTTGTTGTCTTCCTACTTGATGTTAAGCCGCAGTTACTGCCTGGTGTGGATGGTGTTTGTTGTTTTTCTGGGTGCTGTGGCTGACATCTCCACGGAGGGGTGGTTGAGCCAGAGCAGAAATGGACAAGTCTTAGCAGCCATGCTAAGATTGCCCCACGTTGGGCGCCATGTGTTAAAGGGGGTGCAAAGGGGGCCCCGAGTAAAAGGGGTGAAATCCCCTGAGCCCCGATCGTCGAGTGTTTTTTGGTGATGGTGAAGTAAGAGTCGAAACTAAGAGATGTTTTGTATTTCAGACTCCAGGGTGTACTGACCTTCAAGGGGCAAATAACCACCCTAAATAGTTTTACAATGTACCGTTAGAATTAACGTTTCGCGGTCAGTTTTGACCCTCACAACTAAATTTAGAACTACAGGAAAAACTTACAAAATAAAATTACAATAAAAACCTAAAATATTAATATAGCGGTAAAACCGCCTCAAAATGAGCTCCGGTAACACGATCTAAGTGTTCTGCCCGCGAGTGCCAGTAATTGCAACACAAAAATTCAAGTAAAACTCGAGTTGCGACGAGCTTTCCAATAGACTTTTGTTGTGGGAAATATTGCAGACGCCATTTTAGGGGCCGAGTTTTTTTGGCCTCCACGTGGTTGTGAGAAACCGTAGGCTTATGAACCCCCAAACTACAATCAATCTCAAGTGTCGTACCAAGAAATCCAACTATGTCGGTATCCGCGCTATTTTTGAGAGCGTCGAACAGTGCTACCAACAGTTACTGCGAAAGTACTGTTACAATTATTCATACTGGCCACCCTATAAGCGGAACACCCTATAGATTGATAGTTCGATCGTGACTTGCGCGCGCGCGGCGTACCTTTCCTTCCGTCCTTTCCGAGTTCGATCGCAGAAGCGTAACCATCGATTTCCTGAATTCCAACGGTTTGATTTATCGGTCTAAGGTATTTGAGACGGCCAAATAAATGTAAATGAACCCTTAAGGTTCATCTTGTTGTAAGGAACAGTTGAACGGGAAGCGCAGTTAGTGCGAATAATTAGTAATTCAGGGAACGGGACCAATGACGTGAGTAAAACACATGCAAATGGCCGACTGCGGTATGATAATTCTCACTATTATCATGTATCCAGCCATCAGGTAGATATTTGCTATCACTTCTGAGAAGGAAACGGTAACCAAGTCAAGGTCGGAGGTCCAGGGCGAAGGTCGCCAGACAATCTCAGGAAGAACCTGCAAGCAAACTAATAATCAGGAAAACAACACCCCAAATACAAACAGGTTGTAACCTAACATTTTATTGGATGTCATCAGAATCTAAACTGTAAACCGCTACTTCTTATTTTGTCCATTATATTGCTATATATTTAGGTAATTGTGTTTGCCTCTCTTCTCTCACCAGCTATATTTGTCCTCATGTACAAGCCTGTCCGGGCAATTCAAGCAGGGTTGTAACAGTACCCAGACATTATTTGTCCAACAACGAACAAGTGCGCCAACCAGGACATGGTCTGGTCGATCACATCAAAACCACTGCCCCCCAAACCCCGCAGGCTGGCCCCAGAGAAATATAAAATAGCAAAAGAGGAATTCTGGCAAATGATGGAAGCTGGCCTAATTCAACCTTTCTCATCGCAATGGGCTAGCCCCCTTCATTTACAATTAGTGCCAAACGCCGACAAATCCTGAAGACCGTGCGGCGAGTACCGCAGCCTTAGACATCAGACAGATAACCAATTCCCCAAACCAAACCCTGCTGACCGACCTAAAACAGCCATTACGACTCCTACTTGTGTTTTGTAGTTCCTTGCATTGTAACGAAGTTATCCGAAAGTTTTAAATTCCGTCAGCGACATTCTCACGGCGGAGCTCCCGCCGGCTCGCTATTTAATCAAGGCGTTCTCCTACAATTTAAACATTTAACCCGCCGGGAAAAATAGTTTATAATTAGCGCGCTGCAAAAGAAACTATTCCGGAGTCGCTACGACCACCCCCAGCCGCCGCCCTTGAGACGTCGGACCACGCCCTTCATATGGAACCGGAAACCGCCGAAAATAAATGCTTCCGAGTGTCGTACTGGGATGATTCTTACGGTTGGCTTCAAATAAAACGGGAAACGTCAGAAAAGATCTGTCAGATTTTATTAATCTTTCATAGTTTAAAACGGCTTTTTAGAATTTAGGTGATAAAACTGCACTTCTGCGTAAGAAATGTCAGTTATGCAAATGCATAGTTTGTACAAGAATTGACATAAATTGACATAAATTGACGGCGAGTCTATAACAGAGACTCCGCTCAGTTGGAACGGTAAAGGGAACCGTGCCCACTGCTTCCTTCCTAGTCCTCTCCGGTAACTAGCCGCCGTACCAAGGTATCCCGGTTTCTGCTGGTCTCCGGGAAGATTGGGTTCACCCGACGGGATTCTATAGTCAAACGCTGTCCAATCTTCCGGTACAACCAGGACGAGCCCGGACCACACCAGCCCGCCCCGCGACAACCTACGAGACGAATTCCCGGGAACGCGGATAATTGTGTACAGGGTGCATCGCAAAACCTGTCACAGGGCGTGTGAGTGCCGAACCGGTAAACCCGTAAAACACCGAGTCGAATTTATTTTTCCCTCCCGCCAAACCAGACACCTGACCCCTGGCGTACCATACTCCGACTTTTAGCTACATGTGGTCCCGTGGAGCATACCACGTAAAACACTGGCAGTCGAGGCAACCGCCGCCGTAAACAAGCGTCACAATATACAGAGCAACTTTATGATTAGCCGGGTTTGACATAAAACGCACTTGACGCTGGAGGATTTTTCTTTTTTTGGACAGTCTACTGTTTAACGCACCTCGGTTTACGATAGTACGCTCTTAGTTTGTCCACAGCGTTGGCATTGACTTCATTGTGGTATTTCACGTTTGGGTCGCTGTGCTTCAAACTTTAATTTGCAAATCAGTAGTGAGTCAAGTTTATAAATGTCTCTATTGTTCTCGTTCGGTGCCAATTCTACATGGAATAGAGATAAAGGTTTCTTGGTAGACCTTTCAATTCCGTAAGATTTGTAGAATAGAATATTTTTTAGGGTAACTTTAAGGCTTCTCTCCCTTCTCTTCTTTCTTTTTATAGAAAGCTTTGACGATTATGCTGTACTTTTGTATTGTTTTTGGTTGGATTTTTATTTCTTCTCCTTTTAGAACTTTCATGTTCGTTCTTGGCGTTATTCTGAAGTGCAAAAACGAAAAAATTAATGACTTTTGTATTTTCTTGTTCGATATTGTTTAATCGTTGTCGTCGTTGTCTAGCTTATTTGTCATATCAAGTCAAGTGTCCGTAAAGAAGTTTTACTTCAAAAAGTTGAGGGTTGGTTATTTGGATTAGACCTTGCGGTTGACCTATAGGTATTACTGTTGAGTTTGAGGTGGATATTGTATCAGTTGTTGGGGGGCTTGTAGTTGTGAATTTGGGTCGTACTATAACCCCGCATTTTGATGCGGTAGCTGAGTAACAAATTACTACGGCAAATTTGCCATTTCATCTTTGTTTTGTTTTAAGAGAAAAATTCTTAGGGTAGTTATTTAGATAGATGTAGAACATACAAAATAAACGCAAATAGATTTTTTTTCTTTTTTGTTACTGATAATACATCCAAAACGCCTACCTGTCTATGTAATAAAAGAAGCCCAACAAGGAAACACATTGTTGTGAAAATCGGTTGATAAGATTACAGCAATTACTGCCTACCAATTTATGTCAATGAAAACAGGTGTCAACCACATATCTAAATTAGTTAGAGTAATAACCAAAATGAATGTAAATGTAAATCTAGGGATTTTGTCGCAGGTAATTTACCGCTAATCTGTGGTTACAAAGATCAATTCTGTCAACAAGTATATGTTATAAACATAACAGCAGCCACAAAAATGGATGTACGTAGTCTAGTTCGATATTGTTACTCAAACTTATTTGACCCGAAAAAGAGTTTAATTAACACATGAAATTCAGAAGGCTTAATAGTTTATTCCTTAGTGTTTGCATCTTTCATCTTGGTTTGCCAACATCACAAACACCGATTAAGTGGAGTACCTTTAAAGTAGGTTTCTAGCTTCAATATTGACATTAATGAATAATAAAATTAACAGCATTTACACAAGAAACGATTCACATTTCAAGAAGACCTTTTTCGAAAAAAAATGTTTCAACAAAAATTAGCCAGCATTCAAAGACACAATGAAAAATTTCGGAGGGGACTGGAATCTTACGAAGTTGGTGTTAACCAGTTTAGTGACTATACAGAAGAAGAACTATTCTCTTTTACACAGGGTCTTAAAATACCCACAAAAGCATACAGTGATATCGCCAACCCCATTGTTAATTCCTCTTTTATAGTTCCCGATGATTTTAATTGGCTCAGAGCTGAGATGGTAACACCTGTCAAGACTCAAAAGGGTTGCGGATCCTGTTGGGCTTTTGCTGCAGTAAGTTCGCACTAAAACATCTACTACTAAAATAGCATTTATTTGATTTAGACCGGAACTATAGAATCGCATTATAAAATCTACCACGGATCTACTGCAGTCTTAAGTGAGCAGCAACTAATAGACTGCGTTCCTGAAGCCACTGGTTGCATAGGTGGATGGATGGTCGATGCCTATAAATACATTGCAAAAACCGGCGGCATCAATTACAACAGCGACTATCCTTATGAAGATCAGAAAAATACATGTCGTTATAATGTGTCCAAACCGATAATCACCATTAAAGGTTACGAGTTTCTTAACGTTGTTGATGAGGAAGTTTTAAAATATGTTGTCTTCACGAAAGGTCCAGTGTCTGTAGCTTTCCATAGTGAAGGAAATTTTGTTGATTATAAGCGGGGAGTTTATTATAATCCTTCATGTGAAACAGACAAATTTACACATGCTGGTGTTATTGTTGGGTATGGGACTGAGAACGCTCAGGATTATTGGTTGTTAAAAAATTCTTGGGGGTCTAAGTGGGGATTGAACGGCTACATCAAAATGGCTAGGAACCGTAATAATCATTGTGGTATTGCCAGTAAACCAAGTTACCCACTAGTTTAAAGAATTTGTTTTTTGATTTTTTAATAATATTTTTGTTTCACAATTCCACATACCACACGAGCATTTTTTAGAATTATGAAAGTGTATGTTTTATTTTGAATTATCATTTGGTAATAATAGTTATGTATGTCCAAGGGAATTATAGTAGTAGAAAATTTGAAAATTCTGACAGTGTCGCACGATAACCCAAAATATTAATCCCATGACTGTAAGTGAGGGATTTCGAGTGTTTATTCAGGAGGTACATCTAACATTTTGATCTCTTGGTAAAAGCACTGGAAATATGGTACCTACTTATTCATCTGGGTCAGAAACCGTCGTCAGAGAAATAATAGTAGATTATTTAATGAGCAGATAATGGTAATCACCATTCGAGTGTACATTATATGCGAGTGAAATACGACGTTTTATCTACAACTGTATTTTTAAAATTAAAATTAGAAATTACAACCTTGTGAAAAACTTGATGTTGAGAAAAAATGTCAACAGTCAATATCCATTATTTCATTGCCACTTAATAATAATTCTTAAAAACCCAGCCTTTCTGTTTGTGTGTAATAGACCTAGTTAAGTATTCATAGTTACAAGTATAATACGTCAATTATTATTCAGTTGTAGATAAAATTGTTTACTTATTTAAAAAAAAAACAAGTTTGTTTTTGCATTCGCTTTGTAAAATACATAATGGATAAAGTAGTAATATAACTAAATATATAAATATTCCCGCATATGTATTTAATTTGACAGCTGCCAAATCTAACTTCAATATTTGATGTTGATTCGTGGTTTTCAATACTCGTGCGTTGCTACTTTTCAGGGGCGAGGGCGAATTTTTGAAGCAGGAGGCGCACGCCGAGTGTTCCAAATGAGCAATAGGAGTGTCTTGACAACGCACTTGTATGGAAATATACAGTACAGTGAAAACTACTTAAAATGGAAAATAAAGCTGTTTCCGCCGCAGTCAAGAAAGTAACTGAAAATTTGTTACCAATAAAATCCCGAAAACTATACGAGCAAGAGTATGAAAAATTTAAACAATTGTGTGATGATTTACTCCCTAGGGTATAATAAAGTGATTCCTTTCCCTAGGGAATTATACCTACAATTTGTATTCAAAGATACGAAGGCGCTGAATGGACACTAATGGAAAAATAACTGTAAAGGTTTTTTTTTTCTGGCAAATCCGACTTTTTTCTGTCAATTGCGACTTTTTTCTGGTAGGACAGGACAGAATTAGGACGATGACACCGTTTTGTTGCCCAAACTTAAAATATGAAATACTGTCCACATTTTTGTCCACATATTTGGAGTACGTTTCTTTAAAGGATCGATCGCGTCGCGCGGGGCACCAATTTCAATGATCCACGGAAAAACAAATTTTCACAGTCGATAACGCTACGCTCGACCACCTAAAGAAACATACTCCAAGAAGGTCAAATTTCCCTGTACGTGAAACTCGAAATGTGGGGAGTATCCCTTATTTTATGATTTTATGAATGATAAACGGAGAAACAAATTTTCACAGACGGCAACTTCAGTGGATCACTCAAATTGATGCCTCGCGCTACGCGCTTGACCCCTCAAAGTAACATACTCCAAAAAGGTCATATTTCCTTATACGTGAAACTCGAAATGTGGACAGTATTTCATCTTTTAAGTTTGGGCAATAAAACAGCACCATTGTACGAAGGCGCTGAACGGACATGAATGGAAAAATAACTCACAACGACGACGGTAACTTCCATGGATCACTGAAATTGGTGCTTCGTGTTATGCGCTCGACCTCTGTAGACATTCTGTCTGTTGGAAATAAACTTCTATTATTATTATTCTATTAATTTTATTATTAAACATACCCCAAGAAGGTCAAATTCCCCTCGACCCCTTAAGGAAACATCTCCAAAAAGGTCATATTTCCATGTACGTGAAACTCAAAATGTAGACTTTTAAGTTTGGGCAACAAAACAGCACCATTGTCCTACCCCTGTCGCAATTGCCAGAAAAAAGTCAGAATTGGCAGAAAAAAAGTCAGAATTGCCAGAAAAAAGTCGGAATTGCCAGAAAAAAAAGTCAGAATTGCCAGAGAAAAGGCGGAATTGCCAGAAAAAAATTAGAATATTTATACAAACCAGTTTATTTAATTTAGTTTGACCATTTACCTCACCAAGATGTAACGGGTGTTAATTTAAATTAGTCGTCAAGTCGCCTATGAATTTGCATATAACATTTTGCGACGACGGCGCGACGGCACCGGAAGCGGATGATGTCATCTGTCTGGGAACAATGATTGGAATGACCACATATGGTAACGGCATTGATCTAGAACACTAGAACGATCTAAAGAGGATGATCTCATTCTTCAAGAATATTCGGTCGTTACAATTTTAACGTATGTCTGTTGCCAATTTTTTTAACTTGACATTTGGACTTTCAAATTTAAATTAATTGAAATGAAAAATTAATCTTTTACTTAGTTACCCCAGTTAGCTATCTGATGGTAGATGTGCGAAGACAAAGCACGCAGTTGAAGACCGATCGTGTTAAGCCTACAACTTTTTTTCTGTCGTCTTCATCAATTGGTTTTTTGCGTTCCTACACGCGTTTTCAGAGGGTTCATAATTGAATGAATGGAAGAAAATTGAGGAGTTGAGCCCCAAACAGTTCATCCCAAACGGCTGATATTCTGCTGATGTTCTTTTGGAACATGAATCTTTATTTATGTGCATATAATTCTAATCGAAGGGGGTATTGTGTTTCTGAAAACCAAGAACGCATTTGTTTAAAACTGGCGTCCTAACTGAGAGGAATTTTAGGTTTGTCATATTGGTTTATAAGATTTAACTAAACTGATTTCATTGCAGGACAGGTACATGATTTGTGCCGTTTAAGGTTGCGGTAACAGAAGTAATAAGGAAGTCAAAAAAAAATTTTGGGTTTCCTTCCGTGCGAGATCGAAGGTCGTGATTTACCTGAGGACATTAAACAACGCTACTGTTGGTTAAAAGTCATTAGACGAGCTGATTTAACAAAAAAGAAAATAAAGAATGCGTTAGTGTGTTCAGACCATTTTTTAACAGGGACAAGTGAACCTTTATTATAACTTATTGTGATACTTAACATTGTTGTTGGTAAACAATATTACAGAAAGGTCTGGTTCTTCTGATGATCCCTCGCAGAAAATGGGGTACAAGTCCAGTAATGGTATTCTTGTACCATTGAAATACCATATGGATACAGTTACGGCCACGGAATTTTGGCCGTCACTTATCATTGATTGTCATAAGATGTAAGGCGACCCTTAGGTATTCGTAACCTAACTTTCTGCTATTTCAAAGACTTGTCATTTTGACAGTGACTCATTCGCATGAAAACACTAACGGTGACAAATTTTTAGATGTCAATTTCAAAAAGTCAATCATAATGACAATAAAGCATGGACTACATCCGTTTTCTTTTAATTGACATTAAAGTGACGGCTAAAATTCCATGGCCGTAACTGTACAACTCTAAATCTTTGTGTAACATTTTATGTGTTGTTCCAATAGAAAGATTCACTTGCTGGTGTAGTCGTCGAATAGATGTTTTTGGATTATTTTTTATATTTGTTCCGCTTGGGCAGTAACCTCTGCTGTACGTTTTTTTGGGGCCCCACTGTAAGGTTTTCGTAAAAGACAACCACTTTAATTAAACTGATTCAATATTGTGTCCAACTGCATAATTATAGTCCATGACCAAATTTGGAAATTCTTCTTGAAATTCTTGGAGACAGTCCTGTATTGAATGTACCCAAACTTTAGTCCCATTTCGGAAATAGCTTCTTAGTAAAAACAGTTTTTGTTCAACTGTACGCCATTTTCTGCCGCTATGATGACAACTGTTATTATTTAAACAATTCGTCAAAAGTAAAATGTTGAGAAGAAGAAAAAAAGTTATCGAACAACTGTCAAGTGTCACTTTGATGCGTTTTTCAATTCGTCTTCGTAGCTCAAAAAATCGTGAGCAACTTGATGACTAATTTAAATGAACACCTATTATTATGTATGTACCAGGATGTATAGGAATACGTATGCTAAACGCCCGGTATGTAAATCTGTGGGGTGTGCATCTGGTGATATTTTCATTAATTACAACAAATTATCCATTCGCCGGGAATTGCAAAGTGTTATTAATTAAACCGGAATATTGAATTAGCTATGCTAATAATAAAATGGTGGATTAAGATACGAAAATTCACAGAATATAAAATTTCTGTTTATCTAACAAAACCTTACAAACATTGCAACCATCAAGTCTATGTGTACTTTAAAACAACAAACAAAGAAAAATTACAATTACAATTTTAAGTTACCACTAAAAAAAAAATGAAAATTATCCCAGTACTGCTAGTGTGTTTCGCTGTGTCTCAAACAGTAGCAATTCATTCTATACATCACAGTTGGAACAAATTTAAGGTAACTATTTTGTATAAATGAACAGATACTAATTTTTTTAGAATTTACACAAAAGGGAATTCATTAATAGTAAAGAAGAGAATTTTCGAAGGTCCCTTTTTTATAAAAATATTCGAAAGATTAAAGAACACAATGAACGATATAGACAGGGTTTAGAAACCTATAGACTTGGGATAAATCAATTCACCGATTACACCAATGAAGAACTGGACTTTTTCACACGGGGACTTCAAATTCCTGAAAAGCAGCCTGAAGCCCTCGTAATGATCTCAGCGAATTCTTCACTACCTGTAAGAAGATCCTTACCAGATTCATTCGATTGGCGCAACCAGGGATTAGTAACACCTATCAGAAGGCAAGAAGACTGTGGTTCTTGTTGGGCATTTGTCACTGTAAATACTATAATTACTTAAGACATGCGTTGTAACGTTCGATTTTAGGCTGAAGCTATAGAATATCACTACAAAATTCAGTATGGCTTTAATGTCACTTTGAGCGTCCAACAGCTGGTAGACTGTGTTCCAGAAGCTGATGGGTGTAGTGGTGGCTGGATGGCCGATGCCTACATGTACATTGTCAGAAATGGGGGTATTAACTTTGACAAGGATTACCCATATCAAGCAGAAGATAAAAACTGTCGTTATAGTTTTGAAAAACCAAAAGTCAGCATTCGAGGGTACGCTTCCTTGTCTGAACCTAATGAAGAAATGATAAGAAATATAGTTGTCATCAAAGGGCCAGTTTCTGTCGCTATAGATGCAAGTGATAATTTTGTTGGTTACAGTGGGGGTGTTTATTACAACCCTTCATGTTCAACCAATAATTTTAACCACGCTGTTGTTATTGTGGGGTATGGAATTGAAAGAGGACAAGACTACTGGTTAGCAAAAAATTCATGGGGTGCTAATTGGGGATTGAGTGGGTACGTCAAGATGGCGCGCAATAAGAACAATCACTGTGGAATTGCCAGTTATCCCAGTTTTCCTGTGTTTTGAATATTTTAAAAATAAACAATTAGAGATTTTTGTGTTATTAAATTGACACCCTTCAAATAATTAAGTTTTCGACTCGACATTGCAATGATGTATAAAGTAAAAAAAAGAAGAACAAAGAACATGCATTAATGCTGCCGATGTAGGTGATCCAAAAGTTTTGAGACAATAATGGGAGGCTTGGAACAACAAAAGTTTTGTAAACTTATGGCGTTGATGTAAAAGTCCTAGATTTCAAATTGCAAAAGTTTGGCAATTTCCGAAAAAGAAACTTAGAATCTACATACAGATAACAATAACGTCAAAACAGTTTTTATCGAGGAATCTAGGAAATATGTTATTCCATCACATTAGAACCTATGACCGTATAGTTTCAAAATAATTTCAGAAATATGTTTTCCTCATCAAAGGATGTTTTTAAACTATTGCAAACATTGCACCAACCAAATCTCAGAAATACTAAAAACAAATATCTGATTAAGATTAACAGTCTAATTTTCTAATCAAAATATAGTATAAATACAACCGGTAAGATCAATAGAGGTAGAAACACAAATCAGCAAAATGCAGATCATCTTAGTAGTATTACTTGTTTGTTTTGGTGCAACACAAGCAAGTGCCACTGAAACTTGGAACAACTTCAAGGTAAATTTGTCCTTTAAAATTAATTTTAAATTTTATAAACAGTTCCCAGCGCTTTCATGGGAGACATTTTGGTAATCCCAGTGAAGAACATTTTCGACAAATAATTTTTGAGAAAAAAATACAAGACATTGAAGACCACAACGAACGTTACAGAAAAGGACTAGAGACTTATGAACTTGGAGTGAACCAATTTACCGACTACACTGATGAAGAATTAGCTTATTACACACGTGGATTAAAAATTCCTGAAAAACAACCGCAGGCACTTGTAGAGATTTCGGCCAACTCCACAGTATCTGCAAGAGTACAATTACCGTCTTCGTTTGATTGGAGGAAGAAGAGCGTGGTGACTCCTGTAAAAAATCAACAAAAATGTGGTTCTTGTTGGGCATTTGCTACTGTAAGTACTATAATTACAAAACATGTAACGGTAATTTATATTGCAGACTGGAGCTTTAGAAGCTCATTACAAAATTCACCATGGCACAACGGCCACCTTAAGCGAACAACAACTGGTCGATTGCGTTAAAAAATCCCATGGTTGTAATGGTGGTTGGATGCCTGATGCCTACATGTATATCGCCAAAAATAGGGGCATCAATTATGATAGAGATTACCCATATCAAGCAAAAAACGGTAACTGTCGCTACAATTCTGGAAAACCTAAAGTGAATATTCGTGGATATGCCTATTTGACTGGACCCAACGAGAACATGCTTAAAGATATGGTGGTTAACAAAGGGCCCGTTTCTGTGGCTATAGATGCTAGTGGTAATTTTGCTAATTACCGTGGAGGTGTTTATTATAACCCTTCATGCCGCACCAATCATCACAATCACGCTGTTGTTATTGTGGGATATGGGAACGAACATGGACAAGATTACTGGATAGTGAAAAATTCATGGGGCTCTGGTTGGGGCTTGGGTGGATATATTAAGATGGCGCGTAACAAAAATAATCACTGTGGTATTGCTAGCTATCCTAGCTATCCGGTCTTTTAACTTTAACTAAATTTTGTATAAGTAATGTACAGACATTTTACGATAAAAATAACACCGAAACCTCGCGAGTAGTAGGTACCTACCGTTATATATATTTTTTTTCAAATTATTGTTTTTTTTTTGGTCAGTTTTTTCACAATACATACATGTTTTAGTTTAAGAATTTCTAGTACATAGTATGTGATACATGTTAGCAAGACTGCAGATTCTTCTCATGCACTTAGTTTATAATAGTGTTAATTTTGTTAGAGAAGTATTTTCGTTTAGAAATCATTAGAGTCTTGTTAGAGTCTTTTGATGTTTTTTTGAGCGATCTTGAAAACCGATATTTAAATTATGTTAAATCAATTATATTGTTATAAGGAGTGTATTACTTCTTGTCTAAAAACGAGTATACTGTGTGAAAATAATAAAAAAAACTATTATTCCTGTATTACCGAGAGCAACTCCTGGTGCAGGCAACAGCGAAGTAAATATAGAGAAAAGAGCAAATACTGGGGAAGATGACGAGTCAAATTTTCTTATGAATAGTAGAATAGCAGCGGGATCAGGCATTAGTGACCAAAGAAAGTAGAAAGCGGTTGTTAAGCCAGGGAAGCTTGGCTGCATTGGTGGAAGAAAAGGAAAATAGGAAACGAACAGGGGGTGGACGGAACAGGAAGACAAGAAGAGCAAGAAGAAAAGATATTTAAAATAAATAAAATAACAGCAAGATCGCCAGGATTATTTATAAGTTAGAAGAATCATGGAAGAAATAAAAAGGGAACTAAAGGAAGACATGAAGAAGGTACGAAAAAAGAAACAAGGAATTAAGACAGAGATTGGAGGGCAAAGAGAATAATTTAAGGAGAAAGAGAAGAGATGGAAGGATATATAAACAGGTTGAGAGATAGTGTGAGAAAGCTGGAAGGGAAAGTGAAGTATGGGGAAAGGAGGAGAAGAAAGAACAATAGAAAAATAGGGTGGATACAAAAACGTCGGGGCACATAGTGAGAGAATAATGCAAAATTAATTGGCTGAGTGTAAAAGGGTGGAAAGAGCGGCCAAGTTAGAAGACAGGATGGAAGGAAGGGGAGAACGCAGGAGATAACGAGAGACAGAAATATTACCAGAGGAATATGAGTACGCGAGCAAAAAATAGAAAGACTGAGAGAAAGATGCATGTGGATAAATGTAGAACTGACCGAAAGGGACCAGGATACGGATAGACAAGAAAGAAGGGAAAGAATCATAGAGTCTACGTACAACTGGAAGTACGAGAAATGTATGATTGAGGAAATACCGAAGTATTTGTGTTTAGGTGCGGAAATGAAGAGGGCAACAATAGGTTTGGTTGGAAGAGGGAGAGTGTGAAAGAAAGAAAGATGATGTAATCACAGGAATCGGAAAGCCCGTAGGGCAAATAAAGATTTATTATAAGTATAATAAATTCAGAGTTTAACGGTGTTTTAACTTGAACTAAATAACATATAAAAAACTTCGTCGATCAAGAACAAATTATCGAAACACCGCGAGTAGTACCGTTAGGTACCGTTATATTTTTTCAAATAATATTGCTTAATTTTTGGTATGTACATAATATATTGTTTTTTTTTCATAATATGTAGATGTTTTAGTTTATGTATAAGTATTTCATTCTGTGTTAATGTTTATAATAATGTGACACGCATTATACTACTTTAGTTATACATAATTATGTAGATAAATATAGCACACTATGAAGAAGAACAGGCACGTTTTTATTTTTTCATAGCTAAGAATAAAACGTTTTTCATAATATCTACTTGTTATTGTATTATATCAAAACAGTCAGCTTGAGTGAAAACTCACTCATAATAGTCACGGCTGTTATAAAAATTAACAGTACAGCAGGAAGTTTTTAATAATTGTTTCTAGAGCAATACATACAATTGTCTAAAAATTATTACGAAATCTATTTTTTTACGAACAGGGCAATGTAACGAAGTCACTTAAAAATTCCAAGAAAAGGGTGTCGGAAGTGAGACTCGACGCTCTGAAACGAAAATTCTCCGCAGTCTAGCAGGCCGCTCTCCCACTGTTCGACCAGGTCAAGCTCCCTATGATCGGGATGAAACTTTCACCGTTGCAACCAGAAAAATATCGCGCAGTTTATGTAACTTTCCAGAAGTCGCTACGAGCACCCTGAGCCACCGCCCTTGTCACCGCGGGCCACGCCCTTCGCACCGAATAATTAAAGTGTTCAGGAAAAATGCTTCCCGTCATCGGATTGGAATGGGACTTATATCGTTTCGATCAGCAAGAAAGCGCGCTCCGGACCGCGCCGCTCCGTAATCGCTAACTTGTCCGGAGTCGCTGCAGTTCCGTCCAGAAGAGAATGCTGTGATAAGACTTTCTCGCTACTACATTTGCAACAAGCCGCGCGCGTCTGCCAACGTCATCGTCTCCCCTCCAGCGTGTCCATAAAAGAAGCTCCACTCAGCCGCAGAAGGGAGATGTGAGTCGCACCTCTACCAAAGAGGAAGTCCCAGCCTACGAAGGTGAGCACCAGCCCACCATCCTCCCAGTTCCTGTCCAAGTTCCTGGTAACATCCCGGTACCTTCCAATACCCGACCACGTCTTTTCCGGTCCCCACTTCCTGTTTTTAGCCATCGCCTGCCGGTGTTTAATTCCGGCGTTTTCCGGTTGTCTGACGACGGAGGCACTCTGCTCGCGAGCCAGCCAGCAGTGCGCGTTTAGTCTGGAGGGACCTCTTCCGCTTGCTACTTCCGTTTTCTAGTCATCGCTTGCCGGTGTAAAATTCCGACACCTTACAGTTGTCTGACCGCGGGGGCACTCTGCTCGCCAGCCAGCCAGCTGTCACGCGCTAGTAGTATCGAGACAAGTTTCGTGTTTTCCCGCGGAAACCCGGACCAGACCTTCCCTACCCTTGACACCTTTCACCGCCGCTACAGCCGTTGGGAAGGCGTCCCGCCATTGAGAGAAGAGGCAGCGACAAGGACAGTGAAGATAGTGGTCTTATAGAATACATTGTATATAAGGTGTTCATTAAATATCGTCACGTTGTGTTTAGTTATTTTTCCCTCCTGCCAAACTAGACAGCTGACCCCTGGCGTACCGTACTCCGTTGTAGCTACCCGTGGTCTTGTGGAGCATACCACGTAATAAAACTGGCGCTCCAGACAACCCCATCGTAGTAAGCGTCAAAGCATGTTTTTAATGTCGGCGATCACCTCGATCAATCCCATGCCTAGTATGGAAAAAATTCCTAGCTTATTATATATCAGGTTCTCATGGTTTTTAAACCCAGATTTTAGGAATATCAGTTTCATAGGTTTCCCAATTTTCTAGTTTGTCAGTGTCTCAATCACTTAAATTTATAGCTTTACAGGGTCTGGGTTTTACATGAGGTTCTCAATTTATGAATTTTTTTGGATTCCAAGTTTCAGTTTAAGGTCCTTAGCTTCGCAAATTTTCGGATTTCTCGGTTTTCAATTTTTTAGGTTTTCAGTTCAGAATCCTGAAAAAAATTGCTGATTTCGGATGCATTCTAAAGCTCCTTGAAGCATACTTAAGAGAAGTCCTTAAGAGTCCTCTCTATAGTCGTGGGAAGTTTGAGGAAATAGAGTCAGACTTGAAGACATTGATATTTGCTGCAGCAGACGTGTCGAAAAAAGACGTGAAGAAACAAAAAGTGAAATGGAGTTTCCACTGTTTACAGACCGCCGATGCTCATTCTGTTTATTTTATTTTTTTTTTTTGGAACTTACACTGTTCTGAAAGACGGTTCTGACGTCCCTTGAAAAACAATTCTGTAGAATTTTCAGGAATTAAAGCTAATAAAGCCATAAATACATTAAATCCGTATGCGGATATACTGAATTATTTAATACATGGTTTAATAATAAATAATAATAATACATTTATGGAACTTGTATTGTTTTTTTTTTTCATATATAATACCATGAGTGATAGAATTTTGCCGACAAAATTTAATGATTATTAAGAAAGTTTGTTGCTTGGCAATTTCGCGAGTGACATTGACATATAAAAATAACGAGCCGTCAGGCGAGTTATTTTTTGTCAATGTCACGAGCGAAATTGCCCAAAGCAGCAAACTTGAGTAGAATAATCTTTAAATTTTGTCAGGCAAAATTATATCACGAATGGTATTCGACATGACTATTTCATAAATAAAAATTTAAACAAGAAACACAATTTTATTATTAAATTAAATGCAAAATTTAACAATTCCAAAAAATGTCTTACTTATTTGCCATTATTAACTATATGAAAAGAACAATTATAATAATAAACATTTTGTCCTTTACTTCCTATACTTTGTAATTCATGTAATTCTTTGCATTCTACAGACCTAGAAGTTTGTTTTGACGAGTCATTACTGTTCCCTTTCAAATTTTGAACTAAATTGCCATGATGAACTGCGTCAAGCTGAAGGTAGGGTTTTAATGACTGAGCACTTGCATGTCCTGTTAGTTTAATTACTTGCTGTTCTCCAGCCCCATTTTTGGCCAAAGCAGATATTGCAGGAGATCTATGGGAATGATTTGTTATTTTTAACTTCTACGCGTCTAATCCAATCTTGAGTGCAGATTCTTTTGTCCATTTCGATAGAGTGTTTAAGTCTATTGGTGAGTTCTTAAACCACGAAATTTTTGGTCCAGGCAGGATTAACAGTCAAGAACAGCCTATCTCTTGTTATTTTTGAACCTCGATTTTCTAAAAAAAAATTAAATAATCTGACAGGACAGAGACTAACTTTTTCTCTATTTTTTATAAGCCATTTACTGGAAGCCAAAGCCTTAGACCCACCTTGAATAGTTTTTGAAAAATTGGATTATATTCAATGCGACCAGTAAATTGCCCTTCATTATCTATTTCATTTTGAAAAAAGTGCATTTTGCAATTTACAGCTTCATTGCCTCGTCAAATTTTCTTTGTAACCCTTCCGGATTTTCTTCATTCCAGCTGTTTGCCATGGCCTGAATCTCATGTAATTCAAGAGCTTTGGCACTCAATTTCCGTGTATCAGAATTTTCCTGAAGAAGTTTTCTCTTGGCATCTTTTTCCAGGGCCATTAATGCTGCTGTGTTCCACATTTATTTAACACTAGTTTCTTTGTAGTTTTCTCCGTTCTTCTTTTTCATGTTGAATGTCCAATCTTGCAATATTTTTGCAATTTCTTCAGGTATTGTTGTCGAAAGTAAATTATAATGCCGCTGCTCGCAAAATTCGGTAAACTGTTGCCACACTGACGCTTTAGTTTTAATCGTATTTGGAGGAACAATGTTAGAAATGCTTTTTCTAATGTTTTCAATTGATAAATCACCGAATCTTGAATATTTGGAGCAGTTATTCTCACTCATTTCTTACAACTGACTGCAACTGACTTTTGCAAAAATTATTATAAAAATCGGTTACTATGTTAGTGAGAAAACAAAAGAAAATTTGCCGCTGAAAAACAGCTTGGTTGCTTCATTCTCGCTTCCTATTGGTTGAACAACCCCAGCAAAATTTTAAATTGGAAATTTTGTCGATGCGAAACCAATTTTTGTTTAAAATGGTGGACTCTGATTCGATGAAATTTTTGTGAATGAAATAGTCAATGAGATGTTTCAATTTCAAAATAAATTCAAAACAATTATTTCGAGAAGCTTAAATTCTCAAGGCAAATCTTAGGTCTCTAGGTGTAAATATTGCCGCCAATTTTTGCTCTTCAGATTGACTCATTTTTGTTGCTTGAGAAAATAATTACTCGTGCAAGCACTCGTCAATATTTTAGTCGCAACAGAAACTCATATCTGAAACGCAATATTTTGACCTCTCCTCCTATTATTTTTGATAATTTTGTGAATGACAACATGTATTCAGATGGAAATTTGAATATTGGAAGAGAATCATTATTAGATACGTTTCTCTTGTATAGTCATTGGAAACTTTGGAAGGAATAAGTAGGTCTATCAACGTTATTCGCCTTTTTTGGCTGGAAAATATCGATACAGCTCTGAAAATAACACTGTTTTTTCCAGTAGGAATTAAAAAAACCAATAACACTTGGCCTGGACACACGCTTTTATTATGGAGGGGCCCTTTAGTGTATAAATATAATGTACAATTTTAGTTAAAGAATATGACAGAATATCAGAGAATGCCGAAGTATACGTGCGACGTCTAAACAGTAAAGAGCTGTCGTGTTTAAAGTTTTTTTTTTTTCCGGAGACTTCCTTAGGGTAAGTAGCTCAATTTTTATACTTTACGAGTCAAGTCCGCGTTAATACGTATAATATGTGATTGATTTATGGGGCACGTTAAGGCAAATTTATGGAATTAGTCAACTTTCCACATACGAAATTAGACATACGAAAAGAAGCCCTACTTAAAAAAATACAGTAAACTCTTCTTAACAAGATATACTCGAAGATATATAAGGAAAACCCGACGCCTACAAACAGTAGAGACTAATCAGGATGCAGCACAGAGAGCATATATTGGAATATTTTCCTTTAAATTGGAAATTTTTGGTAATATCTACCACTTCTTTATCAAGTACCTATAGGCCAGGCGACAGAGTTCAATAAGGAAATAATTAGTGGAAAGCTGGAAATAGCCTTAATCTCTTTATTTGGACCTACTCATTACTATCCTAAGTTTTGCCCCTCGAGCGAAGTCGGCGTTGGCCCTTATGGCCCTAAGAAGGTACAATTTTTCAGTTTTTTGCAAATATCTCTTAAAGCATCAACTTTATCAACAAAATACTTATTAGCAAAAATAATCTAGAGTAAATTTGCAACATTTGTTTCTAAAGTTAACCGTTACGATGCTACGGCCATTCAAAATGGAGCCCTTTTTGGTCCTTGCGGAAAAGTTATAAAAATTACATGGTATATCAAAGTTTCTACATGTTATAAATAATTTTGGACGTACCACGTATACAAGATGTTAACTTGTTACAATTATAACTGCGATATAAGACAAACATTTGGGGCTAATTATAATCCGAACAAATTAGACGAAAAAACGACGAATGGAAGAAATAATTTAAAAACTTTTGAAATTTTGGTTATGAACTCCCAGCAGGGACCCAAATAAAGATCCGAAGAGTTCCCACCCCCTGGAGCGAGCTTCATCCCCTTTGGTGTAAAAAAAACGCCCCCTAGCGTGACCTCGTTAAGCTTTTCTGCATTTTCCTCGTAAAACGGTAATTCTGACGAGAACATGTTATTTGACCTATATTCTTCATTAAGTACTGCATAAAATTGGTCTTATGAAGTTTTTGTCCATCTCCCACCCAACGCTGATAAATGACGTTCGAAAATGAGTTCGCTGTTCGGCGGCGGCGGTATCATTTAATACGAGTCGGCCGCACTATGAATTGCATAAATCAATACAGGGTGTCCCAACTAAAATTTGTACCCCCCAACAATTCCAATTTCAAAAGACTTAGAAGAAAACGCTCGAACAGGTCAATTTTGTCATCAAGGGGGGCCAAATTGTCCCAAACTTTCAAGTCTTAGATCTCACCCCTTTAGCCAGGGGAGCCACCCCCATTACTCATTACTTCATTAAAAATGCCATTCTTATTAGCATTACCATTCTCCTGACAATGATTCCCAATACCATCACCATGTATTTCTTCATTCCTATTCATGAAAAACGTACCTATTAACTTAAAACCACTAAAAAAGCATTTATGTTAAAAGAAAAGGGAGGTAACTATAAAATCTCAGAAATTGTTTGTGTTAGAAAGATATATTGAAATCCTCATGCAAAACCACAGTTTATTTTGAAACATGCCTTACATAACAAGACACTTATCTTTCATTTTTAGCAGTTGTGGGCGTAATAATTATCTCATTAATCAGTTGCCTTCTTTGCCTTTTATCAGCAAGAAGCTTTCGGTTTTGAACAGATTTAGAAGACAATGACACTTGTTGACGTTGGGGAAGATTTTGTGTAGGAACTGCATCTTCTTTCAACCCAAGATAAGGAGTGTAATTTAGAAGTACATGCTTTAAATTTACGATATAAGGGGCCGTCCATTAATGACGTGAGGTGTTTTTCTGTTAATTTGGACCCCTCCCTCCCCCTTGATGAGATTTGGTGAGATTTGGTGAAACCCCCCCTCCCCCTCACGTGAGATTTATCCCTTATAATTTTTAAATAATTAATTTTCATGTATGTTTATGTATTTTTCTAAATACCTAAGCACTAATACTGATGGAATATAAAAGGGAAAAATAATAGCGCGTTGAAGGGACACTATAACAAATGTATTTAAATTACATAACAATAAAAATAGACTACCTTCCCTAATTGTTTACTTACTCTATGGACATGGGCGTTCTGTATTGTTCGTTGAAAGATTTTTTAACGCGGCCGGGATTTCCACGAAAAGAGTCTGGTAAATAAATTATGCGGCAATTGTCTCAATTCGGGGAATTCCATACATAGAAGATATTTAATACTGTCTATACTCGAGATTGCTATTGTAATAAAAAAAATGTTTGCGGAAAAAATAGAAAACCTTTAAAAAAGTAAAATAATGAGTTTTATGTTTTTTTTTAATTCAATGTATTAATGTAAAAAGTTGACGTGAGATTTTCAATGACCCCCTGCTCCCTTTAGATGAGATTTGATGAGATTTTACTAGACCCCTCCCCCCCATTTTAAGCTGACCCCTAATCACTCTCTCGGAAATGTTTTGAACAAATAACAGCGGTTTTCTCATTAAATTTGTCACTTCGGTTGCTGGAGAGGATCCATTGTTTGCACAAGTCACAATTTTTTGGGAATGAATGGTCTTTCACTGATTTATCAGTGGGATGTTTTTTAGACTTGTTATTGGAATTAAATCCGAATACGGCACAACGCATTTTGATTGATATTACTCAAATAACACACTATAACCTGCGAAGCACCATATAGCAGCAATGCAACTTTTGCAAAATCGGTCTGAGTGTGACGTTTCACGCGTCAAAATTAAGGACCGCCCCTTCGGCGCAGCATCCTATCTCTAAGTTATTTGTATCGTGAGTCCAGCCCAAGGGGCCCCCCTGGGCCCCATGTCCAATGTAAAAAATACTTTATGACTTATTCCCATACCTACCAAATATTAAAAAAATACTTCATAAAAATCGGTAGAGCCGAAAAATTAGTCCAGCCCAAGGGGGCCCCCTGGGCCCCCATATCCATGTGAAAAATACTTTACGACCTATTCCCAGACCTATCAAATATACAAAAAAAAATCATAAGAATCGGTCGACCCGAAAAACCGGTCCAGCTTAAGGGGGCCCCCTGGGCCCCCATGTCTATGTGAAAAATAGTTTACCACCTATTCTCATACCGGCCAAATATACAAAAAAAAAAAAATCATAAAAATCAGTCGACCCGAAAAATCGGTTCAGCCCAAGGGGACTCCTGGGCCCCATGTTCATGTGAAAAAAAAATTACGATCTATTCCCATACCTATCAAATATGCAAAAAAAGAATTCATAAAAATCGGTCGACCCGAAATATCGATCCAGCCCAAGGGGGGCCCCTGCGCCCCCATGTCCATGTGAAAAATAGTTTTAAACCATCTCTGGATTATGTCGATTAAAACAAAAAAAAGTTATTCAAATCGGTAAAGCCGTTTTTGAGTTTTAGCGTGACATACGAACGGCGATTCATTTTTATATAAATAGAAGAAGAAGATAAAAGATAAATAATAATTTATACATTACTTCTGAAGTATACTAACAAGTTCTAAATTAACCTGAGGGCTGAGGGTTTTTGAATTCTCCTTACTATATTCCTTCTAAATCATACAGAGTCCTGAAAATTCAAGGAATTCTGACCTAAATCGTTATCCCACGATGATTCTTGAACAGCTCTTAAAGTTCTAAAAGTTCTTGAAAATATAAAAAGGTTTTTGAAAAATCCTCAAACAAATCAGAAACTGAAGCCTTCTGAAAAATATTTGAATCCTAAACAATTCTCGAGAGTCATGAAGTGTACTGTAGCTTCCTGAAAAAGCTGAAAAATCATAAAAGTTTCAAAACATTTCTGAGGAATTCGGTGAAATCCTGAAAAACCCTGATGAATGATTTAGCTGAGAATTTCATATACGTATGAACAGAAAAATAATCGTGGAAGAAATACAACTATAAAGAGATTACCTGTATTTCCGGTGACTTTCCGTAACACGTGGTGAATTTATTGATGACTGGATTTTTAAATTGAACACACAACTTGAAGAACACGTGGTGCGAATAAAATAAAATTTTACAAATTAAAAAAAAAAATGATAAGAGCTTGCTGCAAGGGGCGTTGTTCTGCTTTGTGAATTACATCAGGTTCCGTAGTTCAACGGCGAATTAAAACATGGTCAGATTAGGGATTTAAGCCAACCAATGGGGTCGTCCCACAATTTTCAAAAACAGCTTTTTTAGAAACTAGAATTTATTATACCCCTATTTTTTTGTTTATACGAAATCACGCGTTTACTAGGTAAAAAAAATCCGAAACATTTGTCTTATTTGAAACGCGCGCCTTTTTGTGACGTCAATACCAGACAAAAATCAAGTTACTAGACGTGCCGACTAATGAGAATGCTCCCCCGAAATTATGTCACAAGAGGCGGTAAATGTACAGCGTTTGAAACTGTTGCCGAAATTGCGATTTTTGATACGCTCTGTTATCTTACAAAATAACTTATGAAACAACAGAACACGTTTTAGGGCTTCATGTTACATACATGTTACATTGAAGAGAAACCTAGAGAAAACAGAAGTCATGACAGTGTCAAAGAGAAAAATAATATTTAGAAGTTTTAATGGATAATAGTGGAGTGCGGGATCAAAAATCGTATAAAGAGTTTCAATAACTGCTATTATGCAATGAAGAGTATTTTTCGGGGGAAGGAAATGGAAGACGGGTTTTTACCAGGGATTCTCAATTTTACTCTTCTCATTTTGCTAGACTACTTGTTTCCCACTTTTGTAATTTTTCAGTATATGAGTTTTTGATGTTTTCAATTTATTGGTTTCCCATTTCTGAAGCACCCAGTATTTCAATTTCACAGTTGTGAAGTTTCCCAAATTCGCAAGTTCCCAACTTCAATTTTCAAGATTCCTCAGACGTAAATCGCAATTTCTATAGGTAGCAGCAGTGGAAGGCCACATTGACATCCATTTGGGTACAAAAAATCAAAAGTTAAGGCAGCAGAATTTAGCAAATTGTTTATTCGCCTATTTTGTCTGTGATCAAGAAATAATAGAGGACCAAGGACCGCACTAGAAAATTGTTATCAGTACATCATTGATAATGGAATTGACACAGCTTATGATCAAATAATCGATCAGTGTCGTTAAAACCTGAAAATATTGGTGCAAAAATTAATACTTAATATGGCATTCCCGAAGGAGACGAAGAGGAGTTAGCCGTTGTTGGCACTATAGGAAATGTTGCAGTTATGGTACAATCATGCAGTTACTGTGATTGGTTATGGCGAAGAAAATGGACAAGAATATTGGTTGGTGAGGAATTCTTTGGTGATGATGAATATATTTAAATGGCTAGAAATAGGGATCATCCGATTGTTTAGTAAAATTATTTGTTATTGTTTAAAACACACTTTTTACAAGCACCAAAAATCATCATAAAGTTTTGAACTATTTGTGGTCCAAATGCTACCCTATACTGTGATTGAAAGTAGAGAGGAATAGAGAAACGACACTTAAAAGTGAGGTATTGTTATGTGCATCACAATCTCTAATTATTGTAACCAATGAAACTTTATCTATTCTGTTTTTAAAACCTCTTAAAGAGTGCTATTATTCGATAGCTTGTAGCTAGTCATTGTAGCAGACGTTTACGAAAATGAAACACTCATTTCTTTTGATGCTATTAATTTTTGTTGAAGTTAATTCCAGTTTGAAAGAGTGGGAAGATTTCAAAGTAAGTGACAACTTTTGTAGATAAGTTATAATCAAAACGTCTTTAAGGCTATTTATGGAAAAGAGTACGCTAATAAAAAAGACGAAAACTTCCACAAGAAAACGTTTTTGAAAAATTTTAAACTAATTGAAGAACATAACAGACTATACGAACAAGGACTTGTTGGTTTCTCGATAAAAGTGAATAATCTTTCAGATCACACACAAGATGAACTAACTTCGCCATCAAAATATAAAAGCGATCATGTTATCCGATCCACAAGAAAGAGCAAATCAATTTTTTTACCAGGCGAAGAAATTCCAGACAGTATAGATTGGAGAGACTATGGAGTTATAACACCAGTTCCAGATCAAATATTCTGCGAGTCTTGTTGGGCTTTCGCTGTTGTAAGTTTTCAGTCAATTTGATGACTTTTTAAGAACTTAGTTCATGTAGGTTGGTACGATAGAAGCCCACATAGGCATATACAATCAAAAAAACGTGAGTCTAAGCCAACAAAACTTGGTGGACTGTGTTGATCCTCTCTTCACCTGTAATCAAGACTTGAAAAGAGACATGATTGAAAAAACATACCAATACATAATCGACAATAAGGGAATTGATACAGCCGATTCGTATCCCTATGAAACTTACGATGTCGGCAATTGTCGCTTTACCAGTGGTAATGTAGGTGGTACAATTGCCAGTTATGTAAACATTACCGAAGGTGACGAAGAAGAATTAAAAGCTGTCGTAGGTACTGTAGGACCAGTCACTGTATCAATCACAACTGACATGCACTGGTCTGCATATAAAGACGGAATTTATTACAACAAAGATTGCATGAACACCTCCAAGATTTTTAATCACGCCGTGGTTGTTGTGGGTTATGGAAGTGAGAATAGCGATGACTATTGGTTGGTAAAAAATTCGTGGGGAACTTGGTTTGGACAAGAGGGGTATATTAAAATGGCAAGAAATAGAGACAATAACTGTGGAATTGCGTCGATTGCACGATATCCAGTTTTGTAACTTAATCTTGTCGCACAACCTGTTTAGATCAAATGTTGAAGTACTTTTACAAAAATTGTTTTTGATATGCATATACAATCAATGGCGCAATATGATTATGCTTATCTATGAGGTGTTTGGAATCTCAGAACAACCCAGTGTCATCAACTCCACACATCGCTCGGAATTAGATAATTTAGCTGTGAAGGTGATTTTGAAAATGGTTCGACCGAATGCAGACCTCTCTAACATTACAATTCAGCGCCTAGGCCGTCCTCGTTCTGCAGACCCCAACAAACCTAGGCCTATGAGAGTTACTCTATGTCAGGAATCAGATGTCTCAAATTTAATTTTTAGCGCTAAGATTCTTAAAAGCACTGCCTGCAAGAATATTCAGCTATCATTCGGTCGTACCCCAAAGCAAATTGCAGAAGTGTTTTTCCTCGTCCTTGGCTCGCGACCATGAAGAACACCGTCTTGGATCTTGGTCTCGATAAACTGATAAACTAATTGGCTAAATTTCCTTGAGTTATTATAAATACCAACTCTTACTCAAAAAATCACGAGGGTACAGTTTGAACAGATGCTAGGACGTGATGGCAAAAAGGAAAGGTTTTTATCAGGTTTTACATTCCCAGAATTTCTTTCGTGCTCACGCCTGCCTTTTGGCGTTTACCCGCTTGATCATTGACATACAGGGTTGATTGAAATACAGCATATCCGCATCAATTTGTATGCTTTTCTTATTTATTAATTATTGTAACAGTATCTATCACCACAAGTAATCCAGAAAATAATTGTTGTCAAAATTTAATTGAATAAAATTTCAAATCTATAAATAGCTGCAATACTACAGTTAGTAAGAAAAAGAATATATTCTCAATACAGTTTTGTCATAAACTTTATGAGTTAAAAAAACGAATACACTGCTAGCAATAAATCATTTCATTGAGATAGTTTACGAGATATGAGCGAAAATGTTTTCCAGAGTTCACGAATTTTGTGCCAAAACACCATATTATCTTCGAAACGGTTGGAAATATCGAAGTGGGGGTTATACCGTTGGATTCATTTCTATTATAAAACATGCATTCTAAGGCGTTTCGGAAAATTTTCAAAATTGAAGTTCAAAAAATTTAATATTTTCTTTAATCCTATCTTGCTGTTTTTTTTTAACAACTTTCACATGCTGTCCTTAGGTCCACCGCGGGTGCGGCAACTGACCCTCATTTTTCTGATTTATTGAACATTAATCAACCGCTAAAAATGAAATTCATTCGGTGTAAAATTCCTAGAAAAAATGCAACTCTACTCCCGGATTATTATAGCCATTACCCAAAACATATCTGAGAATCTTCAGAAATCGGCAATCAGCATATAAAATAGATTCAGACAAACTACTTTTTGCAGTACTAAATTACTAGCAAGACAATTTGTAAGAAATTACATACACACAATAATTTATATGGATATCGCAACAAATGATTCATATTTCCACAAATAGAATTGGATGAGAATATTTAAACAAAATTCTAATAAATAAGCTATTTCTGGTACAAACAAGCAAGTTTTAGAGAGGCAAAGGCAAGAAAAAAATCAAAAGATGGCGGGTATGTTTACGACAACGTCACCAGAACACACAATTATGGAGGATAGATTTGGCAGAAATATAAATATATAGAGGTTATACGTATTTCCGGTGACTAAAACGACGACACGTGGTTTCGTTAATCTGTTTCCACCCCTCTCCTAAAGTGAATTATTGAAGATTCTATTTTTAAATTGAACACACGCAACTTTAAACAAAATGAAAAACTCAAATGTAACAAATTCTAAAACAAAATTATAAGAACTGGTTACAAGGAGCGTTGTTGCCATCAAACCAGTAAAACAGTTGTCAGTTCGATCTTCCTTCTTTCGCCAGGTCGGGTAGGCAATTCAAGTTTCTCCTGTGTGAATTACAGGTTCCGTACTTCACGGCGGATTAAAACATGGTCAAATTTGAGATTTCTTAATAGATACTATCTATTTTCTACATGACTCAAACATATAATAGACTTGTTAGACTTTGTTTGTTTTCCATGGGCAATATGATGCATTGAAGATCTGATATATATCTGAAGAAAGGTTGGATAACTAACAATACACAGAGGTAAGAAATATTGCTTGATCGCTGATTTAGATATTGGTGCTTTCAAAGACATTGGTATACAAAAAATCATATGTAGAATATTTGGAAAATGGGGATGGATATCTGTGTAACACGTATTAATCGTAAAAATTAAAAATTAATCGTATAAAACTGAAAGGTAATCGTCAAATTTCCGTTACTATAAAACAAAACAAATTTTTGTGTAAATATATTTTCGGTTTTGACTATTAAAGTGGTATTTTATTCCCTATTAATGTGGGAATTTATTTATTTTTTAATTTAATTTTTATTTATTAATATTAACATTTAAATTAATAGGAACGAATTCATTATTTCCATTGGTGCTATTGACTGAAACCTTGCTGGTTGAATTTAGTTGGATACTGTATCGGAAGTTATATACTGTATCTCTTAGACCACCAATACTCTATTTAGGTATCACCGTACCGAGCAATTATTACCTGAAAGAATTTTCTTCTCTAATTTATTATTAGCTTAGACGGTTGGGAGGAAAGTTTTGTATGCATCTCTGGAATAAAGATAATATAAAGAATAAAAATAATTTGTGATAGCATCAGAATTGAGAAATATCTGAATACCAAACTGGTTTTGTCGCAAAAAATCTGCCTGTCTTCATCCATGCAGGTGCATCTGCATATGATACAGGGACGAAATAAATTAATTTGCAAGCGGGCCGAACAAGTGGATACATTGTTTTTTAAAGTTTTGTTCTTTTCAGTGCGCCTTTGTTGTTTTTCTTGCGTGTTAAGTGTCCACATTCGAGTATTTATTGATATTTTATTTATTATATTCATCTAACTAGTAATAACCCATAATGAATAATAATAATGATAATAATTACAACAAATGAACTATATAAAGTTTTAGATTAGATTAGATTAGGTGTTGAGGGGTGTGAGGGAATTTGCTCCCCGCACCGACACTTAGACCACATCGCGGGCCCATTGTGTCACCCCCTCGCGTCCCTCATTCCTGTCTCTCATCTAGCCATCCGACATTGTCGAAAAAAGCTAGGATGGTTCCACGCGAAGTACACCTCAAGTTGGCACAGCTGGGCCATGTCTCCCCCAGTATGGACTTTCTGGTCGAGGCGAGAGCCGGACATTCCCGTAGGATATGTTCGAGAGTCTCGTCGTCCTCTAAACACCCCCTGCACGTTGGGTCGTTGACCACCCCCATTACGTGGAGGTGTTTATTTAGCCTGCAGTGACCGGTCCAGATGCCCACCAAAAGGCGGAGTCTGTCCCTTGACAAACGCAAACAAGACTTGGCTCTTTTAAAGCAAGGATTTTTGATAAAAATCTTGCTTTTTCTGCAGCCTGTTGTCGTTTCCCATCTAGCACAGTGTCTAGAATGGGTGTCAGTTTTGATCAGGTTTGAGAGGTAGCGGTTGGCTGGTCGGATGGGCGGTTCGGTTCCATCCGGTGTTCCCGTTGCACCCTGTCGAGCCAGCTCGTCGGCCCTCTCATTCCCCTCATTACCGTTATGTCCTCGAACCCATCTTAGCTCAAAGACATTGTTTAGTGCTATTCTCGACAGTGCCAGATGGCAGTCATGTACCACTTGAGAGGTAATCCTGCCACTGGCCAGAGCCCGCAGAGCTGCTCGACTGTCGCTGAAGAAGCACATCGTTTTTTCACTGACATTGCGCCCAGTGATTTCTGTGGCACCCCTAAGAATGGCCGCGATCTCCGTCTGGAAAATACTGGCACATTCCCCTAGGGTTGCGCTGAGATTGCAGTTCATTTCGGAGATGTGAATTCCCGCTCCAGAGCCTGCTTTCGTTTTTGATCCATCCGTGAAGATTGAAATCTCAAACATCGGATGTTCTTCTGTATCCATATGCACTGCATAGGATTTGTCGAAAGCATATTGAGGACAGATACGGTCCGATCCCGCACCCAAGAGAGGTATTCTGTGGAGTCCCTCGCTCAAGATGCGGGCGTGCCCGCGTTCTGATTTCCCAGCTTTCCAAAGGTTACCTTCCCGCAGCCAGCGAGCGGAGGCAAGTGCCATGCCCTCCACGAAGAGATCGATGGGAGGCAAACACAGGATAGCCTCCAGAGCTGCGGTCCGGGTGGTTCTCATGGCGCCCGTCACAGCGACACATGCCATCCGTTGGATGCGTCCTAGACGTGTCATCGTTGTTTTTTGTCTGACTCTTTGCCACCAGACAATTGCTCTGTGTAGAGCCAGAGGGTAATCCTGGGTGTTAAACCCCAGGACCTTCCCACCGCTCTCCTACACTGCCACAGGGCGACGCTAGCTTTGTTTATTTTGCTCTCCAGGTGAGGCCGTTAAGGGAGGGCAGCCTTAGCTGTCCCATCTTCCTTCTGTTCGTGAAGAGGACTAGCTCTCTCTTTTGTGGATTCACAGCCAGAGCCTACTTCTTACACCATTTTTGTACCAGGCAGAGTGCTGTCGACGACTAACGTCGTAACTAGAGTCTGCATAAGGTCGCATAGTACATTTTCGTACTTACCAGTAAGCAGTATGTATCCGATAGTGTAGAATCCCGCCTCGTTGAGTGTGCATAGAAGGTCGTCCACTACTATGTCCCATAGCAATGGGGAGAGAACTCCCCCCTGAGGACAGCCCTTCTTAACCACTCCTCGAGTAGTTGCGTCCGCTACACTAACCTGTACGGTTCTGCAGTCCAGCACCCGCTGAATCCAGTCACGTACTGACGCTATCGAAGGTGGTTTTGTCAAAAGCCCCCTCGATGTCGATGAATACTCCTAAGGAGTATAGTTTGTGCTCCAGGGCTCCATCAATCCGCCCCACCACCTCGCGTAGAGCAGACTCGGTCGATTTCCCTGGAACATATGCATGTTGGTTGGGGTGTAATGGTTTGGCCCTTAGCACCCCATCCCTTATTTGGTAGTCGCATAGTCTCTCCAAGGTTTTTAACAAAAACGATGTGAGACTTATGGGACGGAAAGATTTCGCGAGAGAATAATCTCCTCGCCCTGGTTTGGGGATAAAGACAACTCTCACCTCCCTCCACATTTCCGGTACGTATGCGAGTACAATACATGCCCGAAAAATTATCACGAGGTTGTCCAGAATCTCCGAAAGTCCCCACTGTAGCAGGGCCAGAAAGATTACGTCCACACCCGGTGACTTGAAGGGTTTGAAAGCTCTTATAGCCCATTCTTTGCTAGTGTGGTTCACAATCCGCGCAGCCTCAGCCCAGTCCTCCAGGGAGGGGGCTTTCGGACAGCTTTGGATCGGATTCGCATCCGTTGTGACCACACAGCCCGGAAAATGTGTAGCCATCAGTACTTTGGCTGTTTCATCGGCAGAGTCCGTGTATGTGCCGTCCTCTTTCTTTAAGCTACCTACTTGCTGTCCCGGATCCTTTGACAGGATTTTCATCAGCCGGGCAGCGGTGGTGGTACATTCGAGGTCCCCACAGAATTTTCTCTTTGATGACCTCTGCTTAGAACGAACGTCTTTTTTGTATTGCCGCTGGTATTCTTTAAATTCGTTCCAGTCGGCTGCATTTTTGGTCCTTTTGGCCTTTTTGAATAGCTGCGCAGATAGGCTCTTCCCCTTTCCAGTTCCTTACACCACCATGTGGTGTTGTGGCCCTGGCGGGTGCCTGATCTCAGCTGACAAGCTTGCTCATAAGACGTCATCAGAGACCTAGTGAGGTCAGTGACTGCCCTCTCCAGTTCTCCGATCGTCTTAAGATCATTAGAGATATCGAGCCGACCCCTGACATTTGACAGGTTTTCTAGAAATAGATCCCTGTCAGTTTGTTTTGGGTTCTTGTACGGCTTCGGTAACAACTCTTTTGCTTCTAACGAAAACGTTATCCATCTATGGTCTGACATGGTCACTTGCGATGATACTTGCCAGTCCCTTATATGTTTGGAAATCTCTTGTGTCGCGAGAGTGATGTCTATCAGTCTGACACCTCGAGGTGACAAACGTAGGTTCGTTCCCTCGATTGAGTATTTCTAACTTTGTGCTCGTAAGATATTCGAGCAGTGCTGTTCCTCTGCTGTTGCAATCACCGCTCCTCCATACGATGTGGTGTGCTTTGGCATCGCATCCAGCAATGAGTTCAGCTCTTGGTGTTGCTGCAGGGATGACGCCTTCACGCCTCTGCCTCTGCAGCTTCTTTTTGGGACCCTGCGGTCCCTGGTTGGAGTTGTTTTTATTCTCCGAGCTTCGACGCCAGGGATACTCGAGAGATATAGCCCCCAGGAGGTTGTTGCACACAGCCCACGCGGTCTGCCGAAGCCGCCCACGCAGTTGCATGCCCCAATGCTCCCCAAGGGCTCACCCCGTCGGCCCTCTGACGGAACGACACAGCCGATTGATCGAGGTGGGTTAGTCTCGACCGCCCGTCTAAAGTGAAATCCGGGCCAAAGTGGCGTGTTGCCCCCCCCAAGGCCGTAGCCAAGATCAGGCTCAACCACCAGGATTCTGTCATTCACCCGCACGGGTCGCCACGCACGGCACAAACACGTGGGTGACTGTTTATGCACCTGCTATAAACACCAGTCACCATGTTGTTATAGTGGTACTTCATCCACGCGGCCAGTCACTTAAGACCAGCCCCCGTGCCCCCTGTCGGCAGACAGACGGTTTACGGTATGCGTCACGAGCTGGTCCGCGGCGAGGGGCTTTCGTTCAGCACAGCGGGGGGTTTAGATCTCGGACCTTTCTACTAACCCCCCACTAGGCAGAGTCAGAGACTCTTACCCATTCTCCTATCCGCCACCTGGAGACGCGCCTGGTAGGTAGCTCAACCCCCAGGTATATAAAGTTTAAATCAATGATATTTGTTAAAATAATACAAAAAATCAAACAAATCACTCAGTGATTGAATTACCTTGGCAAACTGGTTTAAAGCATAGAAACAAAGCTTACGACTTCGCTGGTCGTCTAGATAGCTTCAGTGCACAATGTCGTTTAGGGCAACTATAATAATTATTCCTCAAATGAAAATGCCTTCGACTCCCTACGGTCGCCTTTGGCATTTCTTGCATTATCGGGATTAAAATATACATAAATAACTACTATGTTAAAAAGCTAATGTTAAATATTTTCAGCTAAAGAAAATGACTGAAGGGAACAAAAAAAAAACTGTGGATTGTAAATAAGATTGACAGAATTTAAATATTTATGATCCAAAATGAAAGACTGAATGAAATATTTATTGCTTTCCAACTACAGGGCGATTATAAATGATTTTCCATCAAGTTGGCTTTGTCAAATATAATAAATAATATAATATTAAAAAATATATATAAATATGTCAACGTAATTTTAACGACCATTTGAAGCTTATTTTAATCACTTAGTAGGCAAGCAACAATTTACTCCTTGATCATTGTGCACAGTGAATATTGTGCATTTTAATGAAGCGGCAAATAGTATTTATATTTTCCAAAACCAACTTGATGGAAAATCATTTATAATAACCCCGTATAACGAATTAGTGTGTATTATTTTGGATTCACTTAAAACCAGTCTACAGCTTTTAGGGCATGATTCACACACCTTCTCTTTCGATTTGTGACTTCTCAAGTGTTTTTTAAATTTTACAGTCAAAAACAATTAAACAAATCTTTTTACCCTTAAATACAGTAACACAATAAAATACGCTAAAATGGAAGCAAATTTGGACTTTCTTCTCGTACTCCTTTAATTTACAGTGTTGTTACAGTATACGTATTTCAGAAATCGGTAGAGATTTCAATGCAAAAAATGCATTATACTCCGTGATCATTTCCAAAGGAATGTAAGTATGTAATCGCTAAGCTATTAAAAAATATTTTTAAGGTAAACATGTCAAGTTCTAAAGGTAGCATTCATCTTCATCTTTAGCAGTAACCATTGGAATAAATACCGATATTGAATATTTCATACAAAATTTATAGTCACATCTGCATTTTAAATCAGTCGCATCTGCATTCAGCTTTCTCAGGGGTTTTCAAATTGTCGTTGATTAGTCTATGGATCAAACTATGCACAACTCAAGCTAAGGGTCTGTATAACTTTGAATTTAGTAAATATCTTTAAATTCTAGAATTTCTCAGATAATGACTGGTGTATTGTGGCATAGATGAAGGAGTTAAAAAGATTGCCAGGCTAAATGGAAGTACGTAGCCAATGAAATTAGTTAGCAGAAATGAGGGACAGAGGGCGCAGTCAATAGATTTCTAAATAAATTCTTTTGAAATGAGAGTATCGTCCCGTGGAGGACGTGCGGTATCCAGGGATGGATTGACCGATTTTGCCGCTGCCAGTGTGTAGAGTTCTGGGCATCGCCCGTTTCCTTTGTCAGATATACTGGTACAAAAAAACTATATTGGCAGTAAAGACGCTTATCGTCGGCATTTTTTCTCCAATGGGAAAATAATAAGACCTTTTGTTTTTGGCAAGAATTTAAGTTTGAATTTCTCTCATCTTCAAAATTTAAATAACTTCCACCGCATATCGAATTAGATATTTTATGTGCCTTTGCTTACAACACAATAAGGTGAAAACATCGGGTTGGGATTTAAATACACGTTTTAATATTTTTGTGGAAATGTAGTTCCTTATATTAATGCCAAGACTTGTTTTGTTTATAATAGTGCACTTTTAACTTTACTGGAAGCATATTTTTAAAACTTCATAAATTTGTGGCGACGGAATTCGCAGATAAGTGCATAGACGCTGCTTTATAAGAGAGTGATTTTGGCCTGAGTTTAGTTTTTATTTGTGAGCAAATGTCCGACATTTAAATTTTTTGAGACAATGGTGTACAATAAACCCAGGTGTATAGTTTGCGACGTGATGTCTAATTTTGAAACTAAAACATGACGAAAACTTACGACGAAACTTAGAAGCAGATGGATTGCGTTAAAAACCTCCCGTGCTCCTAATAACAGAAAAAAAATCCAGCCAATCCTGACAGAGCCGACGCCTCATCAAATATTCAAAATCGTGCCTGATTTGGAGATTTTGAAGATCATTATAATCCAAGCAAATTATACGAAAAAACGACGAATAGAAGAAAATAATTCAGAAGTTTTAAAATTTTGATTATGAACACCCAAGAGGGACCCAAATAAAGATCCGAAGAGTTCCCACCGCCCGGGGGGAGCTTCTTCCCCTTTTGCCCAAAAAACCGTCCCCGCGTGTGACCTCATGAAGCTTTTCTGCATTTTTTTCGTAAACGTTAACTTTGACGAGAAAATGTTATCGGACTTGTTCTCCATTCAATTCTGCATAAAATTGGTCTCATGAAGTTTTTCCCTCCCTTCCACACAACGCTCATAAATGACGTTGCAAAATGAGTAGAATTTTCAGCGCGAAGGCAAAAATTGGTCCACCCCCGTTTTTTGACAAATAACAATTTATTGCAAATGTTTTATTCAATATGGACCTTGTACAGAAAAAACTTCTCAACAATTTTGTTTCTATACATTTTTTGCTCCCACTAATGGTTTTCGAGATAATCGGGGGTTATAGTGCGCTGGAAACGATACTCATTTTCCAACGTCATTTATGAGCATTGGGTGGGAGATATGCTACTTCATGATACTCCATGAGACCAATTTTATGCAGAATTTAATTAAGAACTTAAGCCCTAAAACATTTTCTCGTCGGAGTTACCATTTAGGAGAATAATTGCCTTTTTCTAAAAAAAGAAACCGACTTCAAAAAGCGAGAAATAAGTCAGTACATGTATTATTACATGTGCTACCTACTGATCTGTTTGAAATCGGTGCCAAGCCAAAGAGGTTAACGAATTTGTAACCTATTGTCATTATACAAATATATCAACAACGTTATAGCGCATCAAAAATTCAATATCAGGCAACGACGTCTGCCCCGCACGTGTCTGCCCGCTTGGGATGTTTTGCTCAGCGCGAGCCTCCCACCCACGCTCACGCATTCCGGCGCGCGCGCGGTGGGACTTGCGATGTGACGGGAGCGGACAGCCTGTCTATCTACTACCTATTTTTTTGGCTTGGCACCGACTTCAACCAGATCAGTAGGTAGCACATGTAATAATACATGTACTGACTTATTTCTCGCTTTTTGAAGTCGGTTTCTGTTTTTTAAAAAGCTAATTATTTTACAATTTTAAGTGATGGGTAGCCTAGTAAGGACGCTGCTCGAATGTGGAAACGACGGCTGGTTGAAAATGAAGATGAAAGACGCAAACTATAAAAAATTAGAACCAGAAATACTGAAACAATGATGAATTAATATTACCACCTGAAAAATCTAAGGCAATGATGACTTCCAGACGCAAAGACCTGCATAATTATTATTAAACGACTACATTTGAGAGAGTTGATAATAATTATAAAATGTTAGGTTTTCGCCCGATTCCCATGCGATCACCTCATCAGGTCCAGACTTGCTGACAATGGGACTACCTCCGGAGTACACCCTTTCAAATAAAAGAGGAATTTTCAAAATCGATCCACAATTGACGAAGAAATCGGTAAACATACATAAAAGAGAAAGTTTGAGAATTTCCCTCGATTTCTATAGGATCACCTCATCAGATCCGGACTTGCTGACAATGGGACTACCTCCGGAGTATACCCTTTCAAATAAAAGAAGAATTTTCGAAATCGATCCACAATTGACGAAGAAATCGGTGAACATACATAAAAGGAAAAATTTGAGAATTTTCCTCGATTTCCATGGGAGCCCTTTATCAGATCCGGACTTGTTGACAATGGGACCACCTCTGGAGTATACCCTTTCAAATAAAAGAAGAATTTTCAAAATCGGTCCACAATTAACGGAGATATCGGTGAACATACATAAAGGGAAAAAAAAAACATACATACAGCCGAACATAGAACCTCCTCCTTTTTTGTAGGGGCGGCAAAAAATAAAAAAGCATAGGAAAAAGCAAGGGCGAGGGCACTATTTTATAATGTGGCGGGACTAAGAAAGAAAAGAAAATTTCTGAAGCTATGTGAGGTAATTGGAGATACGGGGTTTAACAGAACATGGATAGATGAACAAAACTGGGAAAGAACAGAAAAACTGCTACCAAAATAATTTTAAACGGGAATGTTAGGGGTCTAGAGGAGAAGCAACAGGGGGGAGTAATAACGGGGGAAATCGGAGAAAGAGGAGCCAGAGATTTGGGGAGACGAGAAAGGGGATGGCCAAAGAAAATCAAAGCAGAGCTGAAGAAACAATGGGAGGAAGAAGGACATAGACGGCAAAGGAGAAACGGTACTAGATTAGGGAATAATAAACGAGAAAGAAAGAAAGAAAGAAATAACAGAACAAGGCAATGATCAAAATACGGAACTAAAAATTTCCCTCTATTTCCATGCGAACCCTTTATCAAATCCGGACTTCTGCAGTATACCCTTTCAAATAAAAGAAGAATTTTCAAAATTGGTCCACAATTAACGGAGATATCGGTGTACATACATAAAAGGAAAAAAAATACATACATACAGCCGAACATAGAACCTCCTCCTTTTTTGTAATCGGTAAAAACGGAGATAAGCTTCTTGGTCACACTCAGGAGCGGTCTTTAGGACAAAAGGGGATGAAGCTCGCCCCGAGGGGATGGGAACCCTTCGGATCTTTATTTGGGTCCATGCTGGGAGTTCATAACCAAAATTTCAAAACTTGATAAATTATTTCTTCTAAAAAGTCTAATTTGCTTTGACTATTAACACTGATCTAATATTGACAAAATTACGGCCGGTGTTAGATGGAGAAATTCTTCTTGCGGATGAGAACCGTGTCATGTTGATAGTTCTTCTCCTCATCCGGGAGAAGAACACAGGCCCGAGGACGTTTTAATAAAATAATAATAGATCCGCCTGTATACTTACTTATGCTAAAGGCTGCGTAGTTTACAAGTGTCCATTCGCGATTTGCAACCAGTTATTATTCTTGAAAGGTTGTTGGAATGAGTTGATGAAAACTAACAATAAAACTTACTTTTGCCCAATTGTAATTTGCAAAAATCCATTTATTACCCGCTTTTGGTGCCATATCTTATATTTGCACACTGAAATCAAACTGAAGCCGGTCCTGTTCCGCCGACCGTCATCACCTACTTCAAAGTAGACCGCCAGGCAATGCCGGCATATAGCTGTCTCTTTTGATTGCATCCGCAGAAAGTGCAACGTACGTCTTAGAGTTTAATACCCGCTGTTTATCTCAAAACAATTAGTTTTGTCTACGCAACATTCTTCTTTATCTCTTTCTTTTCTATAATGTTTCATTTAATAATGCACATTTTGTGTATTTTTTTATTTGAAACATTAAATTCGATTGTGCTGCCAGCTGAATTCCATTTCCAAAACTAACATATTTTTAAACTACATTGTCTGACCATCTTCTACTGTTTAACCTATGATTGTGGTTAACCTTTTGAACATTTACTGCTTGTAATCGGTACACATTCGGTTTTTAATAATTTCGCTACACAAACAGTCACAACAAAACATACACTCACAAATTAACATTCTTCCTAAATCAAATGGTTTAGTGTCGTTGTAAAAGAAGAAAATATGGCGATACCGGCCACTATTGTCTAGAAATTACCTGGCTTATCTGGAACAATTTTATTGCTCACGTGGGCTGTGTGCAATTACAGTATGGGATATGTATGCAGATTTAATGCAAAGTGATTTTTACTTTTTAATTTAAATAAGTGATCGACTTGCGTTGCTTGTGGTTCTAATAGCGCTGAATTCCTTTATGGTTAATAACATGTTGGGGAAAGTAAACTAATTGTGCGTACAACAACGTTGTTTCATTTCAAGTAAATAATTAATGATAAGGCAGTTTTAAATAGTAGGTCTTATCTTCAATAAAAAATTTGAGCACTCAGAGTTATTGATGAAAAGCATCATAGGAATGCGCGAAACATGAGACAAGGACATTGCACAGCCGTAACTTAGATAACAGGACCAGAACATAATTTTAGAGATAAGAGATAATAGTAATATGAAAAAATAATGTGAAATCAGCTTATTAGACAATAAAAGTTCTAATTTCATTGATCCAGTAAAGAATCATCTAACACCTGTTGTAACATCAGCATGATATTCTTAAAAAGCATCAACACAACAACAACGTGCGTTCAACAAAAATCGACGACGAAGCAAGAATTGGCTTCAGTGTCTGGCCTCGTGGATGACGCACCACCATCAAAACCTCCCCAATCAAATAACCTGACATGTCACATGTCAGATGACAAATTTGTTACCATCTACGCCATACGTTATTTAATTTATGGCCCCCTTGACGTCGTTTTTTGTTGAACGCACTATACAAATATTATAGACAATGCTCATTCTGCCAAGGATTGAATTCCATTTGCAAACTTCCAACAAATTCTAATTGACCTGCACTAAAATCAAATGTTATTTGACAGTTCAAAAGTAGAAGTTTTAAAATTTACCATTTAATCAATGCCACTTTAATCAGATTAAGAATGAAATGTCTAAAAACTTGAGAATTTTGAGCTGTTTTTAAACGATTCATACATCAAGTAGGTTTATAAATAATATAAATTCGCAGACATTTTGATGTGTGAATTATTTATAATCACCCGATATGTTCTTAGTGATATGACGAAAACTTACCCTTAACAAATCCTGTCACCGTTTTGGTAGTAAGGTAAGGGTACCTAAGTAAAAAAATTGGGAAATACTTATACAATGTGATCATCTAGATCTCAACGTACCTCTTATTTAAAGACAAGTTTTCTTACATTAATCTGTGATGACCTGTACATAGTAAATCTAGTAAATCTCCAACCAACACTTAATAAGGTGTTGCTATTAAATGTTACCTAACATCATAGCTAACATAGGTATAGCCAGTAACATCAGAGTGGTATTCACTGGACTTCATACAGAATACCGATAGGATGCATTCAAGCTCGTTATGCACGTTAAGCTTACTTATGAGGGTCGTAAGTTTGGCACATACAGAAGATGAATCTTTTCAGGAGAAATAAATGTATAGTTTGCATCAGTCACACCAGAATCGAGGGCACACTTTCCCTTAGATATACAGAAAGCCTCTGTAAGTCTTACTAAATGTTTGAATAGTCTCATTTTATAGAAGTGTGATATAATAAAGCAGTCACAATTTAATTAAGTATTGAAATTTCGTTTCGTGATAATAGGCACTTGACGGTTATATCCCGCAGTAGTAAATTAGAATTGTTGTAAAAAGCCAATGAAAAGTAGGACAATCAACTGATAATTATATGGTGTTAGGACTAGAAGTTTGGATAAAGCTTCTATCCACCAGAATGAGAGAAGCAGGCTGTCCCTTGCTTACATTGTCCTCCCTGTTATTTTTTTTAAGTATTGAAAAATAATCGTTAGTGTACATGTACAAAGATCGAAAACGAAATTAGCCAAAGTCGCTTCTCGTAGTTCAATAACATTATTTATGAAATGTCAAATTTAACAAGGTCGTGATATTAGATAACTGAAAAATGTATGTATACAATTAATGAATGAAATAAAACGAGTACCATCGACGATAAGTCTAATCAAATTATTCAAAAGTTAATTAACTTCTTATTCATTTAAGTTTTCAATCGATAACAAAACAATATTAAATATTAATAAACAATTTTGGATCAAAACATATCTATACTCGTCGCAATTTAATTAATCATTATAATACAACAATGTTAATCCGCAAGAATTTTGAAGGTAAGAAAAAGTTTATCGGTTTCAAAATGTAAAAAGTTCCTTCATATTCACAAAAGTTGGTTTGTAATGTACCTTAATAACTCTATCGCTAATGTAAAATGACATATAGGAAATACAGGAAAAAAGGTTGTTTAACGGACCTATTGAAAAATTTTCACTAAATTCACATAAATGATAAGCTGGTCACCTGACACCAATAAACTATTGAACAAACCACGAATGTTATGACCCATAACAGACCTATAGATGTCTTATGCACCTCGCTCTACGAGTTCGGATTTCAATCTGACATCTGCGGCTGTAATAAACGTCATAACATTTCTAAATATGTTAATAGATATAACACTACCCAACGTGTCTGTAAATAATGTTTGTTAAGGCAGGGAGTGACAATTCTTTTGTTCATAATTCATTATTATTTTTATTTCATACTGTGTCATATTTGTTAGTTTTACGTCAGAGTTTTGAGTCCGGAAAATGGGACTTTACAGTACAAGTCCTGTAAAAAAATACAACCAACAATTCAAGCTGTTGTCATAGATACTCAATTCATGGATGTTTAAATTCTGAATTCCAGTTTAATTTTTTTAAATGAAAACAATGATTTAGTATCTGTAGCATGAAATAAAACGCATTACGACATACGTCCGGAAACTTTTACAGTAACTTGTCTCAAAATTCCAGACTCGGCTCCTTCGTCGCCTCGTCTGTAAACATTTCGACTCGTTACTGTAAAAATGAATTTTCCGGACTTATAACGTAAATTACTATTACAGTTGTGGAATCAATATAATCGGCTCTAATAACTACTGTAGTATACATAAATTAATAATCCTTAGAAAGTTTACGTTATTATTAGAGAATTTTGATGCTAACATCCGAGCAACCGCGAGTAAATTTCTCCTTGAATAAATACAAATCCCATCATACTCTAACATAACATATCCTAAGCATATGCAAAGGAGAACATGATTGACACATGGTGTTTATATGATATAAAGTCATACCAAAAACTTTTGAGTCTAACTTGGGTATTCGTCTGCCGAATGTGCACAAATTGCAATCAAATATAAAATAAACTAGTGCAAAATAAAAAACCTGCTCTCCGATTTGTACACGTGCTATTCAAAGATCGGCCGCCAACAATCAAAGAATGCCGCCGCTTGATTGTCGATCAGCAGGTTTTTTATTTTGCACTTGCTTATTTGTTCTATATCACTATTTCCCTGACGCTTATAATAAATACCATATTATGATCCATGATAATGATAATAGAAGTGAAATTTTTGTGTGTCATATAGAAATAAACATAGACCTAGAAGGAGTCATTTCATTTATCTCTGACGTCATTTCCGGTTGAACTTATGTTTAAAAAAAAACTAAAAAGTAATAGAAGAATAATAGGGTTGTAGATGAGTTGGATACAGCACTCAGTATTATTTTATTAATACCAAAATAGAGATCAACGAAAAGCCACTCCTGTGTCATATAAAGGGACTTGACAAGTTGAACATGCTTTTGCTGTTTTATTTTTAAAATCGGTAACGGATAAGTTTCCAGATCTTAGAGGTGCCTTACCATATTTAGCTAGTATTACACTGGGCTACAAAAAAATGTTTTTTGCTTGTTTTATGCTTAATTGATACCATTTCTATTTCATTTAATTTCGCTAAACACGTACATAATAACAAAAATACTCAGTTGGTTACAGTTTTTAAAAGCACTCAGATTTTCTTTTCTTGCTTTGTCGCTTGAATTTTGCGTCTGCTGCATCGCGAATAGATAGCCAGCAGTAATCCGCCAACATGGTAGTTCTTTGATACCCCTTTTTCCATTGAGGAAATATCTTGGTAGAACCGCTCACCATGTTCGTCGCTAAGGGCGCCACAATTTATGGGGAAAAAGTTAAGATGGGAATGTAAAAAGTGCACGTTCAAAGTTAATTGCACCCCATATTTTTGTAGACCATTAGGAGATTTTCCACCAAATGTACATAATTTTCAGCTCTTTGGTTGTCCAAAAATTGTTTTCTATGGTTGCTAGATCTTTGCAATGGCCGTTAGACTCCTATGATAAATATGAAAAAACAAAAAACAAAAATTTCTGCATCTCAAAAACGGTAACCAATGAGCATTTTTTATTGTCATTTTTGAATTTAACATGGTACACAAGGTATGAATTCGTTACTTATGTTCAGAAAACAAAATGGCTGTTGCCCAGTGTTATCTATTATTCTATTATCAAACTGGTCAACTCCACCCATGTATACTTACATATACATTGATCGTGTCAATAAGAGCCCTGACTTTTGCCATGCGATCAGATAATAATATCAATAATTTCGTTGTTATCATCAATTTGAAGATTTCTAAAAATGTTTCAAATGTTTTCTTCTTCTCATGGAGTTTGTAAAAAGCCGATTTTGTTTCAAGCTGGTTTCGATTGAGGCCATTACAGTCGTCATCTTCTGAATCCTCATCGGTATCATTTCTAACATCCGCAGGTGGTGTAACAAAGACGTCGTATTTGTAGTGGGTATAATCTTCTATATTTTGTAATTTCATTTCATGAACAGACAGATCAGATGTTCCTATATAAACATATATACAATAATATGCCTAATAAAAGATAATATTTGTAGTTATTTACCGCTGCCAGTATTCTTTGAAGGAACTCATTCTTTTCACTTTAAATCACTGTAAGAAGTAATATAAAACAGCCTACCATAATGCAGTATATGTAAACCAATGGTAAAACAATTGACAAACTATCAAAGTGTTTAGTGGGTCGTTTTCGACGCAGCGTAATTTAGACTGCTATAAAAAGAAAAAAAAAACAAGATATTTTTTTGTGTCAGCTTAATTGTTTGATTGTTTATTCCTTTATAAAAGTTACTATATATTCAGTTTTTTAACTAAAAAATAACGACAATAACAAAGGCCCCTGGTACAGGATGCCCCATAGGGGCCCTTTGAGACATGGGGACCTCTTTAGACATGTGGGAGCCTTTGCGACAGGGGGGCTCAAGGGGGATTTTTGAGACACGGGGCCCCCCATGAGTCATGAGGGCCGTCTTAGATTTGTGGGGGACCTTGCGACAGGGGGACCCAAGGGGGCTTGCCCCATGAGGCCCCCCTGCAACAGTAAGCAATGAAAATATTTCGTCGGCGGAAAAAGTTTCGTTTATCACACGGCCAGACATTGTTTTGCAAGTGCTTGCACTTGTGAAGTCTCGGCTAACGCCTCGCCTCCACAAACTGTGCTCGCACTTGCAAAATGACAGTTTCTGGCCTTGTAATAAAATATACTTATACGCAATGGGTTATTTAGGCAAGACCCTATCGCCCCTGCAGCCCCATCGACGTCTCCATGAGAGTTCACTTTGACCCGAAGACTCTCGCGGCAGCTGTGGTAGTGCGCATTGGCGCCCAACGTGGGGCTATGGACTAGCAAGGCTGCTGGGAGACTCCTGCATAAACACCAGGACCAAAGCAAGGAAGATGAACCCCGAAAGTGTAAAATCATCCAGCAGCAACACCCAAACAGCCAAGGTGCCCAAGGGAGCCGCCAATTCGATTAAATTAATTTCAGTTTAGTGGACTCAAAGAATGAAATATTTTTAAATAGCTCCAATTTCTTTGATAATTCCCAATGAAACCTAAACCTAAACTACAATATACCCATTTGTATAATTATGATAATAAATAATTATAATTTTTACAATGTTGTTCACCGGATACACTATTGGACACTATTTCTATAAAGTATTTCCACAACAACGCATCCTAAATGCTAAAAACTGTTTTCTTGTTTTATTATTAAATTCTTGATGTTGCACCACAATAGCAAGTGAAGTATATTGTGTTCGAATTTACCTGTTTTGGAACTGATATATTTGGCACGAATTATCACTTCAAATACTTTTCACATTTATTTGCCAAGAAGTCAAATTTTCATTAAGAATAAGTGTCAAAAGATCGTAAAACAGAGATTACATTGTTATAATCAGATTGATAAACAATATTTTTTTCGGAATTGCATACAAATTGTAAAACATATAAACTAGAGGAGCAGTTTATACTTTATATCATCATAATAATATGTATCATCTCACTTTTCACAACTCTGATGATGTTTCCATCGTTTCTCCATTAAATTTTGAGATAACATTTATCACAGTGAGAATACAACAAAATTAACAAACAATATCCGATGCAACAGATATATGTTGAGCGATGTAACATACTTATCCATTGCCCTCTTATACCGCTAGGTGTCGAAGGGGTCGTAGTGAGTTCATTCCTATTTTCATGTACGGATGCGATTTTCACTATACCACTACGTTAGATTTATTTATCTCACTACTGTACTGCTACCTAACCCTGCATCCCCAGAAAAATTTCTTTGGCAAATTCGAGGCTTGAACCTCACTCGAACCGACTGTAACTACAAGGTGATTTTTATCTAGTGGCCTGTGCAGAGTACATGTTTAACTTTTTTCTGAAAAAAAAAAAAAAACTGATAGGACGATTGATTAAATTGTAAAATAATTTTGGTTATCAAACTGTCTGTTTTCGCCCATTTCAAGTTTACATGTCATACAATAACTGAATCATTCTTCATAAAATGACATACAGTGTCACAAGTGAATCAAATTTGATGTTAGTGAAAGTAAAAATTTGTAAAGGTGCTCATAAAAAAGTTTTTACTTAAACTAGAAGTAATTCCCTTTTATTTCGTATAAGAATATCCTCCTATACCTCTATCTGTAAAGTTTCATTTTTGAAGAGCGTAGCAGGCAGCCAATTATTTTTGCTTCCACGCTTTCAGACAGTAAATAAATATATTTGTTAGAATTCTTTAGATAATTCCGATTTATCTGCCGTTGGCCTTCGAGGATTGAGGAACACATTGCGGTTATTGTAAAACCACAATTCGATATGTGGGGGGATTCTATTCTAACAGTGATTATTATGATATTATGTCCTGATAAAGACGGTGATAAACTCCAGTATTAAACTTTATTGTGTGTTTAATGACATTTTTCTAACAGATAGATGGCCTTTTCTTTGTGTTCAAATAGATATAATTTATATTTATATTTTAATTTAATTGGCATTCTTATACATAGTTTACCGAAATCACCTATTATATTGTCGTTCTACATGGACGTATTTTTCTGTTTATAAAAAAAATTAATAGCTCATTTTAGCTTCTGACATACGAACTTAACAGTTTTGTAATAAACATAAAAATTTATATGTAGGTACCGCCTGATATAGCCCTCGACCATATGCCAATTTTTACTGCATTTTAAATGCATCAAACCTGTAAACAAAGGATAAAAATAATGTCTACTTAGAATGCCACCACAAACGGTGATAATATGAGAAGTAAACAATGTAAAATTCTCACATCTAACGATTTTATATGTTTATAGTCACGTTTTACGTGCATGTGGAAATTATGTTTACATGATTGGTCACTATAAATAAAATTATCAGATCTCGATATTACAATTAATTGTGAAAAATTATTGTCCATGCTAAATAAGGATCACTGTTTGAGAAATGTTACTGTTCAATTCAACTGTAATTTATAAAATAGCATATATATATATATATATATATATACACTGACCTTCAAAAAATTTGGGACACCTCAAAAATTTGTGATAAAACTTTATAATCCTAATTTTTAAACATACTTACATTATAATATACCATATCATACATATTGCCTTTATTCTAGTTCACTTTATCAGCTCCAATTTAATAAATGTCGGTAAAAATGAATTTAAATTATACTATAAGGTTTTTTTTAATAATCGAACATAAAAACAATTAACAAAAAATGAAAAAATTGAAAAAAATGTTAACATTTAATAATGAGTATGGCCTCCTCGGGCCTCAATTACTTCTGCTAAACGACGTGGCATGGAAGAAATTAGGTCAGATACATCTTCTTGAGGAGTCGCTGCGTATTCTTCTGCCAATGCATTTCTCAGATCTTGCAGAGTCTCTGGACTGTTCTGACGACCTCTAACTCGTAACATTAGTTGGTCCCAAAGATGTGCAATCAGATTGAGGTCCGGACTACGGGCGGGCCATTCCATTCGCGGAATACCCACTTCATTTAGGTATTGGACTACTGCTTGTGCTACGTGTGGACGAGCATTATCTTGCATTAGCTCAAAGGCATTTCCTATAAAATGTGCATAAGGAACCACTGCTTCTTCTAGAACCTCCCTCACGTATCTATCAGCGTTCAGACGGCCGTTACCAATAAAAATAAGTTCCGTTCGAGCATTCATTGAAATCCCAGCCCACACCATAACTGAACCTCCGCCATATGGGACCCGCTCTGACATGGTACAGTCAAAATATCGCTCACTTCTACGTCTCCATACTCTTTCTCGTCCATTGGAAGAATGTAGGCAAAACCTGGACTCATCAGTGAAAAGTACACTACTCCACTGTTCCAAAGTCCGATTCACATTTTCATGAGCAAAGAGCAATCGGGCTCATCTATGATGTAAAAGTATCTTTGGACCAGTGGCGGGTCTGTAAGACCTCAAACCAACTTCCTTAAGTCTTCTCCTAATCGTGCTTTCACTGATCACCACTCCACGCATATTTCTGAGATGTTGTTGTAAATAAGGTACCGTACAACATCGGTTTCGCAATGTGTTTAACGATAAAAGCCGATCATCTCTAGCAATTGTCGCTCTTTTTCGTCCAGAACCTGGTCGCCTAACAAATGTTCCAGTCTCTATAAAACGACTCTAAGCATTTTGTACTGTGGACCGGGGTATGTTGAGAGCTCTTGAGACGTATCGCCGACTTCTACCATCTTAAATTAAAAAAACGATTTGGCTTACTTGAACTGCAGCTAAAGGCATTTTTAAGAAAGAGAACTCTTTTTCATTACTTAGCAGTACCCTAGCCACAACAAACATTACAAATCCACAGCAATCTTGATGAAATTTTATAACCGCTATTAATCGGAATGTGCTATTTTTACTGTTAAGGCGAAATACCTCAACCAACAAAGAAATTATCAAGACCAAATGCTAAGCACACGTTAGAGAATTGTTTAAACTTAACATTAAAGCGTTTAAACAAATCTTCTAGCTAACCAGATTCATTATTTTTGAAAATATTTATGTGTCCCAAATTTTTTGAAGGTCAGTGTATATATATATATATATATATATATATATATATATATATATATATATATACTTTCGTATCCTAGCAGCAGCAAATTCCAGCGAGTATTTCACTAATGAAAATATAAATGGGTATTCCACTAGTAATTGCAGTGAATATTTTAAATTTAAACTAATTTGATTATTATTTTTATTTAAGAAAATTATTACAATGTTTTACAAAGTAAACTGAACAATTTGAAAAATAAACATTGTTTAAATTCTGAAACATTCCGCCTTCTTTGAACGTATATTCAACATCACAAATTTCACTCTCCCTGCTGTTGCTCATTCCAGTCTTCGTCGTGGTCGACATAGGAGTTTTCCTTTTTACAACAATTGTCCTGTGATGTTCCTTGTCCACTTGCAAATAAGTTGATTCAGTTGATTGCATTAATATTATTCTGACCTATGATTTTTATTAGCTGATGCTTATTAGCCAATGACGAAACGCTAGTGGATTTAATCGATTGATATATATGGATATATTTTTTTTTTGTGTCCAGCCCTACTTTTTCAACCCATTTTCCAATTTCATTTACTCCCACAGAAGAATTTTTGTACCAATAGTTCTTCCATTAGAATTCCAAAATGGATTAGGCGTTAAAAACATTCTCTGGGTTTTGACATTGCTGCCTTTCTTCGACAACAGCTTGTGGACAGTTTACAATTATCTGATACTTATAAATCAATTAAAAAGAAGGAACTATGGACTTACCATACAGGACAAATTTCCGCATTTGAAGTAAGTTTGACATTGAGTCCATCTCCACCTCGCCAAGCTAATTCATGGGAGGCAATCAAGAAAAATTTCTTTTGAAGTACATCGGGACTATCATCGTCAAAAACAATTTTTTAATATTCTTTTTCAGACAGAGCTACTGCGTTGCTATGGTTATTTTTTCTGGAAGCGCCTGTAACTTTCGTCTAGTAGCATCTCTTGGTCTCTCTCGCTGTTTTGAATACAGCTTCACTAAATGGGTTAATCTCAATATTCCATTCATTGAAATACATTTCTTGCTTAACCACACCTTCCTTATATTCCTCATATTGACAGCCCAAATCTTCAGAATAATATTAAAAAAAACCGCAGGTGTTGTAGATAATGTCAAAGAGTAGCCTTTTTCTTCGAAAAACTGAGAAAACTGATGCCATACCGACTCTCGTGACATTCGTGTATTTTCCGGTACGTTTCTTCTAATATCCAAATTGCTTTCTGCATCAGATGTCTTTCCAAATTTTTTGCACACACTTTCCATTGCGAATAACACGTAAATAGCTAAATGGTAATTACTATTACCTATAAATTATTAACTCGTGAAACACTGCTTTCAGAAGAAACTTCAAATAACAAACATGTATTTATCGGTTGTTATAGAAATGAAATTATGTTAACGCAAATATGCAAACTAGCTTTTGAAACACTTTATTTTATTAATCATTGATTTGGTTATTGAATAGTCTGTTGAATACAAGTCGTAGGCCAAAATTGTACAGTATTTTTATTCATGGTCATTACACAAACGCCATTCATAAATATTCGACAATGTTTGATAACTCGTATTATAACTGAGTATTAGATGCACCATGAAAATACCCGGGTATTTGCACATATTATGCATAGAGTAAATATTTTTTGACCTTTTAACAGTTTTAATAATCAGTATTGATTATCAAAATGTATTTATTGGTTTAAGTTACAATTGTACTCGCTGTACTGGAAGCAGCGTTTGTTGAAACATCGTTAACATTTTCTTTTTTGAATTCTCCTCGTAGTTTTGCAATTAAGTTCTCGTGGTGACTTCCAACCACTTTTCATATGAGTTTATGGAAGGGATATTTGAATGACATTTTAATTATTTCATGTTGTCCCACACCATGTTTCGTAAGATTAGTTATAGCTGTTGATCGATTAGAATGATTTTTTACATCATTATCCTAATCTTTTCAACGGCAGTTCTACTCCACTTGGAAATCATGTTTCAATGGGCGTATTCTTAAAAAAAAACAAAAACCCTTTTTTCCATGCTGGATTCGGTGTTAAGAAAAAGCGATTTGCAGTAACGTAGGAATACTAACTCAAATCAGTAGGCACTACAAATTTTGAGTCCCAGGGACTCAGCATCCTGCATCTCAGCATCCAGCAGGATGGATTGGGATATCCCAATCGCCCGGTGAGTTCAATAACAAATCGTTCCTCTATAACAACTTCCCAGATCGCATCCAAAGTTTACCACAACGGGCGACTTCCCCTAAATCTCAACAACTAACCACCCACAAATACACCATAAAGAGTATTATACTATAAAGAATATCAGTCCTCGCTACGCAAAAGGATTTCTCTAATCTTCTGACTACCGCTGGTCGTCAACTGGTATAAGACGGCCCTCTTAATTACCAGCCGACCCTTCCCCGAAAACTTCGCTCTGCCACCGCATGCCCCCACACCACCATCACCCGCTTCGAACCCCCCTTTTTAAATTGTCATCCAGGACATCTCTTTTGAGACATCAGAAACCATATCGCAGACCCCGGTCTCACAATCTACAAAATGTCGCGTCTTCTCCAGAACCACGAATAAACCCACTTCCCTCCTCCACATCATTACCAACTCCACCACCACCGTAGACCACATTCTCAAGAATGCATTCGGCAAACACCACAATGCTTCCAGTCCAACAAACCCGCGTGCCCCAAATGTCCCAAAAACCACCCCGCCATCGGCGACACAGTCAACAACCCCAACGGCAGACCCCTATCCCACCACATTCACCCTCCAAAAACGTGAAAACACGACTTGCCATCCCACAAACCAAAACTCCTCCATTAAAAATCGTATTTTTTTGTTTTGTCTTTTTTCGATATACATAATATGTAACACCACTACCTAACAAATGTATTAGTTTCTAAGCTTCATAATGTAAAATATCTTAATTCCTTTATCTTATTTCCTAATATTAAATCAAATGTAATTTTGAAGTCCTTAAAAAAATATTGTACAATCCTCATGCGTGAACAATCTTCCCGCGTTCACGCAAATGAAGGCACTCGCTCCTTCGTCGCTCGTGCTTCAAAACTGCGTTCACGCGGGAAGATTGTGTTCCCGCATTTGTTTTGTAAATTACTATTATATTACTGCCACATCGATTCGGGTTGATTTTATTGTTCACCAACAATTTTTTTTTGTGACACCGGCTGTCCCCCTCTTGGCAGGTTCTACTAAATATTGGGTTATAAATAATTTGGTAACCACTGTGGGTTGAATGTTGGTGAATTTTTAATGTTGCACGTATTGAACTTATAGTCTGTTTTAACTACGTTTATTTTAAATGATTAATTACAAACGAAACTTAAATTTCTATACGAACGGCGTTACATAGCCGTAAACTTGTGAGTTCTTACAATACTCTTACAAAACTATTTTCTAACACTAAAATTACATCCTTTATACAACATAGAACAACCGGTGGTCGGAGGGGTCGGGATTCCCGATGGTCGGGATTCCCGATGGGTCCGATGGTCAAAATTGGCCGGAGTTCCCGATGGTCGATGGTTTCATTCACTGACCCTTCCATTCGCGACACCCTTCAGGTACTTACCTCTCTTACAGGAACCAGGATTAGGTAAAACTCCTTTTTTCTTTCATTTATTCGATGTCCCAAAAGAGGAATCCGGCGTTCTTGTTATGTTAGCACCCATTACCTTCATTCGAGACGTCAGTCCGAAAACAGTAAAACTGTCAAACGAGTCCTGGCGCTGACTGGGGAAGTCACCCTACCGATGGCGTCAACAGTTGGCAAACAGGGCCTATCACTTTTGCCACCAGTAACATCATTACTGGCTGGCGAAAAAGATAGAGGTTAAGAGGTTACATGACCTAAAGCCTCAGACAAACAGTGCAATGCTGGCGCCATTTCCACTCCGTCGACCGTCCCGAACACACGCTCGCTTCCTGTTGCAATTTTCATGTTATGTCGCAACAGGACGCGTGGTGTTTTACATTAATCTATTGTAAACTTAAAATTAACACTATTACTACACTATCACTACACTAAACTACGGAAAATCTGGCCGCGAAACACCCTCCTACAACAATACACACATCGATTTTTATATATGGGGCATTCCACGCCAAATCGGACACCATTTGGCTTTTGCATCTCCGATTTTTTTCATATTTTTTTATGTTGTGTTGTAGTATCGGTTGAGAGAGGCCTCCCTAATTTTTTTCAATTTTTTTTGTCGAGCCCTTTCCGAGATACCGATTGTTCAAAAAAAAAAACAACGTAATGCTTTTAATATAGGAAATTAAAATTAGGTTGTTACTATTTGCACCACAATGGTTTAAACAAAAAGGTGGAAATTAAAAAAATTGAAAAAAAATAGATCCCATCGTTATCCCATTATCGGTCCTGGCCTAAAAGTTGCAGACTGAGACTATATCATCATCGGTATCTCGGAAACGGATCTACTATTATCTATTTCGACACCTTTCATCTACCACTACATCTACAAAAAAAATCAGGAAGGCCTCTCTCCACCGATACTACAACATAAAAAAATTATGAAAAAAAAAAACGGAGATGCAAAAGCCAAATGGTGTCCGATTTGGCGTGGAATGCCCCATAATTATATAGAATTAGCTCAATCCTGATTGATCAAAACGAATCGAACCAATTTTTTAAATGAAAATATTTTTTTATATCGTGTTTGATGCTTCAAAAATTGATTTTCTGTACCTTACCTAATTATGGATTTCTCTCCTACTAGTAGATAATAAAAACAATTGACAATGTAGAACTGGGGAGTTTCTTGCGAAATGTTAAATTTGCCAGCTGGCCACACTATAGCAACATCGCAACAAAAAATTGATAATTATCACTTTAAGAAAAGTTAAACAAATGTGCTAGTAGTGAAAAAAAAATGGTATATAAACCACGGTCGAGAAGCCTTTTATTAGCCTCGAATATTATTGCAGATACGAATCATCTTGGGCAATAAAATAGCTCGGCGTAGAAAAATTTCTTCTCAACCTTGGTGTATAATTATTATTCCACAATCGACATTAGAGCGTCTTTTCAATCGATTTATTTTTTTATGTTTGAAATGTCATAGTTACGGTACTTTTACAATCTTGTTTTTTTTTATTGTAAGTAATTATTTTGGTTTTTTATTATTTTTATCGTGAAATTCCTACTAACAAAATTGTGTGAAATTTGCTGTGTAAAAATATTCGCGTATTTCGCCTGCACTCACCAAATACTCACTGAGGAAGTATAAAATTGTATTATTTAGTCCGGATCTGGATCATGTCTATCCTTCATAAATAATAATGAAAAATATTTCAATTGAAGCTTTAACACAGCGCTCTATTAAATCTAATTTTATGTGAAAAGAAACGTTTTACATTTTAAAATTGTCTTCCCTGAATTGAGCAATATTGCTTCCACATTAAGTGGATTAAGACGACTCTCCCACTCAACATAGAATGCAATATTGATTTCTTTTGCTTTAGGTTATGAAGAGACTGATGATTCGGGGGAAAAATCACATTCGTCACACAGGGAGTCACATTCCCATTTGTTCAAATTCACAGATATTTTATTTCAGTAATTTATTACTACCCACGTGTTTTTATTTATTAATTTTTAATTTACTTTACTTCTCTTTTCTATGCTTTTATTTAAGTATCCAATACTTCCAGTCAGTATTTCTTGTAATCTTCATTGCTGTAGCTCCGGCTCTAATGGTCTTTCTAACAGTATAACCTCCGTGACAATACGTACAGTAATTTCTTTGTCATATCATTCGAACAAACAGACAAAGGAACCAAAATTTTATAAAACAATTATTTTCTTCAAACGTCAGAAAAACGTGACATTCTATACGCCAATAGATAATGACAAATGACCATTTCACTGTAATGACAGACAAAGTCGTTTAGTGGCGCATAAAGTCAGCTGGGGGCACTAAAAGTAACCTTGAAATTATTTTTTGCCAGATTTGTCAGATTTTCGTCATGTTTTATGCGTAGAAAAGTGACTTTTCGTGGCGTGTCTGTTTTGCCATGAAAAGCCTCACTTTTGATCCTCATAAAACAATGTACTATTTTCGTACAGACAGATTCCAACTGGTTCTAATATATAAGCAAAATGTTGCAACATTTGTATGGTGCCAATGATCGTCATCACTAGTAATCATATTATCATGTGTAGTGACAAATAATTCAGGTATTATCACTCTGTGAGTGGATGGGCAAAAATACAAAATTTATATGTAGATAATTTAAATTTTATCAAGTATCTATTTAAATAAATTTAGATGGCATTTAAGGTCATATAGCCTTAGCACCGGTATGGTGATTGCCATGGAAACAATTTGGAAAGGTTACCACTTATTCACTTATACCTATTCTAAAACTCATTTTCGCGTCCTCATTGGGGCTGTGTAAAATTGTATTTTTAACGTTCTTAAAGGAAGGAAATTAGAAATGCTGCCTTGGCAAACATGCTTACCGGATTTATAACTGATTGAACAGGTCTGGGACATAAAGGGTCACCGACAATTTTCCCTGAAAACTTAGATGAACTCTAATACTACCTCAAAGTTGCATAGATCGAAGTAGTATTTCCGGAAGAATAAAAGAACTCTGCGTTTGTATAATGGAAAAAAATATGTAGGTACTGCCCAACTGATAAAAAATATATAATTATTTGGTTAGAGAACACTACAGACAGAGGTCAATGTCTGAAGTGTGGCCAACTTTTTTAGAGAATGACTCATAAGTTTTCGGTACTTACTGTATTACTAACTGCTCCAGGTGATTGTCCATGTGAAGCAGACTAGACAAATCTTTGTAGATGTTACAGTTAACAAATCTAAACTTGTTCTGAGAACAAGTAATTTCATTGCATAACTATAATTTATTTTTCATTTTTTTATGGGATTGTGAGGTGCTGAAGAAAGAAAATGGAAAACCCTTAATTTATGTAATTTATTAATAAACAGTTTGTTTAAGCGTAATACATAGGTATAGGCTCATTTTTGATAAATTGAAATTAAGTCCACAAAGCATTCTTTGGTGTAAATTTTAGGAAAATTTACAGATCGTAAAAATTAAAACTATATAGTGTATAATACCAACATTAGTATCACATATGTCCATGATTCATAATCACTACTTGAATTAAACATTTATCGGAGACACTTTTATTTAACAAAATAAAATTAGCACATTGTAACTTCCAAATAAAGAAAAAATGATTTGTACTAAAATATTAAGATTCAAAATGTAACAAAATTTAGTAAAAGTCTTTGACTGTTTTATGAATTCAGACCTTACAGTGTTTTATAAAACTATGTCACCATCTTAAAAACAAATCCAAATAATAAAGTAACAATTTTTTAACTTATATTTAAATCTTAAACTTAATTTTATCTACACTGGAGTAAAATTAAATGGCACTATACAACACCACACAGAATATAGAACCCATCACAATTTGATTGTAGGCGTTTGGTGACGATGCACCATTCTTTGTTTTTGTGTTGTTGGGTGTCACATGTGGGGCCTTAACGGTGGTAGTTTCAGTAGTATGGTTGTGGACGAGAGGTGGCAGAACCGTTGGTGGAATGGTTGCTCTTGTGGGGAGCACGGTGGATGTAGTCACATTGGAAACAGAAGATGTCTCGTTGATACCGGCCTCCGGTGGAATCGCTGTTTCATTGTCTTCACCAAACACCAAAAACAACCCTTGCAAGATAAGAATGCAAACTAACCACCTCGCCATGATTTGCACTGATAAGTCTTTTTAAAATATATTCTGTACCGAACGGACACTTGCACCAGGTGTGCGCGACTCCTCGAATGCAAAGGCGACAAGCACTCGACTGGTATGCGTACGTTCCAACAATAACTTGAATATGTTCTTGACAAGAACTGTGGGTTGCCGTTGTTGGTGAGTCACGTTGTTCGCGACGTAAGTGACCGGTGCGGAGCTCCTGTAGCCCCTCGCAGCTCTCGCACGTAACTAACCGGATCGAAATCTGGTGGTTTACAATAATAATCGACTACTAGCTAAACGGAAACTCACATGACAAACGCGGGTTGTTACATATGGAAAAATTCCTGATTAACACCTCTGTCAGCTTTGCCGTGGTCATAAGCATAAAACGTGCGAAAGAAAAAAGCAATGAACAGGTAAGTTTTATCGGAAGCACTCGTAACGCACACCGGGCAATTAAAATATTTCAGTAATTAAAATAGTAAATACAGGGTAAAGAAACTGAGGAGGTACAGTATGCCTCATAGATCATTTGCCTCTAGAAACCAAAATTTACATTGAAAGTGTATTGATATATGAATGATTTAAAAACAAATTTAGAATTTGAAATACTGAAAATTTAGATATTTTGAAAGTAATATTAGATGTAGAGTAGAGAGGTGTAAGATTGGGCTGCCCCAGTGACGCACGGTGTTTAGCTAACGTGAGTTGTGTTTGGACCAGTGGACAGTGAAAACTGCTTGTGCCCGAAAAGCGAAAAGTATAATTATTATGCCAGATCTTAAAACGGTGGATCTAAATCTGGGGGGACACTGAAAACTGCAGTTTTAGTTTCAATACAACCAAATAAAACAGTACTTGTTCGGGACTCGGGGAGGAGCAAGAAATTAGTGCATAACCATACGGAGTAAAAACGGAAGTGCTGACTTCAAATTTAATTCGGAACAATATTAAAAATGAGATGCTAAAATAATATACAGGGTGATTCACAAAGTATAGTAGTTATTTAAAAGTGTGACAGTCCTTAATATGAAGAGACCTAGAAAAATATTTAAAAAAATCTAACTGTAAAAAAACCCTAGACATATGGTTTTAAAATTTACGCGAAAACCGATTGAGAACCTCCAGCTAGTAAATAAACTCTTATCTCTTGGCCTAAACAAAAAAGGACTTTTTTGCTGGAACGAGTGCGGTGTACGGCTGCCAATTAATTACTTTCAGTTTTATTTTCACTGTCGATGGTGCACACTAAATATTTTAAAATACCTTTTTCTACTGAGAGTATTACGATACGCTTTCGCGTGTCATAATAGACAAAAACGGTGTTATGATAATTCCACTAAAAATAGTATATATTTTTTTTTATATAGGCAAACTTGGCAGTTCCCATGGCACTCCTAACTTATAATGCTTCGCTGTCAAGTCCAGCTGTCGATGGGAATTGGCATTACTATTGTTGGCACTTGTTTGGGGGGTGGCTTCACGTGCTTTTGGGGCACGCGATTTTGTTGTCATTTTGCCTGGTGGAGGTCAAGCTGGTAACACAAACAAGTGCACTGATGGCGCTTGCTGAAGACTGTGATGCCACTATAATTGTGATGCCGTGGGCCAGGAAATGGTTGAGGGTGTTTGTGTCTCCGGTCAGTGATGACGCGGATAAGGGGGTCCACTTGTTTGTGGGGCGGGATTTGATTCTAAACATTTTGTGGATTGGTAGAATGAGATTTTCTAGGGTCAGAAATATGTATCTTTTGTCAGTGTGACTTTCGTGACTCAAGGTAGCACATTGCCCATCGTATTTTCGCCAAAGCCCTTATTTCTGAGGGCGTACATTGAAAAACTCCAGAACTCGTTTATTGACGCTTCAAATTAATTCTTTTTCATAGCCGCCGTTAATGCACTTCGCAAACGTGGCCACCCGCCGCGAAATTCCCTAGATTGTGAAATTTGATTATTTTGTATAAAAAATGGCAAAGTAGAAAAAATACTGTACGATAACTCGTTTATAAGGCATTTTGTAGCACCTTCTCTTTTAGGGAGTGCGACAAAATGCTTCTTATAAAACTCGTATCATAATTTACTATTATGTATTTTCAAATAGTGACCGATATAATTATGCGAAAGTCGTTTACTAGCGGACGTTCGGAATATAAGACAACAAATGCACGAAATTTACACGAAAGGTGGATCGGAATAAATGTTTTTTCGTGTGGGGCCACATGAAACATCTTGTTTATGCCATTAACACCGAAATTAAGTGGGGTATGCATCTGCGAAATGCCCAGGGCTGTCGTCATTTCGAACAATTTTTATAAATGGTACGTTGACCTAGGCGAGTTTATGTTTTTCAATTGAAAGCAAAAGTGGTTTTTGTCTGTTGGAAAGGGTTCATCAATAAAGACCGAGATGTTTACAATAGTTTGTATCGTAAGTAGTAAGTTTTTCGACCAAAATAAATCCAGCGACTATCAAAATGTTTTGAGTGAATCGCTGGTTGCCATTAGTTTTTCAACTTTACATTAAGAGTTTTTTAATACCGTCAAAACTACGTTTAGGGGCCATATAATTTGAGGTTTAAATATCGACTATACTTCGTCATACACCCTGTATTCTTTTAGTACAAAAATACACTCGAAAATCCGACTTGCAATGGAGTATATTTTGTGAACAACAAACTCATTCACGTATTTCAACAAATCGTCTTTTATTATTATTGTTTAACGCATACTTATTTTGTGGTTCTGATGTGGCTGGGAATTATTTCTATGTTAAAACAAACTGAAAACCTGGATGAAGTGCTTCTGGGGATTAGAATAAACATTTTGTTCGTTTTCTTCTTGTTCTGGTGGTCGGATGCTTCACACAGTGAAATTTATAAATATTTAGCATCTTTATGACTTTTTGCAATTTTTATGAGGTGAGATATGAGCTTTCCCCTGATTGACTAAGCTTTCTTGTGTGCAGAATTTAGAAAGGTACAACATTTCTTTGCTAAAAATAAAGTGCAAAACAAAAAAACCTGTTCTCCGATTTGTACACGTGCTATTCAAAGATTGTCCGCCAACAATCAAAGAATGCCGACGCATGATTCTCGATAAGCAGGTTTTTTATTCTGCACTCGTTTATTTTTTCTATATCACTATATGCCTGGCGCTTTCTTTACTAAAGAAAAGTAAAGTTTCTTTACGATTTTTTGAATTCCTATAGCAACAAGTAAACTTTTAATACGCTCCTTCTAAATTTTTAGGGAATTATTTTTGGTGTGACTTATCGTGGATTTTATAATAAAATTGTAGGCTATGCGAAAAACTTACGTGCCCTACTGATAAAGAAAAGTGTCCTTGCTTTCCTCATCGCGTTTTCGGCGTCGATTAGAAAATTTCGCGATTCGTAAGGAAAAGAAGCACTTTTCTTTACTCGTAAAAACGGATTACTATTTTCTGACAGAGCCTTTAGAAATATAGAGTAATGTTCATCATGTTTTTACAGGGGCCTATTAAATAGAACAGCAATAAATTATTAATTTTGTAAGTACATATTGATCGAAATTTTTTCATGATAAATGCTTGTGTTAATGTGTTAATTTATCTTATTCATCTCCCCAATAAATAACACTGCAAACTTTTTTTGATGATGGAGTATTCCGTACACATCGAGAGAATGACGTCATCCATGATGTTCTGGAAAAAACTTACTTCAAGACTGACCTATATTTTACTACTTTTTCTTCCCAAGAAACAGCCCGATACGCAGGCTGGTTTGTAGGTATTCGTGTAGGTAAGTATCAGTAATGGCAGTTTCTTGGACAAATTGTTTTACCGCGAAATTCAAATAATCCAAAAAAAAATCCCTATCTACCAACAACTTTATGTAAAAAGATTGAAGTTCTGAGAAGAAATGATGAGGATGAGAATAGTTTTGGGACATTGGAACGAAACAAATCTATTTCAGGCTTTGTTGGTTATGACGTCTGTATTCTTACCTGATTCACAATTCTTGGTTAGGCGCTTTGGAAGTAATTTAAACAGGGTTTTGATGCCCTGCTCTAATAGCAACCAGATTTTATACAGGGTTAGTAAAAAATTTTGGAATGGGCGGTTATCTCCGTAAATATGAATTTTATGACAAAATGTCTTTCATAAAAGCATTTTTTACTAATTATTCTCTATTTCTTAACCTGCTCGTTGTTTTTACGTCAACTCATTTCCATGGAAACGTTACTGATTTTTGTTTTTTGAATGGGAACCTAGGTAGTAATTTTTTTGCTAATTTTTGTTATTGAAATGATCTGTTTTTTTTTTGTGTAATTTGATAACAAAATTTTAGAGAAAATGGTCACAATACTTTATTCAATCAAATAATAATCTTTAACTTAAACTAAATGTTCAAACTGAAGACTCCCTGCAGCTTGACAGTAACCTAAACTGTCATAAAAAAAATTTGGCCAGTTAGGTGGTATTTCTGCGATTCCATGTTTGATTTTGACTTCTAAATCTTTCAATACCCCAGAGGAAAAAATCTAAGAGGCTTAAATCGGGGGTCCTAGCAGGCCATTCAATAGGCCCCCGACGTCCTATCCAACGACCTAGAAAAATGTTATCCAGAAATAGAGCAAACATCAACCCCATAATGGGATGGAGCGCCGTCTTGCTGAAACCAAATATCTCAGTTTAGCATTCCTTGTCAATCTGCATCCGGAAATAATTGTACAATATCGAGTACAATGTGATCACGCAATAGGAGTATGTATCTATCCGCAGTTAAAATTCCCATAAATGAAATATGGGCCTATTATGTGCTGCCCAATGATACCAGCAAATACATTAAATTTTTGAGGGTGCTGTGTATGGTGTTTCATCATCCAATGAGGATTTTCGCTAGATCAGTACCGACAGTCGTGTCTGTTCACAAATCCATTGAGACAAAACGTGGCTTCATCAGAAAATAATATTTTGTTTAGACAATTTGGAGCTTGATCATGATTTGTGGCTGATTTCGGACATCCAGACTTTGGCATATCTTAACTAATTTAGACACCGTAGATTGTACAATAGGATTTCTTCCAGGATGAACGTTGTTAAATAAATGACAAACATCTTGGTGTGAACGTTGTCGATCTCCATAACCAACCATCATGAGGATTTTAATTCTTTCAGTTTCACTAAGTTTCACCATGCTTACAAATTAAAATAAAACTATCCTTATTAAATTAATTTGTTAACTTATTGAAAGGTACTTCACAATGACAAGAAAAATGCCATTAAAAGAACAGAGACCACAATAATTTTTTTTATAATTATCATCACATGAATAAAAAGCATAACTTATTAGAAATCAGTGGCAGCTCGTGGTTCATTTTACAGGAGGGTAATTTCGAATTTTAGCTGTATGTTTATAAGGATACATCAAAAAAATTATGCGTTTAAAAAATAAAAATTTAACTGTAATATTTTACTTTAAACATATTGATTTTTTGTTACCTTTTCGTTGAAATCTGTTATGGATTTTCTATACACACCGTCCAATTGTGATGGAATATCAACACGTCCTATTGTAGCATAATTCATGGAACTCTTCACGTGCTCTGCCAATAATGAGTGTTTTCTTATATTTTCTTTTAAATGTTTCAAGTCTGACACCGTTCTTACACCACAGCGAATCATTTCCATTTGAAAAAATCAAACACACGAAACAGTAAAAGGCATTCCTCACTTCACGTCCACAAATCCAATACGACAAATCATATATGCCTTTACGACAATAATTACGGTGAACTTCTTTATTTTTGTCCTTGCTTGTCTGTCTAATTTGCATTGCTGGGAGTGGACGATCATTTGTTTTAAGCTCCAACCGTTTTTCAAAACTGAAATTATGATTACTATTATTTTGGAGTTCTTTTATTGTTTGAAGTACCGACATGATGAAATTTGAAACACTAGTAGCTAGTCAGCTGACTGCAGTGAACTAAAGAGGAACACCATCCTACATAGTACCTCCCACCAGTAACAATCTGTTAGTCGAACGTCCGACTTTCTATCTTTATCTCAAGCATGCATTACGTGGCATACATGATTCGATTCTACAATCAGACACTCTTGGGCTGTTGACCGTGAGAGCCTTACAATTGGCTGCTTGCATACGAGGGCATGAGTCGGCTTTGACCCAGGGCGAAGCCGACAATCTCCGCGCTCCGCCGTGGATAAAATTCTTCGCGACAACCACAGAGCTAAATTCAATAGATAACTTATACGAAAATTCAAACATCATAATTTAATAAAATTGCAATAGTTATATTATTATATTCCGCAAAACAAAGAGTCTGCCTTTTTCACTTATTTCTTTTAGGAAGTCATTGACCAAATGACCTGTCAGAAATTATGATTTTACACAGAAATTTTGTTATTAAAGGATATTAAAAAAAATACCAGGTCATTTCAATAAAAAAAAGAAACAAAATCAGCAAAAAAATTACTAGGTTGCCATTCTAAAAACACGAATTAGTTACGTTTCCATGGAAATGCGTAGACTATAAAAACAACGAGCAGGTTCAGAAATAGAGAATAAATAATTAGTAAAAAAACTTTTATCAAAGACATTTTGTCATAAAATTCATATGTACGGAGATAAACCGCCCCTTCCATACTTTTGACTAACCCTGTATATGCTTTTCACTACTAGCTTCAGAAAACATCATTACCTATAATATATCGTGTTTGATGCTTTAGAAATTGATTTTCTGTATCTTACCCAATAATGGATTATTTCTCTCCTAGTAGTAGATCATAAAAACAATTGACAATGTTGGCATACTGTATGGCAGTATGACTTGATGTTTGCTGTCATTATTGTATTAGGTAATTTCTTGCGAAATGTTAAATTTGACACAGAAATGATAGGTATTGATTTAATTTCATATGCTACTTGCTTTTTATTGATATCTTAGTTAACTTCGTTCCGACCTTTCGCATCAGCATGATTATCATTTGAAGAAAATTTAAACAAATGTGCTAGTGGTGAGAAAAATAGTATATAAACCACGGTTGAGAAGCATTTTGGGCAAGAAAATAGCTCGGTTAAGAAAAACGTCTTCTCAACCTTGGAGTATAATTACTATTAATATACAGTTATCGGGGTTTTAACCAACTTTTCCCAATTTCCCCAATGTATACGAAACAGCGAATCGGCAATGAATTCCGATTTTGTTTACACAGTTGTCTGCAAGATGCACTTTTGGATATTATGGAATTGACAAACTTTGTTACATTATTATTGCTGCATTTGCAGTGGTTAGCAAAGAGCAAAAGTCGGGTTCAACTAAAAGATCCATTGTTAATAGAATATGTAAATCAAATTGAAGTAGGTATATTGGAAACAAATACATATTTCATTACCACACTTTTCATACATTTATGTAGATTATTCTGTTATCTTATCAACCTTTTATACTCATCTATCTATTTGTTCTACATTTTAAAGGCAAATACAAAGCTTCAATATCGTCGACGTAGGAAATGTAAGAAATATTTAAAAACAGTAATTTTGTTTATATTAAAAATTTGGTGCAGAAATTACTTGCTTCCAAAATATTTTTATATGAATAAATCTGAAAGTCCTCAACCAGAAAGAGGTCTTACGAATTAGTCTTATCAAAACTTCGTACTAAACAAAATCGTAAACAAAATAATTAAGTGTAATATACAGACCGTTTCAATCGAAACGAGCCACCCTCAATAACTTTTTAGGAAAAGATATTTAAGAAAAATCTAAAAACAGGTCAATTTTTATCTCGAGGGGCACATGTTTTGATGCAATAATAAGCAGGCTTGGTGCAACCCCATACCCCTGACAGGAGCAACCTCGATTTTTTAAATTGGGAATAGGGGTCGAGTAACATATCGTTTGAAAGGTCTTTTAATTGTCTTTTCGGCCACATAATTATTTTTTTATTTGCATAGTGTATAAGTGAGCGAATTTGTTTTGTATTTAGGAATGCCTTCAATTAACAATAAAATGCTTGCAATAAACATTATTAGACAATTTATTATTGGTTTTTCATTCGTAACCATTCTAGTTAAAGCGGTAACAACCTTTCAATTTCTTGTCTATTTTATGACCATAACATTGTTGTAAACCAGATTGTCAGCAAAATGATATTTAATTGTTCCTACTGGCAATATTTACTTATAATGTATGTTCAAAACTGCCTCAACTGTAGGACAGTTGACCATTTAACTTCCATTCCTAAAAATGAGAAATTTACCCTAACAGCTTGCTGTTTAAGCACTATTAAGCCAGAAGATTATGATACAGATAGATAAATTTCTTTGTTATGAGGTGAAATTTAAAAAACGAATATTCAAAGTTATCCCACTCTCCCCTACATCAGTTTCCCATATTTAAAGAATGTAAAGTAAGCAAATTTAGGGACGACGAAAAACAAATGAAATCAGACACCGACAGCATCACTTTACATTCAAGACTTGACAATCTCTTCACACTTGATATAAACAAGCTTTGTATAGTAAATAAGGAGAGCAATTGTGCTGAGTTATGCCGTGTGAACGATAAACTGATAAACAAAAAATTTAATGTTTCATTGAAAATCCTTGCAATTGTGGTAAATTGTACAACTTGAAGGATGCTATTTCAGTAACAAAGTTACAGCAAAAAAAAGGTGTATTGATAAAATTTACCCCTCTTTGTTCTTTCTCTCGTAACTTTTTCTTAGGTCCGAAATCACCAACCTCCGTTAAACTTAATCATATCCTAGAAACAATTGTTACTGTAATTTTAAAAAACGTATCTATGCAATTATTTATTAAATAAAGTAATAAGTTAATGAGGGGTGAATGTTGTCTTAATCTACCCCAAGGTTTTTTGCTATAACTTTTTAATTAAAATAGCGAAATTTATCGTTTAAACGGCACAATTCGGGACAATTGCTCATCCTTTAAGATCGCATACCTCAAAACAGCACAATTTATGAAATTTGCAGAAAAATTCGGCACAATCATAACACAATTTGATGCACAGGTTAAAAAAATAAAATTTCGGTTTTAGGAGGGACAACATAAAAGACCCAATCATTTTTCTCCTAATTAAAATCTATATAATAATAAAACACTATTGTCCTGGCAACGTGTTTTAAATTGTTGTTTTGAATGGAAAAAAAAACTGGGGGCTGACGGTCAACTTGGCCCCCGGATTTGTTTTGCGTTTCTTTTTGTTATTTGCACAGGAGCACAATTGAAAAAAAACAGCGGCACAATTGAGCACAAAACGAGCACAATTGAATAAGCCTAATATTAACAAAAAAACTGATCCCCGGATTTGTTTTGTGTTTTTTTGTTATTTACAAAGAAGCACAATTGAAACAAACAGCGGCACAATTGAGCACAAAACGAGCACAATTCAATAAGCCTAACATTTTAAAAAAGAACGTAAAAAAACCTGGGGCTGACGGTCAACCTGGCCCCCGGATTTGTTTTGAGTTTTTTTTTTGTTTTTTACACAGGAGCACAATTGAAACAAATAGCGGCACAATTGGGCACAAAACGAGCACAATTCAATAAGCCTAATATTAAAGAAAAAAACGTAAAAAAACCGGAGGCTGACGGTCAACCTGGCCCCCGGATTTGTTTTGCGTTTCTTTTTGTTATTTGCACAGGAGCACAATTGAAAAAAACAGCGGCACAATTGAGCACAAAACGAGCACAATTGAATAAGCCTAAGATTTTAAAAAAGAACGTAAAAAAACCTGGGGCAGACGGTCAACTTGTCCCCCGGATTTGTTTTGCGTTTTTTTGTTATTTACAGAGGAGCACAATTGAAACAAACAGCGGCACAATTGAGCACAAAACGAGCACAATTGGATAAGCCTAATATTAAAGAAAAAAACGTAAAAAAACCGGAGGCTGACGGTCAACTTGGCCCCCGGCTGTTTTGCGTTTTTTTGTTATTTACAGAGGAGCACAATTAAAACAAACAGCGGCACAATTGAGCACAAAACGAGCACAATTGAATAAGCCTAATATTAAAGAAACAAACGTAAAAAAACCCGGAGGCTGATGGTCAACTTGGCCCCCGGATTTGTTTTGCGGTTTTTTTGTTATTTACACAGGAGCACAATTGAAACAAACAGCGGCACAATTGAGCACAAAACGAGCACAATTGAATAACCCTAATATTAAAAAAAAAATTGATCCCCGGATTTGTTTTGCGTTGTTTTGTTATTTACAAAGTAGCACAATTGAAACAAACAGCGGCACAATTGAGCACAAAACGAGCACAATTGAATAAGCCTAATATTAAAGAAAAAAACGTAAAAAAAACGGGGGCTGACGGTCAACTTGGCCCCCGGATTTGTTTCGCGTTTTTTTGTTATTTAGAGAGGAGCACAATTGAAACAAACATCAGCAGAATTGAGCACAAAACGAGCACAATTGAATAAGTCTAACATTTAAAAAAAAAACTTGATCCCCGGATTTGTTTTGCGTTTTTTTTGTTATTTACAAAGTAGCACAATTGAAACAAATAGCGGCACAAGTGAGCACAAAACGAGCACAATTGAATAAGCCTCATATTTTTTAAAAAACGTAAAAAAACCGGGGGCTGACGGTCAACTTGGCCCCCGGATTTGTTTCGCGTTTTTTTGTTATTTAGAGAGGAGCACAATTGAAACAAACAGCGGCACAATTGGGCACAAAACGAGCACAATTGATTACTATAATAAAATATTCAAAAATTAAAAGTCGGGGGCCAAGTTGACCGACCTGGTACCCGCGGCTTTGCCCGCGTAAGTTGGGGTCGGATTTATTGGCGCTTATATTTGGAATTGGTATAACGGCTTAAAGCAGTTTTTAATAAAAAATAATAAAAAGTATTTTTTTTTCCGTCAATGATGAGCCCAGTCTTTTTAAAATGAGAATCTGCATCCAAATTTTCACTAATTATAATGCTATACTGTTTGTTTTGCAGTTAGGATAATTCTGGGGAAAACTACCCTCCCCATTTACGCCCCTTTTTTGCGGTTTCTAAATATTTTCTAGTTATTTTTAAAGGAAAGTCGAAGTGCCAATTCTCATGTCTGTAACATTCTCGATCTTCAAGTTATCGTAATTTTGAGAAAAATTACTCCCAAATTCACCCTCCCCTTTTTTTGCAGTTGGTATTTTTTTTTGGAAATTCGTTAAACATGGGTCCGGTCTTTTTTAAAGGAGAATCTAGAACATAATTTTCACGTTTGTAACACTATTTGTTTTCCAGTTATGACAATTCTCAGGAAAACTACCCTCCCCATTTACGCCCCTATTTCGGGGTTGGTAAATATTTTCTTGAAAAATTGTCAAATACGGGTATAGTTAATTTTAAGGGAGAGTCCGAGTGCCAATTCTCATTCTTGTAACATTTTTGACCTTCAAGTTATAAGAAGTTTGAGAAAAAGCACCCCCAAATCCACCCTCCCCTTTTCCCGCCGTTGGTAATTTTTTTTTTCGGAAATCGTGAGAACACGGGTCCGGTCTTTTTTAAAGGAGAATCTAGAACCCAATTTTCACGTATGTAACACTATTTGTTTTCCACTTATGAGAATTGTCAGGAAAACTACCCTCCCCATTTACGCTCCTTTTCGGGGTTGCTAAATATTTTTTTGGAAAAACGTCAAATACGGGTCTAGTTAATTTTAAAGAAGAGTCCGAGTGCCAATTCTCATGCTTGTAACATTTTCGACCTTCAAGTTATAAGCATTTTGAGAAAAATTAACCCCCAAATCCACCCTTTCCTTTTCTCGCCATTGATAATTTTTTTTTCCAAAATCGTCAAACACGGGTCCGGTCTTTTTTAAAGGAGAATCTATTTCCCAATTTTCACGTATGTAACACTATATGTTTTCCTGTTATGAGAATTCTCAGGAAAACTACCCTCCCCATTTACGCCCTTTTTTCGGGGTTTGTAATTAAATTTTTGCAAAATCGTCAAACACGGGTCTAGTTATTTTAAGATGAGAGTCCGAGTGCCAATTCTCATGCCTGTAACATTCTCGACCTTCAAGTTATAAGCATTTTGAAAAAAAAAAACAACCCCTAAATCCACCCTCTTCTTTTCTCCCCATTGGTAATTTTTTTTCCAAAATCGTCAAACACGGGTCCGGTCTTTTTTAAAGGAGAATCTAGATCCCAATTTTCACGTATATAACACTATTTGTTTTCCAGTTATGAGAATTCTCAGGAAAACTACCCTCCCCATTTACGCCCTTTTTCGGGGTTTGTAATTAAATTTTTGCAAAATCGTCAAACACGGGTCTAGTTATTTTAAGATGAGAGTCCCAGTGCCAATTCTCATGCTTGTAACATTTTCGACCTTCAAGTTATAAGAATTTTGAGAAAAATTACCCCCAAATCCACCCTCCCCTTTTCCCGCCGTTAGTAATTTTTTTTTGGAAAATCGCCAAACACGGGTCCGATATTTTTTAAAGGAGAATCTAGATCCCAATTTTCACGACAGCAATACTGTCAGTTTTCAAGTTATATAAATTCTGAGTAAACCACCCCAAATTTTTTCTCGGTCGGTAAAGAAATTTTTGCAAAATCGTCAAACACGGGTCCAGTTATTTTCAAAGCTGAGTCTAAATCCCAATTTTCACGTTTTCAGCATGCCGAGTTGTCGAGTTATGAAATTTTTTATAAAAACCGTTTTCCCCTTTCCCCCCCTTTTTCGGCGTCTGTGAATAATTTTTTGGAAAATCGCACGGCACTGAAAAATAGCCAATAGAAAAACAGAATTCGGTGTCGTTTCTATAACAATATAAAAATTTCCTGGAAATTTTTTGCACCTAGCTAAGTCAACATGAAATTAATAAGTGGAAATTTTTTCAGCCAATCAAAATCATTTATTTATTAAAAATCTCAAATTACAAAATTAATATTAACTTCAACAATAATTAATTAGTTACTGTTAAAATTGAACACACAATTGTTGTAAGTAATCATATCTGATAGTGATGAAGTTTCATTACAAGAACTGCTTCCAAATGGTTTTGCTTGCTGTCTCATTGAATTAATGATGGTTTGGTGATGCTCCATGTCCATTTGTAAGTATTATGGACGGATAGAATGTGCGCTGCTATGTCCAGTAATTTTGATAAGCTGCTGTCCTCTTACAGAATGATTAGTGTTTTTTTTTTTGTGTCGATACCAATTTTTTTTGCCGGTTCAGCCATCCTCTGAGATTGTTGGTTTTGTCAATTTGGGTTAGGAGTTAAAAGTAATCTGTCTGTGCTAATAAATTTTGTTCTTTTTTCTAACAATCTGAAAACAAGAAGGGGTTGTTTATAATGTATGGCAAATTGCAAGATTGTAGTTACCGAACTGGACAAATATCTGAATTATCTTTATTCGGCTCTAGAGCTGCCGAATTCAATGTCGGTAAATGGATCAAACTTCATATTAAACTTCTTATAGTATAGCTCATTCCAATAGATATGGCGAAAACAAAAGTCGCCAAAAATGACAGATTGAAGTTGTCAGTGTCAAATTATTCATTGTCGTATCATATGGGAAAACGGTCTGGGCTGTGCGTTGATCAGTGAGAAATCAGTTTCGCATTTATATATAGAGATTAAATATTCCATCGTGGTTAACTTAATACTGTTTACTTACCAGTCGCAGCAAGCACATTTATGTATTCCAGTAATGAATTTCTTGCATAATTATTTATATATTAAGCATGTTTATTGAAATACGCGTTTAAACCTGATAAAGGTTATGATTTTTGCATGTTTTCAATAATAAAGATAATGTAATCTGCATGTAAAGGCCTTGCATGTCCTTCGTGGAAATCTTCATATTTATGTATTTTAGAATGACTCATTGTGGTAGAAACCCGCTGTAGTTCGTCGGATTCGTCTTTGAAGTGTAACGTTACTCCTTTTCTTGGATGGCCGGCTAGATTGTTCAAGAAAAAATGAATTATCAGCAACTCGCAACAAGTCCCTCATTATATTCGTCAATCTTAGATTGCAACCTTGTAGTCAAGGCAATAGATTAAACTTAAAACCTTTGAGTTTGTTTAATCGTTTATTTTATTCTCTCAATTAATTACCTGAGATTTTTTTTTTATATGGACCTCCCCCCCTTGGTGAGATTTGGTGAGACCTCTCCTTCCCGTCACGAGTGATTTTATATGTTGCGTATATTCTCTAAAAAAAAGTTGAGGTGAGATTTCCAAGGGTGCACTCCTTGATTCATAAAGACCGGCTTTTACCAGTGAGGGGAAGTGTCTTGTATATTGCCATCGCCCGGATATCTTCCACAGTTGTTCCCTCTTCTTGTCCTCGTTAATGATGGACTGTCTTGCCTGGAGTACTTTTGTGTCCCTTATTGTGTCCCATTTTTTCGTTGATTGCTTTCTGTACAGCGATGCTACCTCCTTCCATTTTGACTACTATAGTCAATCAGCAAACAAGCCTGACGTGGTTTTGCTGGACCACTCCTCCAAACAGACGTTTGTAAGTGAGTTCTGCATCAAGGAGGAGGAAAATGGACAAAATATGAAGACCTGTTTGAACTTTGCACGCTGTACACAACCTATACGGTGAAGCTGTTCGTCCTGGTAATTTAAACATACCCGCGTGCCGAAACCGGGCAGAAGGTCTTGCGGAGGGCACAAATTTGTCGATATTCGTAGTTACTCACCCCATGGTTTTGGCGATTCAAACATCTGACCAGCAAGGAACCTCGTGAAGGTCGAAATCACGAGGATCTCCTTCTGGTCAATTAAAAATTAAAAATATTATACAAGTGAGTAAAGCAAGATATTGTCCACAACAGAAAAGCTAATCAACCAGACCGTTACGTCGAGTTGGTGATTTATCTTTTTTACACTGGATATTGGTGATGTTTTTGTAACAGAAGATGTAAAAACCCACTAGTAAGTTACTTATTAAAAGTGGTTTAATGATGACAATAATTTTAATATTAGGTGTTGGATAATAATAATTATTTACTGTTCAACTGGCGTGTACTGTACAAACTTTACTTATTATGAACTTGTCCTTGATAAGTACATCAATGTGTTAAAGAAAAACCTTCCATCAAGTTACTTTTATGTAAAAATCTTAACTGTCTAAATATGACACGCTTTTATAAAACAAATGTTAATTAGTCCTAATTAACGTAAAAAGTTGTGTGAATTTCTTAAGTAAAAATTAAGCAATCCATACAATATGTGGGTAGAAATTTTACGCTGTGGGGTTTTCTTATATATCAACACAATTTTGTAGAATTTTAGCTAATCCAACTAACCATGGCATACATACATGTATTACGATTAGATAACCAGTATTTGAGATTAATATGGTAATTATATTTGACCCACTATATGAAATTGACGATATTTAATCGATATTTTCTTTACTCATCTTTATTGATTTTGGGTGTGCTGGATGCATACAGAAGCAGCGTAATTAACTAATAATAGTAGTTTATTATACGAGTTCCTGTGTAAATTGGACGCTTTATCCCACAAGGGGTTTATAAAAGCACGAGTGAAACGAGTGCTTTTGTGAGCCCCGAGTGGGATAAAGCGTTCAATCTACACAGGGACGAGTGTAATACAACGTTTTATCGTTCGACACCACCCCGGAAAGCCTTTAAATTGCTTAAAATCCCTAAAAATTGTGTGACGTTTATATGTCATTTTCATTATTTCATGACAGACAGTGTTTACACAAGCGAAAATTTGAAAATTCTGACAGTGTCGAACGATAAAAGGTTTTAATGAAGTTGAAGTTGTTTTAATAAACACGGATATTGTAAAAAAAAAATAATTTTATGTCCTCTTAAATGATATTTTATTATCTCAAATTGTTGTTTTATCCGTATCCGTATATCCCTATTATGTTGGAAATCTTGAGTATTTACACTACGATGCGAGGTTAAAGTTTATTGTATGTAATGTTACATATATATGTAAATGTAATAACCTACTGAGTGTTGTATTCTTGTAATTTTGTCGCTTAATCTTGAATTTAAATGGTCCCGGATTACTGAGAGGCCGGATTGCCGAGGGCCGGATTACCGGGAGTTGAGGGTACTAATCTGATATATAAAAATCTCGTGTCACGGTGTTTGTGGTCGAACTCCGAAACGGCTCGAACGATTTTTATGTTTTTTTTTTGTATATTTGGTAGGCATGAGAATAGGTCGTAAACTATTTTTCACAGAATGGCAGAATGTCGATGAATCTATTTATATAAGTAAAAGAAAAACTGGTAGTCATTTATTATAACCATATAACTCAAAATGTTACACCTAATTTTCGATTCTGATACGCTTGTCTTGTAGACTAAAATTGTGATTTCAATATTATTCATATCTTCTTTAAAACCAATTAGCACATTGCAAAGGCACGCAACAAATTTCCTTTTTGCAACAAAGGTAGGTTCAGATAAAATTTTAATAAAGCAAACGTTAACAGTGTTTGAGCGTGTTAATTACTGCTATTTTAGTAAATCAGATATTTCGGTGCAATATTTTAATTAACGGATGTTGTAATCATTTTGAAATACCTTGCTTTTACACCACCTATGTATGGGTCCAAGTTTTAATAAACTATTTCTGGCTTTTCGGCTATCCTGCTCATTTTAAGGTTGTTTATAATCCGTTACCACTTACGTCCTGTTTGAACTTACAAGAGACGAAAAAATAAAACATTCCCGAAATGTTTAAGAAACATTTATTCATTTACACGTAAAACTGGCAATAAAAGACTTCAGTTCAACAATCTCTTGAAGTGTTTTCTGAATACTAATTGTTTTCTTTGTGACCGGAGACAATGTTTGCGATTGTGTTCTGTAGATGATGCGGGGGCACTTATATTTATGCTAGTTATTTAATGTGTTGCAGGTTTTTATATAAGACAGTTATGTTAGTAAGTGCAGTTGATTAAAAAAAATTCAAAACGACAAGAATATTTATTGAAAGGACTGAAATAAATATTTCTACCTGATAAGATTAACTCTCCGTTAAATCAAAGGGCGCACTAGAGGTGAATCATTACTGACTACGAACACATTTCATTGTTTATTAAAGCCCACAATAGAATACTAAGGAAACCAGTTAGACATGTAGCATGTATGATACTGCTTATTCATGAATGAGATGACCTAATTGAGTACTAAAAAGACTACGATAGCAAAATTACCGCCATTAGAGCAAAGTTTTCACAAAACGAGAGCAAATTTTTAATATCATGTGTGCAAAGCGTTTATAGAAATAAACACATATTGCAGTAGCAATATAAATTTAATATAATACAACCATTTAACAAAATTTTTACAGATATCCACATTTATGTAAATTTGAATTGAGTATTGTACCGGAACAGAAAAATTATTTTGAATTGTACATATCTCATAAACGAAAGGGTTTTCGCAAATGTTCTTCTATTTTTTTTTTTAAATAAATATGTTGGAGCTTTTACTACACTGTAGATTCGGCTTAAATTATTGAATTTATTTTCATAACACTGTGGCTAGCAAGTTTGAGTACTACTTAAGGCGAAACGCTCAGTCGCCTCAACTTTGGAACTGAATTACGGCCTTCATTGTTAGGCTATCTTAACGTATTGGGCATCAAAATTAGTAAATAAACAACCTTTATCACGGTAAAACGTTGTTTGTTCAAAAAAAAAAATATATTGCCAAAATGAGAAGGTAAAATAATTTTTTTTTAACAAACGTGTTAGTGCTTGATTTTTACTGATCTCTGTATTCGATAAATGCAAGGTGTTTTCATAAATATCGAAAAATAAATTTGCAAATTGTCCCCAAAGTTCGCTAGTTTCAAGCAATGTTGGCGTGGCTCAATGTAACACAGGCCCCGCCCCTCATCGGCAGGCAGACGTGTCGACGACTGACCGTATTATATTTCATGTGTGCCGCAGCTCGTTCTTAGAAAGATAACAAAAAAGTAAAGTAAACAAAAACTATCAGCTTTACAAAAGCGTTTGTCGGTAAATGGATTCAATATAGAGTGATATGATTTTATTTTCAACAATTAACAATTTGTATCACTCTAATGGAGTACACTAATTTCTGTACATCCTCTAATTTACTATGTGGTATTGATTGCATATCTGTAATTTTACGTTAATATTATTATTTAAATATAAAATTGTACCAACTAAAATTTGTACCCCAACAATTCTAATTTCGGAAGACTCAGAAGAAAACGCTCGAACAGGTCAATTTTGTTATCAAGGGGGACCAAATTGTACCAAACTTTCAAGTCTTAGATGTCACCCTTTTAGCAAGGGCAACCACCCCCTAACAAAATTCAAATAGCATGGGAAGTCATGTGATACATCATTTTAAAGCTTATTGAATTCTCTATCCAGACCTACTATTATCTATTTGTTTTTACAAAAAAAAAATAAAATAAATAAATCTGCAGGAGTTTTGCTCTGACCACCTACCTCTGATTTATAACTTTACGGGCATTATGTCTTCAGAAATTTTACAGTGTGTTAGCTGGGCTCCCAAAAATGAAGATTTCGCATTTATTAAAAAAAAATTCTTTTACAAATACCCGGTATACAGCACGTTTACAGCAGTTGTGATTCGGTTTCCGATTTTGTTTTTAAATCCATTGCCTCTACATAAATTGGTGTTGAAAGAAAATGCAATTGTTTTGCTAATACGAAATTTAAATACTGGCACATTAGTGAATAATACAAGAATGCGTGTTAAACGATTTCTTCAAAATACATTTGAACCGGACGATCAACTGGGAAACGTATTTTAATACTCAGAATTCATATTCTGGTACATGCCATTTTCCTTAAGGCGAACCTAATTTCCAATCAAGGTTGGGATTTTGTTATCACAACCTGTCTTCGGGCATTGTTTCTACATTGCCGAGCAATTTAATCAGGGGCATCTTAGACCGCACAATAATGAACAAGTACTGTATGCAAAATATTTTATATAAAGAAATTATTCCGTCTTATTGTTTTATTAATCAGACCTTTTTTTATTCAAAATCACAGTTAAACAAAACAAATTAAAAATTGTAATGTGTAATATGGTAACCAGTCTTTATTCAACACTATTTACGTAAGTATTAATTTTTTTATATTGTTTCGCTTACCAATCCAATAGATACCACTCGAATTTCGAGTGACTGGAGATCACTAGTACATAGTTATTTATTATACGAGTTTCTGTCTAAATTGGGTGCTTTCCGACACTAGGGTTTAAAGCACGAGCGAAACGGGTGCTTTTTAAGCCCAGAGTGCCGGAAAGCTCCCAATCTACACAGGATAAAATTCATAAAACTTATGTTTTTCTGACATTTTATTATTACATGACAGAGAGTGTTTACACTAGCGAAAATTTGAACATTCCAACAGTGTCGAACTGTAAAAATTATTTTTGAACTCACCGCCTCGAAAGCGACATTTTACGATCTTTGTCGGCAACCCGAAACACTTGCTTCCCGGTCTACTAAACCGGGAAACACGCTAAAAAGCACTGAAAATAAAAAGTGTTTAAAATAAATCAGTAGCTATTAATTAATGAAATTAAATCTATTGACAACATTTGAAACACGATTTGGTACACCCAAGATAATTAAATTAAATATTGAAGGTAAAGAATTTGACGATTATAAATGAAGAAAAATGAAATATATTGGCAACATTTAAAACAACATTTGTTATATCTAAGATTTATTTCAATATATGGAAAGGTACAATTTCACTATTACAACAAAGAAAAATAACATTTTTTTAGGTTATACTACAATTCAATGTGGTCAATCCTTTGAATATTCAACCAGTGGTCCTGTAAACATTTATAGTGCAATTAATGCAATTGGTAGGGGTGATTCCTGAACCCCCCACAGTAATGGACTTAGACATGGACTTGACGGTGTCGAATGTGCACTTTCCAACTTGGTTTTATGTGGATGGGCCGGCCAGGCCTTGGTTGGATTAATTTTTCTGCTACTTACATTAGTTTTACTTTGTAGAGAATCGTTTACGCTTGATGACTTGCTTTGCTTTATTTCATATTTTGAAGACTAATTGCATATTAAAATAAAACTTCAATCCAAAAATCGTGGTAATGTTCGTTTCAAAAAATATTGTACAATCCTCATGCGTGAACAATCTTCCCGCGTTCACGCAAATGAAGGCACTCGCTCCTTCGTCGCTCGTGCTTCAAAACTGCGTTCACGCGGGAAGATTGTGTTCCCGCACTTGGTTTGTAAATTACTATTGTACACTTATCGGACGAATTTTGGATTATTTCATATTGGCTATAAACGCATTTTGAACTGATTTTGACAGGTATTTTCGCAAAGTAGAGTCGGACTTTTGTTCTTTATAAATTGATTGTGATCTAAATCAGGTATAGGTAGATTCAGACTGTAAATGACAGATGGGTTAAGTAATTTTTCTGTGGCGAGAATTGTACAATTGAGTGAATTGTGATTTTTGAATAAATTGCACAAGTAATTCAAAATGTGCTATGGCTAAAACACCGCGGCAGAACGGACGAAAGAGGAACCCATGGAAATTACAAAATAAATCTAATCGTTGCTACTCATTCTTCTATTTACTTAATATTACCCCTTCTCGACCTATCATCAGCTAAATAAGTTTCATTTCTAACTTGCTTGACGACCACACACTCTTCCTTTTTTTTATCTTGTATTGAAACAATATTTTCGAAATAGCTACTCTGCAGTGCCTAAAATTACTACTTGGGATAGTCTAAAAAGAATATTTGAATAAAATACAGAAAATTGATAATAAACTGTTCTAAATGCTACAACTGCATATATTTTTTCTAAATTTGGAATACAACAGGTTTCCAAGGTATTAATTCTGTATCAGCATTATTATTAAATATTGAAGATTGAAATTTGACATGTCGATAAACATGTCTTTCGCGCACTGCTATAATACAATTGGATGCTACTTGTAGCATTTAGAAGAGCAAATTAAAATATGAAAAAATATATAAATATCGCAGAAAATAATTTTAGTCGATGCAGCTTTGATGGTAATCCATTATTTTAATTTTTTTTTAGTAGGTACCTAAAGTCACTATCCACGTCCTCGCACTATTGACGCACCCTGTAGACAGCAGCTACCTACTTATAATTATAATTATTGTACATAATACATAGTAGTATACTAATTGTAATCTCTACTCATTATTTAATATATTTATTACTTTCATTTTTCCGATTTCCCAAAAAACTATCAAACTCAAATTTTTAATTCATGATAAATCATCATTTTATTCTTTCCCCTGGTACGTCATGAATTAAAAATTTGAGTTTGATATTTATTACTAATATTTATTTAATATCTGTATATTAATATTTCACCTTTTACACTCATAATATCAAGCAAAAACCATGGGATTTGTTTACTGTCGGCATTCGAAAGCAGCGATAACAGTTCCAGGAAGCTTTCATTCTCAATTTCGATGCGGCAGTTTCTTGACTAGTCCACGTGGACTTAAAATGTGCACGTCAAAGTAATCAGCCAATTGTAAGTCGTTTGAGGTAATAAATTGTCGACACATGCAACGCCCCATATGGTGTCACCGATTCGCTTTTTGTTTACACGCTGAACGGGCCAGTCGCGGTCCCGTCGCATCACGAGCTGAGCTAGTCTCGACCGCGCTCAGTGAAGATCTTTCCCTTGTTTTCTAATGCATGCATTTGCACTAGACGTTCGCTCGCTCGTCGCGGTCGCATCGCGGTCTCCTCCGATCGTTTCGAAAGAATCTCGGAGACCGCGATGCGACCGTGACGAGCTCGCAAACGTCTAGTGCGTGCGTTTTTGATGATCGCGTACTATGCTTGGAATGCATTTTGCAGTTTAATGTCTTCGTAAATAATATCTAGTAGCTCATTATACTTTCCAGATGACATACGAAAGTATTGGAAAAATCGCTGTTCGTCCAGTAATATTTTTTTATATTTATATAAAGTTAGAAATTCACCCTCTATTTGCCTGCTTCTGTTAATTGGATGAATCCAAAATCTCATGCGCTTTTTTCTTTGGCACTTTTCTTCATTTTCAAACAGAAGAGCCAATAATAAGACATCTTCCATGGAACTCAATTTCTTAACTGAAACCGTTGTTTAAACAACGAGGAGAGCGCCGGCAGGATTATGTGCAATTGTCAAATGGGATCAGTTGAGGTTGCGATGCGACGGGACCGCGACCGTCTAGTGCGTTTCGTCCTGTAGAGACCGCGATCAGCTCAGCTCGCGATGCGACGGGACCGCGACCGCCTAGTGCGTTCTCTCCTTTACAGTTTCTTCTAAGATTCTAAGAGGATTGTCACAATATTATAAGGACGAAGTCATGGGGATCATTGTAATTTAATTTGCAATTCATGTTAATCGCAATATTGCAGTGGTAGTTATTTTATTATTTACCATGTAATTTAATAATAATAGTCGACACAAAGACATACAGCTGGTCGTTTGTATACACGCAAGTCGGAATAGAGCAGTTCGTTGTTCGTAGTTTGATTGTTCAAAGATTGCGTTTTGCGAGAAATCATCAAGCTTGGACTCTTGATAATTGGAAGATGGTTTTATTTTCAGATCAAACGAGGATTAGCCTTAAATCTCCTGATGGACCTTTTGCTCCTTTTGTGGGGCCGAATTTCTTGTTTATGCAGGATAATGATCATCCTCATGTGGTTATGCAAGTTATTCGCTCCTTAAATGCTGTTGCTATTCCGTTCATGAAACGGCCAGCCGATATTACTAACATGAACCCAATAGAGCATCTATGGGACGATATTTAAAAAAAGTGTCACCTGCCAACCACAAGCAACTTGTAGACGCAGCAATTCAATAATGGGAAAATACTCCTCAAGAAGTCATTTAAAATTTTATCTCCAGTATGCCGAGACGCATGGAAGCAGTAATTAGGAGTAGAGAAGGACATACACGACATTAGAATAGCTCCATAAATTATATTGTTTTCGTTTATTTTTTGTTTACAGCTTTGCGTTTTTTTCAAGAAAAAAAGTTTTTTAATAAAAAAAATAGAAATAATGCCATGTTTCGCTGATTTCATTACAAGCTACTAGACAGTACCTAACAATAAGCTTTCATGAAAATTTGATTGCAATATTAATTTCAGTAGTGTAATTATCTAATATAATATTTAAACGAGCAATTCTTGTATACAATTCTTATCTAACTTTTTAAGTTATTGAGGGTGGCTCGTTTCGATTGAAGCGGTCTGTATATCTATATTTCGCGGATCTCGGAAACGGCTCATCCGATTTGGATGAAATTTTGTATATAGATAAAGTTTTGCTTTTTAGTCTACCTATGTAGTTGTATTTCTTGTAGAAACGCAATACACAAAAAAAAACAGTTTTTAAGATCCTTTATCCGCTGTCATACTGACAATTTCAAACACTTTGGTCGTGGGGATGAATGAGAGCGGGAACGCTTGTGAATGAAACGACTGCGACTAGCGTAGTAAGTATTACGGCAGTTCTGACGGTAGCTACGCCCCCCTGTCCCAAGGATGTCTCAAGGGGGCCTGTCTGAATACTTCAAGTCAATTAAATTTGTCTAATACATAAATCCTATAAACAAATTCAACTTTCGACTTCTATATTATGTTGATAACCGAAGAGGCCTTGCCTGATTTGGCCCCCGTCCTCGGGCCCGCCTGATTCGAGGGCCCCCTCGGGCTCGCCTGTTTCGGGGGGCCTTCCCCATGCTCGCCTATTTTAGCTACCCTCCTTGGGCTCACCTGTTTTGGAGGCCCCCTCGGGCTCGCCTGATTTGAGGGCCCCCCTCGGGCTCGAATGTTTTGAGGAACCCCCCCCTCGGGCTTCCTCTGCGGAGGCCCCCCTCGGGCTCCCTCTTTGGGGGCTTCCCTCGGGCTCCCTTTTTTTTTGGGGGGGGGGGACAGTCGGGTTTCCCTGTTTCAAAGAGAGGGCCTCGGGTCCCCATGTTTCAACGGGAGCAACTCGGGACGTCGTGTTTCAAGGAGGGCCCCTCCGGCCGCCCTTTTTTAAGGAAGCTACCTCGGGCCTTCCGGTTTCAAGGGTTGCCTAAACTTCCGAGTCATGAGACGTATCGTATATTATGACATGTATCTCAATACTTTTTACACGATTTTACAAAAAAATAAGTACCGAGAGAAGCTCGGTTGTCAGGTCCTACAAGTTTAATTGAGTGGTGCGTTAATTTTGTGCATAAGTTTATACAGAGTGTTATGGAAGTCCTAGCAGAAAATTTAACCACATGTAGAACTCGTCAAAATAAACATCTTTTCTATTTACCATTTTGCTGAAATCCGCAATTTTTTTGAACATTTTTCTGACCCCTTATTTTACTCTCCGCTTATGACTAAGTGAACTTGAACCATCGCTTGAACGCATCAGAGTTTTTGCCGAACGAGGTAAACACCTTCTAACTTTTTTGGGGCGAAAAATTTGTGGTTGTAGTAAATTTTAATTATCAGTTGTGTCGCGTCGGCCGCGATGTTATGAACGGTGCTCGATTTTTAAGCGAATATTAAGAATTTATTCATTGTTATTTCCACGAAAATGTTTTTTTTTTCTATGGTGCAGTTTCTATGTGTTAGTGTGAGGTAATCCAAATGAAGTCCGCCGCATAGACATAGCTACAAAGATAAAAAAGCATGCGAAAACAATCCGAACTGCGGGGAAAACGCTGCATGCTGCGAACCATCGCTTCGGTGCTACAGTTACATATCCCGCAATGGATTCGCTCCCGATCCCGATCCTGGAGTACCGCTTCGGTTTGAGCAGGCCTTTATCCCTGATCAAAGTTAGAGAGTTATTAACATCCTAACCTACCTCAAAATTATGCATATTATGATAGGTGAGTACATGCTTCCATTTAAACACTTTTTATTTCGATTCGTTTATCGGGTAAACTTTTTGTGGATTCTTAACGATGAATGAAATTCGGACCATAGGCGGGTATTGGTTTTCGGGGTTAAACTATTCTTAATTTTAACTCCGTAAGGGAGCGTTTGCGAAAAAAATGATTAATAAAAAAATGTTTATTTTGACGAGTTCTACATGTGGTTAAATTTTCTGCTAGAACTTCCATAACACCCTGTATATGACAAACTGATAAATTGTGTAAAGCAGAGTTTTCCTTTGATTGGTTATCCAGTGTACTACTTATCTATCAAACATTCATCTCATGTTCACTTTGGATGCAGTCAAAGGCAATTTACACTTCAAATTCCTTCAAAATGAATATCCAAATTGACAAATGTAACAATGCAATTAAAGACTTAGAAACTAAAATGCAGAAAATGTGAGAAACAAGAGTACTGAGAACTTGTGAAACTAAAATATGGGAAATTGATCCCCGGAGAAATTCAAAACTTTTAAAACCGATCATTATTATTTGGGGAACTTGGAGCATGAATATATGAGATCCTAACAAACTAAAGAGGTTGGGAATCTGGGTAGTACTAAAGAACAAAAAAACGAGGAAAATCTGAGAACCGTCAAAAGTGGGAAAATGAGACCCTCAGAAATTGAGGAATTTCGAAAATGAAACGGATAAACTAATTAATAAATTGAGAACCTGAGAAGCTATAGAAAAATGAAAGACTATAAATCTGATAAAGTAAGAACCTAAGCAATTGAGACAATGAGAAATTAAAAAACTGAAACTGGAAACCTGACGAATTGAAGAACTGAAAACTTGTAATACAAAGAAATAGAAAATTTGACCTCCAGAAAATGGGCAATTAAGAACCTGTGATATTAGATTAGGAAATTAGTAGGTAAATTGAAACCAGAGAAATTTTAAAAGGTTTTTGGAAAAATATTGCCAAGAAATTTCAGAATTTTTGCTAACGGACTAATCTATACTAATCTATTAATGAGTTTTTCGAGGTGTGAAGGGACTAGTGGGAATATCATGGTACTATTAAGAAAAACTGGGAAAAACACCAAAGATTCAAGCCCACGTTACACGGACTCTTCTCCCTAGCTCAGGACTTGGCAAAATGGAATCGCAGCGGAGTTGCAAAAAGGCGGGCTTGTAAGGCTCCCGCTGCCCCACGACTTCACGTTTCGAGGACCTTGTACAGCCGGACATGGGGTTCGAAAGAAGACTGTCGGCGTAAGCTCCAAGATGGGACAGGACTCTAGCCAGACCCCCAGCTTAGGCTAAAAGGGCAGACGTTCAGACGCCTGCGGTTAAACCGGCCGGCCCTTCAAATGTGACATGTACAGTATGATGCCATTCTCAGATGAGCCGGATGCCATAACAAAGGTTTTTCGCTACCTTATGGAGGATGACACTTACGAGGTGGAAAGCTTACAAAGGTGCGTGGAGAAAAAATCGCAAGAGTGGTTACGACTCGTCATCAGGGAGCTAAGACTGGAAGGATTCTCTCTGCGGTACAAACCTGCCGCAAAACTACCGAGGTCAAGAAAAGTCTTAGTGAAAGTGTTACTTAGTGTAAAGTTTCAGATACTAGGCGTTATGGATAGGTACAACCCGGGCCTCGAGGTCAATCTGAATAATTCGGGTTTAGCACGACCCAAGTCGCCGTGGGGAAAAACAATTCAGTTGTTTGGTCGAAATGTTACAGCAGAAACTGAACTACCGCATAGGGACCGGCTCTCATTTCTGCAGCTAAATATACACTAACAGTCCACCACACGGTCTCTAGGGTATCGATATTGGGCTTCTTCAGGAACTGGTCCTGCTGGATGTAAACCAACAGCGTGCCTCTACATATCAAGCGGGATAAAGGCCTTCGCTCTAGAGGACTTGTGTACCAGAGATGTTGTGGCGGCTCGGATTAGCATCATGAGAGGAGGAAGGCCGACGACCCTTGAGGTACGCTCGATCTATTTCCCCTTCGATTCGGTCACATTGTCGCAATCATCTTTGATTGAGAATCTCTCATCGTTGGGTGTGACGCGGATTCGCACTACACGGTGTGAGGGAGACCCGACACGAACCCAAGCGGGTGAAGGCTCTCTAAGTTATCTTGGTCTGTAGGTATACCTACTAAACAGAAGAAACAAACTTACCTTTGCCTCGAAAGTGAGAGAAGAAATTATGCATAGCACCTTAAGCTTTATACAGTTGTCTCTTGAAATTTTTGACTGAGTTGAGCGCATCGGATCATCGATACATTCGATTCAGTATCAGAAAGGATGAGGATTCTTTGTTGAGGTGCAGAGACCACAGAGCGACATGTTGGGCTCTATATATAGCGGCCCTCGTAAGGGGAGGCTCTGAACTATCTACGAAGATCCACTTCGTCAAGGAAAAACTCTTTGCGGCTCACTTTGCGAGTGACTCCAGCAAGGTGGATAGGTTTCGGGGCCCTCATCCAAAAGGTGATGCACACCAATCCCATCTTCCTGTGTCTGTGAGTTAGAAAGTACGAAATGGTACTTCCTCCACGGAATCAGTGGAATGAACAGACAAGGGCCATGAACCTAGGGGACTGGATCACTTGTTACGCAGATGGGTCGTCACTAGGAGAATATTCGGAATTGTTTTCCATTTTGTAATGAGCTACTGGATGCGGCGTATTTGCATTTTCACTGACAAGCCTTTCATTGAAGGCTCGGATGTCAAGCATAGTGAACAATTGCTAAGCCTCCCCAGAAGGTATCTAGGAACAGTTGTTGGATTATTTACGGGGCACTGCCCAGTAAATAAACACCTATGCACCATCGGGTTATCTATCAATGACACATGTCGAATATGGTTAGAAGAAGTGGAAACTCCAGGCCACATTCTCTGCACTTGTCCAGCTCTAAATCGGCTAAAAGTGGAACACTTGACTGAAGTTATGCAGACTAACGCCCAGTTCCATAAATATGTACAAAAGGTTTCTTTAAGTAAAGTAAGCTTTATGATAAAGTTGACTTTAAAGTCTCTTAAAGTCCCGTTCGGTTCCATAAAGCAAATTGAGTCGTCTTGTAGGTAAAGGTCCAGTTTAAGAATATTTGTTGAATTGGCTGCCCTGAAATAATAAGTGTGAAGTTAGGCACTGCTCTTTGGAGCTACTTTTTGACAGCTTTATTGCGTCCGGTCCGGTGTATCCATATCCATTGTGCATTTGTGCAACGCAACCGAACGTTTGTTGTTTAGTTCTTGGGTAGTTGTTGGTTGATTCTAATCGCAATGTGTGAAAGTGAAGTAAATATTCGCAAAAGGAAAAAAAGTTCTCCTTTCTCAAAAGAGGATGAAATAAGACTATTAAATGCAATTTATTTGGAGAGGAAAATAATAGAAAATAAGGAGACAAATAAATTCTCAAACATGGAAAAGGTAAAATTCTTTTTGGGTCATATGTACATAAATTGAGGTGAGGATTTTATTTAAGGACAAAGCTTGGAGCCGGGTAGTGGTAGCTTATAATGCTAATGGTAGAGAATTTAGGAATGTGGACCAATTAAAGGCTAAATTTGATAATTTAAAAACCAAAACCCGAAAGATTGTGGCCCAAGAACGGACACATCTAAAAGGAACTGGTGGTGGCGGGCCTCTTTTTCCAGATCCAGATCCTATAATTGAATTGGTGCTCAAGATAATTAATTGGAAAACGGTTGTGGGTTTAGAAAATGAATTTGATAGTGATAACATTGCTGGTGATATTGTAAATTTCCATAATTATTTATTGTTCTTTAGATTTTTATTTTGTGTTTTTAGGGTGTTTTTTCTAGGGTTGAGGAAAATCAAGAAGAATTAGAAAGTGAGATAATTTATGATAGAACAATAAATGATGACAATAATGAACCTGTAAGTCCATATCCCTATTTTAAATGTACTTAATTAAATTGGAGCACAAAATTCTCAATTGCACCTACTATAAAGATTGATTCACACATGATTACTTGCAAGGTTTTGATACAATTGTGTACAATACATAAATCCAAGTTAGTAAAAATTTTAATAAGCTTCTGATAATGTTGAACCATTGTAATTTAATTGTTGCACAAGCTAACAGTGGTCCGTAAATTGTTGTTATAAAAGTAATTGAAGTTTAGGGAGAGTCGATTTCTTCTGAAACAGCTCCATTCTGTCACAAAAAAAAAAAACAGTGCAAACACATTTTAATGACAAACCCGCAAATTTATTACATTACAACGTTTACTGTGCGATATGTTTTTTGAATTGGAACCAAAGCTTTGCAGGTTGATTCTCTTGTGTAAATCGCCCAGTATTTGAGTTTAATATGTACTCGTATTTGATTCAATTTTGTTTTAAGATGATACTAAATTTTGACGATGATGTTCACACCAATCAGAAAGCTGATGTAATAGTTTTGGCCAGCTGTTCATCCCAATCTTCTGTACATTGCCAACCGACACCTTTGAAAGTAATTGGGTACAAAAATATATTTAAGGCTAATCTTAATTTGTTACTTTTGTAGGAAATAATAGATAATAATAATGAAAATGCAGAAGTGGCAACAATGAAAAAAGTATGTATTATTCAAAATATAATAGTACCTAATAATTTTAGTAAGTATAAAATAAAATAGTAATCCTTGTCATTTTCTTATGTTAATAGACACCTAAAGCTTCCAAGCATGTGTGGGATAATTACACTCCCAAAAATTTAAAGCAACCTATCTCCAAAAAATTGAGACCATCCACAATAAACCCTGTTTCTGTCGCAAAAGAATTATATTATAAGAAGAAAGCCATGTTTGTGGAACAAGAAACACGGTTTAGGGCAGAACAAGACAAAAGAGAAGGAGAGACCCATGAATTGAAGAAGGCGCTGTTGCAGTTAGAAATATTATTGAAGAAGAATGAATTAAAGAAATTTTAATCACATTTCCAATCACATTATATTATTTTAAAGCCTAGCAAAATGTTCATTAATTATTAATCTCCTTAAATCTCCCCCTCTATTGGCATTGTTATTCACTCCTTCATGTTCTTCATTGTTTTCTTCATCAGGCAAATCCTCCAACCATTCTTCTGGGAAATAATCATGCATTTCTACAGCTATGTTGTGAAGAACAGCTGTAGCAACAATAACATTTAAAATAGTCCTGATTTTCAGCCTCATCCCTAAACTTAGAATCGGAAATCTTCGTTTCCATACTCCATACTGCCGTTCCACTACATTCCTCGTTCTAATTATCGATTCATTGTACAAGTTTTCTGCTTCTGTTTGTGTTTGAGACAATTTAGTCATCAGATAGGGTTCAATTTGGTATCCACTGTCTCCAACTAACATATATTGTCCATACCTCCCGTCCTCAAATTCGTGTTTTAGACTGCTGTTATTAAAGATAGTTTGGTCATGACATGAGCCAGGCCAGCGCGCCACTATATTCTGAATCTTCAGATTTGCATCGGAGACGGTCTGAATGTTGATAGCAAAGAAGCCTTTTCTGCATCTATATATTTCGGCATCTTCACCACTTGGAGATTCTAATCTAACTAATGTGCAATCAATGGCTCCAATTATTCTTGGAAAACTCGCTATTTGGTAGAATTCTTCTGCAACCCTTCTCATTTCAATATTGTTTTGCGGCATCTTTATATAATCTGGACGCAACGAAGCTATAGCAGATGATACTCTTTGCACGATTCTACATGCCGATGTCTTCGAAACTCCCATAAAATCTCCAGCTGAAATAAGCATACTGCCGGTTGCGTAAAATCGCAGTGTTAATAACAACTGGACAATTGGTTGTACAGCTCCTCCTCTATAAACAGGTAGATATTGATAAAAAAACACTTAATGCTCTTGTAGAATTTACCTATTTGTGGGAAACTCTAGGAACCGATTGATTCGTTCTAATAATGCGAGAACAGTTAGTTTCGTTAATCGAAATCTATCGAAAAACTCCATGTCGTCATATTTTTGTAAACAATTTTCTCGTTTCCTATACACTTTTACTCGTCTAATGACGATATCTGCCTCATATTCATCTTCCGATGAGGAACTCGAACTTGTATCAAACATATCGCAGAACAAATTAATTTTAGATTAATACCAGATTTTAGGTTAGGATACATAATAAAGCTAACTATATTCACATAAAGGGCCAAATTCCAGACTTTATCATAAAGAGAGCTTTTTCCTAAAGTCTCCTTTAAAAATCGGTTATGGAACAGATTTTACAACTTAAAGGAGACTTTTGCTATTAAAGGGAACTTTATTTCGATTATGGAACTGGGCCTAATGATATTTGGATTGTACCTACCAGCAGTTTCTTGGGCTTTTTCTACCATAGAATCTCGATCAGTGGTTATATTATTAAAAATCCGACCATCCTATAGGGGATGTGGAGAAAATTCTATGATTTGTAAAATCAAAAAAAGTATTAGTATGTTTGTGTTCTATAAGATGTACTTAGAAAGGAAAGTTATAGGGACCATATTGATAGTTTGAAAAAAGGTTTTATAATAAGATAAGAAGAGGTAAGAAGGATAAAATATTGGCAATTCTATTCTAAAGCTAAATAATACTAATTGATGGCAATTCAAATGGTGAAACCCTTATTATCTTCCAATAACGTTAAAAGATAGAGAAAATTGTCCATTGGCTTCATTAACACAATGTTTTTTTTCGTAATCCTCACACTACCTTATAATAATCATAGCAAGGTAATGTAAAAGCAGCAAACACAATTATTTTTTAACAGGTCCGTGGTACCACTTTAATTAATGTATATTTTGAAAGTGAATTATAATTTGATCAATATAACCGCAATACAAATTCTTTCTGATCAAATCCTTCGTCTACTTCGATAGACTCAAAAGTACAAATTCTGAAAATTTTTCGTTTTTGGAAAGCACTTGGGAAAATGGAAGGTGAAGCGGACAACCTTATTCGATTTTGCTCCTCGTTAAGTCAAAAGGGCAATATGAGAAATGCTACAATTTACTTTACGCACAACTGCATCTTTTATACTTGTTTACATCTTGGTTACCATGATTGAAAATGGAACATTACACCCGTAAAATGCCCGTAAAGTAAAAGTCCGTAAAGTAAAAAGCCCGTAAAGCTTTGAAGTAAAAAGCCTTCTTCGTCGGGCCTCAAAATCGTCCTCTGGCGTAAACTCTTTCTTTCGGCCCTCTATACGTAAATTACTATTGTAACTGCGGAACGGAGAAAACGATAGGATTGTATATTTTAGATATTGGATATTTTTACTAAACTCTACGGATTATTCTAATATTTTGTTATTTAATAAATTGTTGTGTGCTGACTTGTAATTATTTCAACTTCAAGCAGAGCAATTTTATGGTTGTGGCAATAATTTTAGCCATTGTCAGTAACGTTAGCACCAGATTTAGGAAGTGTGAAAATTTAACGTAAGCCGAATTTTAGAAACTCTTTGTACAAGACCACGCTGCCACTAATTAAAGAAAGACAATAAAGCAAATTATAAATATTGTGTCATCTGGGCTTTCAGGATTGCATTAAGTTGTTGCCAACTGGAGAAGTCACTTATAATAATAGTTGTGAAACTTTACATTATAAGACAAATGTTATGGATGAACATATGAGCAAATGTAAAAATTGTGGAAACATGTAGGTATTTTATACCCAACTTTGCAAGCAAAACTAGACAAAGTGCATGGTTCGTTGCCCGTGAAGTGGAAATGGTAATATCTCCTATCAAAGCCTTCTCTCACTGTATTTTGCAGACCAGTTCAGTGCTTGCGAACAGCTGATGTGGACCGCGCTGAAGAAGTTCATCGAGATCGCGTTGAATAAATACCGGGTAAATCTAAATTCTATGGAGTTTCTATTGCCATGCATTTGCTAACGTAGAAAGTGTAGAAGCTCAGCATGTCCTCAAGATTTTAATTGCGCTATTTTGAAAATTATCCAAGTATAAATTTTAAAAATTTTCATTTAATTCCAGCACGACTGTCTACTGAATTAGTGAATCACAATGTGGCAAAAGCTGTGCAAAAATCGTTAATAAAATGTGCAAATGTCAAAACGCGTTCGAGTATTGTGTTGGTGCAAATATGTCGTGTTATAAATAAATGGGTCTTCAATTAACTTTTCTTGGTCATGCGGGGCATGTGTACGTGGTTTTTTATAGTCACATGCATGCACTTTGGAATTGCATTTACTTTTCAGGTATGTATGAGCTTTATTTATAAGTTAACATCCTTAGAAATGTTGCTAAAGTAATTATTAAAAAGGAAATATTGTTTACATAAATTTATAAGTATTAATAACCTCGAAAATAAACACTATCTATTTACTTTGGTTCACTTACTACTCTAATTAAATTTTATTTTAAAAATTTACATCCTATCCGGTGGCCTTTAAAATCGATTTTTATTAGGCTTTCACAGATGCATATCTAATATAAAGTTAAAGAAAACAATAGAAAGCACAACGTTATATTTTACTTTTACTCCGAAGTGACCTTCATTACCGGACAAAAGGAACCAAGTACAATGTTAAAAAAAGTGAGCGTGTGCTTCTATTTATAGTTTTAAACTACCTAGAGGGATTTCGCACACTGATTGATTATATTTAATTGTTGAACTATTTCTGTTTATTTATAAGGTCATATGGCTAAATAGTACAAAACAGATCTGTTCATGGAGCAGATATGATGATTTTTTATTTAACTCCTTTCTTGTTACGTATGGTAATATTTTTATATAATAACTTTTTACAGTAGTTGACACAAAAAAATAAAATTCAACAATGGTTGTATAAGACGAAGTCATTTTCCGGTGGTCAATAGATTTGCGTTTGGAAAGCTCACTGTTAATTTATGATCGAAGTTGCTTTATGGTAATAGAGATTTCAACAGCGACAGTGTCATCATTAGAGCGAGGATTGAACTCAAATGACATTATTGCGGTTGCAATCGCTCAGAATAAAAGTTTACAGACTGGAATACATACACCATAAACCGTAGGACCCGACTTCATAGAAATCTACATAAAATTAATTAAGAAAGCTGAATAATTTTTACCACAAGCTTAGACTGGAACATCTAATCATTCACACAGCTACTGGTGTTACAACCTTGTCAAAAACGCAAATTTAAGAATAAAAATCGAAATAAAAAAAGTTTTATGAAATTACATACATATACCCAAAGGAAATCAGTGGTTTTACAGAAATCAGTACACAAAAAAAATATATGAATATTCAATAACAATTTCTGTTATCTGATAGTTGTTACAAAACTGTATCTCAACTTTCACTGTGGATATGAAACGATAACGTATCACCAATGTCAAGCTAACTCAAAACAATTTATTACCAAAAGGTAAAATATAAATGAGATGCAAGATGTTATCTGAAATCAAGGCCGAATTCAACATTCACCAAAATAATGAAATTCAACCTACTCCCTGTTTTTACATTCTTCAATCGAATTTAACGCCCACCTATAAAACAATTGCAATTTTAACAATTACATAAACACTACTGAATACAGCAAGGTAGGAAGTGTGAATCTCTTCAATACTGATGTGAAAATAATTACAGTAATTGTCATTGTAAAGCTGTGGCTTCGCGAAAGGAATGCTTGTTACGTTGGTTATGTGCAACTTCAGACCATTTCTTCGTAATTTTATGCAATTTAGCCAAACCGAGCGGATTATTAGACACTCATGCTTTCCCATTAACGAGTTAGGCAAAGCATTATGCCGTCTTGGTTCTGAATGAAATAGAGCAATTCTCATGTGACAAATAACGGTATAATGGTGCAACGGTTCAGGTGATCTTCTTGCAAGAAGAAGAGCATCGCTCGTGTTCGTTTCTTGATTCTTTATGTTATGGTTCTCAAAAAATGACAAGAAATCTTGGTTTTTCCATAAATGGTCATCGTTCACACGAATAAAACTTGTCAGAATGCTGCACGGGATATACGATTATTTCTCTGCTCTGGTTCAGTAGGTTACTTTCGAGAAATGCAACTAGATCATAGGTTAGTATTCCGAATTGGTTTTTATGTTATTATTGAAAGGCTATTTTTCTCATATGGTAATTTAAATTTCATCTAATATAATTAATTAAGTTGGCAAAGTTTAGATTTACTTAGGACTCCCGGATCATTTGTTTCATCGAATATTAATTTCCTCCAAATTAAGTCCACTTTCCTTTATTTAGACCTTGCAACTGAAATGCAATTAATTCAATTATATTAAACTACCATTAGTCCAGTAAATCTAGGTTCGATAAGCCCGTTTCCAGGAAAAAAATCCGGAAGTTTTTTCCGGAAGGTTCTATATATTTTTTTGGTCGCTGAATCCGAATTTGAGGTTTGCCCCCTCGCCAGAGGTGAGCTAACTTCAGGAAATGCAAGAAACTTCAAAAATTTCGGACTGTTTCCAGTTTTTTGCTTATAACTCGAAAACGATTCGTTCTAGCTGAAAGACCACTATATACAAAATTAAAGTATTAAAAATTTCCTACCAGAATATGGTATTAGATTTGTTTCTCTATTTAACGGGACGGCCGCTAGACTGTTCTGAATATAGACCACTTCTTCGTTTTGTCAGTTAGTCGACGAAAGGAAACTTTCCTTTAGTTGAATATTTACGTGAATGTTTGAGCTTTATGTGCATAACATGTCTCGAAAATGCTTCATTTGTGAAGGATCCTTGTTAGATGGATCAGAGAGGACTGTATTAAACAAAATACGTTGCAGTCTTTCATTGAGGTTAGTAAAAGAGGTAACGATGGAAACCAAGTTTTATTCAAATGGAGCACAGAACTTGAGCTCCACGAAAAATGTACAAAGCAGTACTGCGCCTTTATTACGTTCAAATACCATTCAGTTTTCATTCAGAACGCATTGCTTTTTGTGTGGTGAGGAAGTTCCCCCAGATATGGAACCAAACAAATGAAAAAGCCAGCAAAGAAACGTAATCCTGTTTTCCACATTTTCCACAAAGAGCGAAAAAGTGGTCTATATTCAGAGCGCTCTAGCGGCCGTCCCATTAACGATAGAGACAAACATAATACCACATTCTTGTCTACTTTAATTTTGTTCATAGTGGTATTTTCGTAAAAACGCCTCGTTTTCGAGTTATAAGCAAAAAACTGGAAATAGTCCGAAATTTTTGAAGTTTTTTGCATTTCCTGAAGTTAGCTCACCTCTGGCGAGGGGGCAAACCTCAAATTCGGATTCAACGACCCAAAAAACATATAGAACCGTTGAGAAAAAACTTCCGGAATTTTTTCCTGGGAAAAAACTAGATTTACTGGACTACATCACAGTTGGTTAAGAATGAAATTCTCAAATTCTGAAAAAAAAAAACGAAATACTTAAAAAGCTGAATGTTAATCCACTTATTTCTCAAATTTCTAACAAATATCAGCAGATTTTTGACAAATATTTGAACACTCGAGAGTTGAAAAGCTGCAAGCAAGGAGGTTATTATAAATGTGCAAGGTATGAGACAACAATATTATTGTTATTAATTTTTGGGATAGTGATCAACAAACATCGTAATCTTTGATGATTGGAAATGTCAATTTACATAAATCTTGCATACAAACAATAAAAATGACCTGCAGGCTCGCTAGCATTTCCAACCTTGAGTAATAGTAGTTAATTAGAGTTCCTGTGTAAATTGGGCGATATACGTCACAAGGGGTTTATGGAGCACGAGTGAAACGACTGCTTTTTTGAGCTCCGAGTGACGTAAGCCCTCAATTTACACTGGAACCAGTGTAATACAATGTTTTATCGTTCGACACAACCCCGGCAACCCTTAAAATTGCTTAAAATCCATAAAAACAGTGAGACGTTTATCTGACATTTCCATTATTTTATGACAGAGAGTGTTTACACGCGAAATTTGTGTCGAACGATAATAGTATATTACGATACGAGTTTTATAAGAAACATTTTGTCGCACGGACGGGTTTAGGACACGACGAGCATAGCGAAGAGTAAGTGCGACAAAATGTAAGAGTAAGTGCGACAAAATCTCTTATAAACCAGTTATCATACAGTATTTTCTACTTTGCCACTTTATATACAAAAAATTAACATAAAAAAAGAGAACCGTTATATATATATATACCGTATTATAACATGTAGTACCCAATGATCTGTTTGAAGTCGGTGCCAAGCCAAATAGGTTACAAATTTATAACATATTGTAATTATACAAAAATATCAACAACGTTATAACGCATAAAAATTTTTGGGTTGTTTTACTCAGCACGAGCCCCCCACCCGCAGTCACGCATTCCGGTGCGCTCGCCGGGAGACTTGCGATGTGGCGGGAGCGGACAGCCTATCTATCTATTATCTACTTGGCTTGGCACCCTTCAAACAGATCATTTGGGTAGCACCTGTAATAAATATAACATGTATTCAATAATTATTTTCACTTTTTGAAGTAGGTTCTCTTTTTTTAAAGTTAATTTTTTTACAATTTTAAGTGACAAGTATAGATCTAGTAAAGACGCTTCTCCGATAATGAGGTCCACAATAAAATTGACGAAGAAATCGGTGAACATATATATAAAAGGAAGGAAATTTGAGACTTTCCCTCGATTTCCATGGGATTCCCTGATCAGATCCTGATTTTTTGACAATGTACCCACCTCAAGAGTATACCCTTTCAAATAAAAGAAGAATTTTTAAAATCGGTTCAAAAAAGGTGGGAAAATTTGATGATTTTTCTCGATTTTCATGGGATTCCCTGATCAGGTCTTGACTTTTTGATAATTAAACCACCTCAAGAGTTTAAATAACAGAAAAATTTTGTAAATCGGTCCACAATTGACGAAGAAATCGGTAAACATACATGAAGTCGAAAATTTGAGAATTTTTCTCGATTTCCATGGGATTCCCTCATCAGATCCTGCCCTGATGACAATGGGACCAATCTGTAAGAATTTTACAAATCGGTTTATAAATGACGGAGTTCTGAGGTAACAAACATTAAAAAAAAACATACAACCGAAGTGAAAACCTCCTTCTTTTTTGAAGTCGGTTAAAAATGATAAAATTTTACAATCTAGGGAATTTCGCGGCGGTTGGCCACGTTTGCGAGGTGCATTAACGGCTGCTATAAAAAAGAATTAATTTGAAACGTCAATAAATGAGTTCTGAAGTTCTTCAATGTACGCCCCCAGAAATACTGGCTTTGGCGAAAATACGACAGGCAATGTACTACCTTCAGTCACGCGAGGTATACATTGACGAACGCGAAATCTTTCTGGCCCTGAAAAATCTCAAACTCCCCATCCACAAAATCAACCAGTTCCTGACTTACTCAGTAGACTTATTTGTGTTACAAGCTTGACCACCATCAGGCAGAATGCCCCAACAAAATCTCGTGCCTCAAGAGCACGTGAAGCCACCCCCCAAACAAGTGCCAACAATAGTAATGCCAATTCACATCGACGGCTGTTACTATTGACCAGCCACTTGGACTTGACAGCGAAGTATTATAGGTTAGGATTGCCCTGGGATTGCCAAGTTTGCCAATAGTTATAGGATTGCTAATAGTTTGCCAAAAAATAGATTATACTATTTTACGCAACGCAAAGACTATAAGAGGTAAAATATGAAACTGAAAGATGAAAATAAGAAAATGAAAGAATTTAAGGACTGGCAATGTTCAGAATTCTGGAAGATTGAGTATTATTTCATCACTATTATTAAGTGGGGGAATTTGGTAAATGGGAATTAGTTCGTGTGTACAGCATAACAAATTTAACGACTATATACGGATGCCATTGATAGTCTGTGATCTAAAGCTTGCCTTCAATAGTTTCCAATGGCCCTTGTCGTAGACAACCCATCTCTCAGAGCCAAAACTCTCAAGTGGCGTTCTGCTCTACCTGTCATACTCCTTGGCCTTCCAAATCCTTGTTACCACGCACACAATGGACACCTGCACAAAATAAAAAAAAAGAAACGGATCCAGTTCTGAGAAAAGAAACGTCAAACAAACTAAGTTCGACTAATATTGGTTAGACCCAATAACAACATCTAACAGATTTCAACCACTGGATACTGAAGAATCAACTACTGATGCCAAGGGAGATCAAGATAAAAAGAATAAAGCAAAAGCAGCCCAAACTCCACCGAATTCTGTTCAAAGTGTAAGGAGTATTACACAGTTGTTTAATTTGCTCGAAACCATTGCTTAACCAATTATGACTTAAAGAGTCCTTAACATCGATCGAGTAAATATAACCAAAAACATAAGCCAACCAAGAACTTACTGTTCTTAAAAATATGCATTGTTCTGCAAATTGAAAAGAACTTAAAAAGGGGATCGATAACCAAGGACACAACGGAGAAAATATGAGGAATATCAAACACTTCAAAACAAAAACTCCTTTGTCCATGTTCTTCGTAGACTTAAAACCACAACAATGAAGACATATACAATATAAAAAAAGTGCTGCACTAGAAAGTAAGATTTAAACCTCCGCAATATAAAAGAGATATACCGCAGTGTAAGACTATTTTGACAGTAACGGCAACAGATTTTTGGCTGGAGGAGATTTCAACGCCAAGCACACACACTAGGGCTCCAGATTAATTACATCGAGAGGAAGACAACTCTTTATGTCTATAACAAACAAAAACCTTCATTATACTTCAACTGGCCTTCGGATATGAACAATGTACCTGACCTACTAGACTTCTGTATCAGTAAAGGACTTTGCTCCAATTCTCTCTGGATTAAATCTTATTTTGATTTATCCTCTGATCATTCCCCCGTGTTAATTGATCTAAGTTCTGATATACTTAGATGCGTTTCAACCCCAAGATCATACAAAAAGTGCACCAATTCGGAGAAACAGCGTCGTTACACATCTAGAAATCATTTAAAAACTGTGGATCGCTTTTCTAAATAGAACTTTCAAAAAACCATATAAACATTAGAGACTCTATACCTATAGAATAATCTATATATCGTGCGATTCTTTAAATTTCCATTCTAGGTGCGCCTTGGAATTTGAACGTGGGTCCCCGGTGAATTGTGTCGTCATTATAGCTGTCAGTTTGAAACGTCAACCAGAAAACCTAACCATAACCTTATCATGACATTTAAAAAATGAGCTATAATAATCAAAGACATGACTTTTTTTCCACCGCATACTGGAATTTAATGGAAATTTAAAAAACAGCACGTTATATAAAATCCAAATACCACTCACTGACTGACTGACTCAATCATTACGAAATCTCTGGATCCATCGAACCGATTGCAATCCCAGAGAGCACCAATCGTACCAATTGTAGCATGTACTTAAAACGGAACACTTTCACATGGACGTCCTATGTAAGTCAGCAAATGGACGTCCATTTACCGTCCATTTTAGGTTCCTTAATTTGAGATGCAATATATGGGAACATAGACGTTATCACGTGGTCGTCATAAATCAACAAAAAAATCTGAATAGCGCATCACCATTTTTTTCATGTACACTTCTGTAGGCATGAATAATGTATTTGCAGTACAAACAAAAATTGTCTCCCAAATCAGAGATTGTTTAACACTTTTTTTGCAAAAATAAAAACAGGTTTTTAAATTTGTTATAAAATCGAGCGAAGCCAGTGGAACAAAGTATATCTCTGAAAGATTAATGAACAAAAAATGCTTTCAATTTTTAAATTTTAGCTCTACAGCCCACAGAAACAGTTGTCATGTTGCCATTCTCCTTATTGCAGAAAACCAGGGTGTAGGCAAATGGTGTAGGCATGCTTCCATAAATGCATGCAAAGTCTATTCCAAATTGTCTAAATTATGTAGCTTTAAATAAATAATTCGTGTCGGTAAATAGATGACAAAACATTCCCATAAACTGAATTAACTGACAACAGGTGTACCTAACTTGACCATACGTCCCGCTTTGGGCGGGACAGTCCTTCTTTAAGGCTGTCCCGTTTTGGGAGAAAAAGTTTTTTTTTTATTTTCAACATTTACCCCCTTAAAGTTAAAATTTATAATAGTTTTTTTAATACTCTCCCACAACTAAACTCTTCGACTTATCGCGACGAAGCCTCTAACTTTAGCAAATATTTTTCAAAAGTTTTTCTTTCCACTGGCGCCCTCAGAAACGTCCTATCTCGGTCAACCTCTCCTAACATCTTGAAATCACACACTTCAGCATATATTACACATTCAAATTAAAGAAAATCTCAAGACGAACATGCTGGTACTACCAAATAAGGTCAGTGACCTATAGTTAATGAGATATGAGCGAAAATGTTTTTGGGTGTTCACGAATTTTTCCCCAAGTGCCACAATTTTATAACGTCATATCTTGGATTCAGGAGGTCGATTTCTACCAGACTAGCTGAAGACCTGAAGATGTTTGCAATGCAAAAGATTTACCTAATCTAAATTATGTAATAAACAATGAAGAACCCACAAAAACATGAAATGAAATGAAACTTGAAATTGAGCCTTTCTGCCTGGTCTTTAGTTAAGACGTTTCCATAGCAACCGGCACTTGCGACCAGTCGCAAATCAACATGAAATCGGGCTGTTAGTATTGCTAAAAAGTGAGTATTCAACTATTTTGTGTCACGTAAAATTTTTGTAACCCATATTATCTGTTGTCAGCAGTAGCTCTGGCACCAGCAATAGGTGTTCTATACGTTGTTTAATAGTGTTTCTAGAAATTTTGTTTTCATTTACATTGCAGAAAATTTCAAATTTTACAACTGTAGCAGAAATTTGTGTGAATAGTGACTTTAAAGAAGAACGTCCATGATCGGATGTCTAAAAGATGTACAAATTGGGACGTCCATGGGATGGTTGCCCTTGTACATATCATGGACATCCAGTACTGTGACAAATAAACATTAGGCGTCAACAGGACAGACATGGATGTCTAGGATGTTTTACCACGCAGGCACTCACTAAGAAAATTCCATTCCTAAGCGGGCCAACGGTGGCGGGGAAGATAATATCGGGATCCAATTAACCGATTGCAATGAAATTTTGCACAAGGAAAGGTGTTTGAAATTTTCAATGCTATGCTGCAAATAGGATATTTTGCCGCAGCTTAGAAAGTAAAATATTTTTGCAAACCAGGAAAAACTCCAGAAGAACTCAAGTCCTACCAATTCCCAACCACAAGCTTGGCGTTATAGCCCATGACTACCCGATATAGCAAAAAATATTGTTCAGAATTAACAGAACAACGAAAACTCACAACTCTTTTCCGTTAAAGTTGGCGTTCCGCAAGGCAGCATTCTCGGTTCGCTTCTGTATATATTGTACTCAGCGTAGAGGATTGGTTAAGTAAATGGCGCATTAGAGTCTATAAAGCAAAGTCCGTCCACGTAACTTTTGTAAACCGAAAAGGTAACTCCAGCATAGATATTTTAGAAAGGTTCTATGTAATACAAAAGATGATAATCAACGCTCCCTGGTATACGTTCGCTACAGGACTGTACTAAAAATTCTTCGCATGACCACGGTGAAGGAAGAAATTAAACAGTGAAAGTAATGCAAACTAAATTAAGTGTTCATCCGAACATGCTTGCGCAAAATCTGATGACATAATGGACTGTGAAACGTAGAATAAAACGGCCGCCGTCCTACCCCGCCAACAGTACTAAGGCTACTCAGTGCCTTTATTATTTGCAAGAATCGCACAAAGAAGAGGTGTGCGGTCCCGAGATGGGCCCTGCCCGAAGACGCCTTTCGCGACTCCACCGTCCGCCGACGCGCGCTGCACGCCCTCATCATGACGGACGACCTCGCCACCAGGATCACATGCGAGCTTTCCGCATCCAAGGAGCAGGCGCACAAATTACCCACCCCCGGCACGGGGAGGTAGTGACGAGAAATAACTAATTTCTAATTAAATCTGACATTTGATCTAAATGCAGACAGGACTTGAAGGTTCCAATAGTTGCTTTGTCGTCGATTTTTGTTGAACGAACGTAGTTAATTATAGCGATAGAAAGTCTGTTAAGTCAAAATTAATATCTTAATAATTAATATTTAAATAATTATTATAGAAGCAAAAGAATGGCATCCATTGGGACGCTAGGTATAAATTTCTTAATTTCATAGTTTGACAGATTCTCAGTTTATCAAATTTACCTTACTTCCTTCAATTTCTTTAGATTATTTCAATTTTTCGGTTCATTTCCAGTTTTTCAGTTTTGCGGATTGTGAGATTCTTGGAGACTCAGATTCTCAGTTTTTCAGGTTTTCAATGTGTTGTCAGTTTCTCAATCCCTAAGTTTTCTGGCTTTCTGGTTAGTGTTTCACGCCTTTAGTTTCTCAGATTTTTGGGTCCTCACATGTTAATTTTCTCGGGTCCTTAATTCACAAGTTCTTAGTTTATCAGATCGGGTTACAGGTTCTCCAGTTAGCACTTTATTTTCTTTTTAATTCCTCATCACCCAGTTTATCAGATTATCTTGTTCTCAATTTCCTAGTACCTTTGTTTTTTGAATTTCTCAGGTACATAATTTCTTGTTTTATCAAAATGTTCAGTTACTCCATTCCTCAGTTTCTAAGGGTCTGTTTTCAATTGAACTTAATTCTCAACTTCTTTATTTTTTCTTTCTTCACTTCTTTAAAATTTGAATTTGTCACGATCTCACTTTCTCGCTTTCGTAATTCCTCCGTATTAGTTTTTCAGGTTCTCTGTTTATTAACTTCCCAGTTGCCCAATATCCCAATTTCTGAAAGTTTCATTTTCTGAGGCTCCCAGTTTCATCAGTTTTACTCTTAATTTCTCAGTTTTCAAATATTTTTTTTAGTTTGTCAGATTCTTAAATTTTCAATTTAATTTTTCTCAGATTTTCAATTTCTTAATTTACAGTTTCAGAAAGTGGTTTCTCATTTTCTCGTGTGTTTAGATTATTATTTATTAGTTCTGTAGTAGATCTAGTCTATTAGGTCCTCAGATTCTCAATTTCCCAGACTTTCAGTTTCAGAAGTTCTCATTAACTTATCTTGTCAGATTTTTAGTTTTAAATTTATCAAATTGTGTAATTTCACAGGTTTTAACTTATCCATTTCTTTGCTTCTGAAGTTCTAAAAATTCACTGCTTCGATTACTCAAATTCCGTTTAAAGCAGCTTCTCAGATTTCAAGCAAATTTTGATCCCAATTTTTTAGGTGTTTGTGAAATCTTTAATTTTTCAGTTCCTGAGTTTTTAAAACACTTATTTTCTCAGGCTTGCGCTTTGTCAATTTTACAGTATTTTACAGTTCCTCGAACTGGTTTCAGTTTTACCGTTTAACTTTCAGGTTCTCAATTTGTTTGGTTCTCATATTTTTAGTTCCTTGGATATCCAAGTTCTCACTTTTAATCCCTCAGTTTCCTCAAAATCCTCCCGTATCTATAAGTTAAAGCAAAGACGAATAGAATAGTGCAACCTATGAAGAAAATATACAAAACGTGAATTTTAAGACAATGAAGAACATTTTTTCACTGTTTCTTCAGGATTTCGTGATCAAATTGAATAAGCCACAATTTGTAGGCGGTACCTATAGAAAAAGAAACTACTTCGCTGGAAATTACAGTGTAGTTAGCTAATTTGATTCGATTATGCTTCAAAAAGGCAGAAGAAGAATTTACACGACCGAAGCCAAGAGGATGAACTCCAAAGTCTAAACTGAAAACTATGCAGCGTGTTATGGAAGTCCTAGCAAAAAAAAATAACCACAAGTAGAACTCATCAAAAGAAACATTTTTTTATCTACCATTCTATTCGCAAACGTTCCCTGCGGGAATAGTTTGACCCCTAAAACCAATACTCGTATGGACTCCACATTCATTGATTGTGAGGTTGCACAAAAATGTTTAAATGAACTGTTTAAATGAAATAATATTCATATGTCGAAGTATGTCACTAATAATAAATTCTCTAGCTTACCTTCTTTAATAACAACAAAAAACGCGCGGGTAAAATATTAGAAATATGATTTTTTTTTTCCTGAAAATTGCGGTTCTTGAGGATTTTCATTAGAGCACACATGTGTATTATAGACATTAAGCACACCATCTCGTGTGAAGCCCGCTTTTGTCAATAAACTCCTCAATAAATTTGGTACCTCATCAATTTTCTGAATAAGCCATAGGCAAAAGGCAGTTCTTCGAGCGGGGTTTCCAACGAACAAAATATATTAATTGGTTAAGAATCGAGCATAACACAGCGTGACACTCAACTGATAACTAAAATTTACTATCAACGATAATTTTTTTGACCCACAAAAGTTAGGAGGTGTTAAATTGTTTATTTTGAGGAGTTCTACTTGTGGTTAAATTTTTTGCTAGGACTTGCATAACACCCCGTATAGACATTCAGGAAGTTATAAAGAATATGACTATTATTATCGCATTTAGAATATTCAGTGAACAAAAAAATCTTAGCACTAATTTAAGTGCTAACAATAAAGTACACTACCTGTTATTAGCAAATTTATAATCAAATCCACAAATTCTGCAATTGTTAGACGGTGTCCGCGAGAAGAGGCGGATATGTAGTGTGTTTGACCCGTCCTCTGGCACGGTTGCTGACCATACATAATACAACGAATGTACGCCAGAGGTGAAACTTGTGCCAAAATCGTTAATTACCAAGGTCGGGAGCTATTGTCATTAACACCTCTGAATTAAAAATCAATTAGCGAAAAAGCTAAAGCAGGAAACGTTGGTTTAAAAGAGATTGCTTTACGTCGTGTTACTGCTCAAAATTAAATAGGGATATTGTTGTAAAATATGATTCTGCCTGAGTCAAAAATTACAACGGCTTGCTGTTACTTTTAAGAGCAGGGTCCATTGTAACATTTAAAAAAAAATTGATTTACATCGTGTAATTGAATCTCTGCTTGAAATGGTCACATTGTATCATTGAGGTACACGACAGATGCAAATTGCAGAAATTTTTAGTACTGGCTTTAGGCAGAATAGCAAACAATGCTCAAAGACGTGTTAGTTCACTTAAGAAGGAAAGATTTTTAGACGATTCAAGCGAGGTGACAGGTTGTCGACACCTTAGAGCCGTGCGGACGCTACTGGTACATATTATAAGAATTTCGGACCAAACAATATTGTGGGATATCTTGACACAATAAAAGCTACTCCATGGGAAGACGATTTCTTCACCGATGAATTGTGATATTGTGTTCACAGACAATCGTCGTAAGAATATTATACAGGCATAGAGGAAATCGTCTCCACCTACCACAATAAGTTCTGTGGTGGCGTTTGGAGGAGGCGGAGAAGAATTTATTTATTTTTAACGGGCATGGCCGGCCTTATTGTGGTCGAGACATATTGAAAACCCTTAATAACAACGAAATTAATCACCTCCGTGTTCCACTTTTATCGCCCGACCTCAATCCCATTGAGCATGTATGGGACAATATCGCCACATTGATCCTCATGTTCCTCAACCAACGACTGTCAGAGAACTGAAAAACATTCTTACTATTCTTTAGGAAAAAATTCCCAATAACATATTGATAACTTCATGGAAATTCTACCTAACAGATTCCAAACTGCAACTGATGGAAAAGTTTCCACTCCTTATTAAACTTGATTAAGTTAAAAGATCTATAAGCTCTTCACACCTGAAATATGTAAAAAAAATCAGAATTAAACACATTTGTTTTGACTTTTTCAGTCTAAATAATATGCTACTATGAACATACTAGTATAAATTAAATACAAAAAGAATTGTTCTCCTCATGTACAATTCTTCATACACGTAATATCCACATTATATTGAGTAGTTTAGTTGATATTTTGTTGGTTTGTTTAGAAAGGATATTGAAATTTAACGTCGTACTTAAATAACTTAGATTTAGATATTTAGTCTAGTTCAGTATTTCTCACTATAGGTGTAGTTAAGAATAGGGATATAATTCCACACTCATTCTATTAAATTTTATTTAGTTTATTGGGTACCGGTTTCGGCTAATTAGCCGTCTTTTTTTTTAATATTTAGTGATATCATCAAAATACAGTTTTAACACAGAAGAGATTCAGTATGCATGTATGCAAAAGTATGCTGTTACAAATGCTACTGAATACAGAATATGTAGTTATAAGAACCAATATGAAAAGAATACACCAATATATACCCATAAAATTGACATTGCAAATTTGGTTACGTTAACCAATCCCGAGTTAATAATTTTGACTATACGGAAAAAAAAAATACAGAGCATTAACAAAAACAGCAATAGAGAGATTATCGTTATGTAAGTTATGTAAATGATATAAAATCTTCATACTTATTTTTTTTAACAATAGGTTTAACGCTTTTTTCCGCAGCACGTACAAACACTTTTAACCAACATAACAATTATAGCAGGTACCACTTAAAATGTTAATAACCCCAATGTAAGAGATTATTCACGGTAGGTGTAATCTGCTTCCTGGGAACAGTTAGGTCTCATCAATCATCTTCTCATTTTCTTAATATTACTATTGTTAACTTAAAAGTTACTTTACAGATTACATCGTACGTAAAGCAATGTTACTTCGGGAAATGTAAAATTTTGCAAGAACGATCGCTTTTACTGAACCGACAATATAAGAGGAATAATTAAAACCACCAAACATTTTCGGGCGAGCTTTCTACACAGGTGTATCAAAGCGTGCGCACTAACTCTTCAGAACTAGTTTCCTCGAGCTTCTCGGACATCAAATTCACCTTTACTTTTTCTTTGGGCCCCATAGTTTTAGCTATATATAAATTAAACTGGCCAATGAAAACCTTTTATTCAGTTTTCAAAATATTCTTTACTTAGAAACGACAAAAAAATTGTTTACAACTCGTAAACTATTGTTGTGTGGAATGTTATATAAACGGTTTGGGTACAATCTGTATAATGGTTATAGCAAGTAAATATAACAAGAGAACCGATAAGTATATATTAAGTAGCAACTACAACTACTATTTTATTTTAAAATTTAAAAATTTCAATATATCTAAGTCGAACTCCACAAACTTTAATCAGCGTAAAATTATAAATGGTACATGTTTCGGCAGAACACTTCTGCCATCATCAGCCCTTAAAGAATATAAAAAATTATATTTTATTTATTTATTTACTATCTTATTTCTGTATCTTCAGTGACATTGTCAGTTTCGCATTTAAATTGTTTCTTACAGCAAATTGTTTAAGCACATATTTACGTTATATTAACGTATGCCAAATATAATTGATTTGGAAATATTGACAAAAGCCGTTAACTTGTTCTAACTCAATTAATCTTGTTTTGCTTATTGATTTGTTTATTCCCATCTTGTGACAAACATGTTTTTTAGGATGCTGAATTGGTAACTAGCGTTTACATAGTTACAAATGAGTCCGGTAGATAAAATTTACCGGCCTAGGCCGGTATAGTAGTTGACATCGGCCGGTAAATCACACATACGATGATTTTCACTTCATGCGCCGCTCCGACGGCGAAGTGTCGGATAAAATTTATGTTTTCATAAATTTTTGTTTAACTTGAAAGTAGTGTGATCGTTGCAGTATCCTAAAAAATCTTATACAATATACGACCGGTAGCATTTTTATGGCCTTGCGAAACATACAGGTCTCGCCCTACAGCTCGACCTGTAAAGTATTGGCGCGGACATAAAAATGTTCCTACCGGTCGAATAGCTATTTTCGGTCCAATTTTTGGACGGACTACATTTGAATGTTACTCGTAAACATAATAGTTTTTATAAAAAAATGGATAGAAACAAGTAGTTGGAAATTAAATTCTTACTTGTAACATGTTCATTACGTAAAGGCCAAGTTGGGGAACAAAGCTAACTATAATAGTATATTACATTATAAGTGTGGTAGGTTCAATTTTACATCACGAAGTTTTAATATTGAAACACGACGCGCAGCGGAGTGTTTTAATAAAACTGAGTGATGTAAAATACCTACCACACACATAATGTATACAACTTTTTAGCCGATGACGAAGTTTTCCACTCGGCGCCCCCATTTAACAAAAATTATCGTTGCACCGAAATTACATTCACATTATTGACATAAAGATAGGTGCAGGATAGTGTGACGGACGCGGATTTTGCTCAAAAGGATACGGGAGTTGTAGGAATGCATAAATAGCATAAATAGGGCACAATTCCTAAAAATATGAGAGAGGTTATGTTTTTCGAGTGTTTTGTTGTCTTACCTTAACTTTTTCATTATCTTATTCTTGACGTGTGTTACTTTTAGTTCAACGACTTCAGCCATTTTGCCATATTATTGTATTTTATGAGAGTAATAATCGCAATAAATTAACATTTTTAAATTGAGTGACATTGTAAATTGACAAGGTAAATAGGCAACTGAGATGCATACTATTTATACCACGAGATGGTGCGCCTTCGATTGTCTTTAAATTGGTCATTTCTATATCTTAGAAACTTATTCAAAGACAGTTAAGTGCGGTATCTTCTTTCAAAATATACGACCAATATTTATCATAAAGGATCTTAAAGAAGAAAATTTTGGACTCTTTTACCGCTTAAAGGCGGTAGGTGACAGCTTCAATGTGTAAAAAATGGGTTACCATGGCTGTCTAAAATGTGGTAGAACGTAGTTTACAACTGTCAAGGCTAAAAAATGTTTTTCCTTCGTTTTCGTCTGTTTTTTTTTGTAGCTAATTTCAACCAAACAAATAATGCTAAACACATTGGAAAATTGACACATTTTCTTTGAAAGCGAAATAATTTGCTTTGTGACTGTCTCTAAAAATGCAACCGATGAAGATCCCATTAAAAACTTATCAAGTAGATTAGCGTCACAATCTTAACTAAGGAAAGATTTGTGATTACCTTCTTATAATCATGTAACTACATGAAACACATATTTGTTAATTAATTAATTCCGTAGTTTGATTAATCAAAAATATTATAATAACGTTGTAACACTAAAATCTTTCTGCGATTTATTCAGTTTACCTAAAGGCTCGTTTTCAGTTGTTACTTTAGATGTTCATTTTGGAAGAAAACGGTATTTCAATCCGCTTCTGGAGCAAAAAAATAGAAGAATGATACTCGCGGTCTGCTAATTTTCGAGACCTAATAAAATTCGCTAAACGTTCCAACGGATGCACTTGATTTGGCGCGCAAAACGCACTTCCCACCAATAATGAATAATTATATTTCTGTGTCGTTATTTGTTAATGTTTCTCTTGATCGCCTCACAGTTTTTGGTAAATCTGTTATAAATCCGCTTCATGTTTAAATGTATACATATTTGCTTTCTTCTTCTTCTTCTTCATCAAAGCTTCTTTTTTGCCCTATCAGAGCGTCCGAGTTTCCACTGGCTAGACTTCTCATTTTATTCAGTGTTTTCCTTTTTCTCTTCTTTTCTCTGCTGCCATCATTGTATGTCCATACAAAAATATTAATAGTAGATTGTTTTATGAGGGGGAAAAGTGAGGCTTTTCGTGGCAAATACAGGCGCGCCACGAAAAGCCACTTTTCTCCGAATAAAGCATGCTATTTTTTCTTTAAAACGAACAAAATTTGACAATTTCTTTGATTTGACTGACCATCAGCGGTGCAAAAAGTAATTTCAAGGTTACTTTTAGTGCCGCAAGCTGACTTTATGCTGTATCTGTCATGACAGTAAAATGGCCATTTGTCATTACCTATTACACAAAAATGTCACGTTTTTCTGACGTTTGAGGAAAAAATATATTAATATGTACTTGATGCGAGCCCAAAAATGAATATGTACTTATTGTTAGTCGAAATCTAAAGGAGGATATTGTATTATTGTAAATCGAGAGCCAAAATAAAATCAGAATAATCACTGAGAATTCAAACCCCATCCAGAAAAAAATGTGACAGCAAGTAACAACTACATATAACAATTCTAAAGAAGAAACTTAACAGCTAAGATGGGGACTTTCATACTAAAGTTTGAAGCGACTACAGAAATGAATCAAAAGAAGCGATAAAAGAAAAAAAAAAAATTGTTTGGATGCTATTTGTTCACAAAACATGTAGTTACTTACACCAGTAATGTAAAAAAACACAACAGAATAGAACAATATTTATATCTATAAATTATCTATAGATTGACTGCCAGTCGGCAAAGAGCAAAAGAAGGAATGGTAAGCGACATGGAAACGCTTTGATGAAGGACGCGTTGGACCGTGGTCGGTGCAATTTTTACAGTCTCAACGGGAACTGGAAATTCCGGGCACCTTTTATTCCACATACACATTTTTTTTTCACAAACGGTTCTGTGCTTATAATTAAAATAAATTTTCACTAGCACACACACATTTTTTTTAAACGCAACAAATTATTCACATAGTATTTAATTGGTTTGCCTGGCTACATTTTTCGGTAAAACTTGATATTGCATATTATATCATTCTAATGCATAATATTAGTAATAGAATCATAGTAGGTATTATTATCGCTATGTATTTAATAAGCAGTAATGGTTATCTACTTAATTGCTGGGTAAAAAAATCGTGCCCCATGTTTAAAACCCACACTGCCAAGTATAATGTTATTCGCATAGTAAAAATCATGAACGCTCGGTATAAAAATCTGAATGTTCAGTACTTTCTGAAGAATGGTCAGTAGATTAATGGACGCTCGGTATAAAAATCTAAATGTATTTTCTGAGTAAAATGTTATTCGCATAGGAAAAATCTTGTTATATATGTTTACTAGCTGACCCGGGGAACTTTGTACCGCCCTAGAATCAATAACACACATCAATAACCCCCTGGACCCCCATATCCATGTTTTAATAGTTATTCTGCTATTCGGAGCGGAGACAAATCCAACAAATCAAAGATCATAAAAACCGTTCTTGAGTTATAAACCCAAGGGGGCCCCCTGGCCCCATGATCATGTTTTAATAGCTATTCTGTTATTCGGGGCGGAACAAATCCAACAAATCAAAGATTATAAAAATCGGTCCAGCCCAAAGAGGCCCCCATGTTCATGTGAAAAATAGCTTATCACCTATTCTCATATCTGCCAAATAATTATACAAAAAAAATAGAGCCGTTTCGGAGGAGTTCGACCACAAACACCGTGACACGAAATTTTTATAGACTGATCATAAAGTTCCGCACAAAATTCATAATTTAGTTATGTATACTATTTTTGTGAAAAACGCTCGAACAGGACGATTTTTGTTTTTAAATTGCCATCTTTTGACATAAAAATTTTGTTGATGACGTCATTTGTTTTTGAACTATGACACCGCCATCAATTTTTTTAAATGGCAACCCCCAACTTTTTTTTGGGATTTAAATACAGTTTTTAATTCTCTATTCAACAAGAGTAAAAAATTGATATTTTGCATAACTTTTCTTTTGAAAAAATTATGGTTCACATCAAAAATAATTTTTGTTTTTGAAGTAAAACTTCGTCAATTTTTTCAAAAAAAAAGTTATGCAAGGTATCACTTTTTTACCCTTGTTGAATAGAGAATTGAAAAGTGCATCGAAAACCCAAAAAAAGTTAGGGGTTGCCATTTAAAAAAATTGATCACGGTGTCATAGTTCAAAAACAGTTGATGTCATCAAGAAAATTTTTATGTCGAAGGATAGCTATTTAAAAACAACCTGTTCGAGCGTTTTTCGCAAAAACAACATATCTAAATTATAAATTTTGTGCGGAACTTTATGATCACACTGTATATTAGAATATAGTGTGCAATCTGTAATAATTGTTCTTATTGAATTGTATCGGACATACATACATTTTTTATACTGTGTGCGTGACACAATTAAATACTTATTAAATGATGTTATATTTATTTTATACCGAGCAAACATTTTTTATACTGTGCATAAAGCAATAAAATACATAGCAGTTATGCTATATTTTACTTTGCAAACATATATTTAAATACTGGTGTAACTTACCGTACCTGGTTACTATACTTACAATGGCAATTATTTACTGTGCAAAAATGCATTAAAATACCGAACAGTTAATTACATGCCTTTTTTAAATTATTTTTATACGGGGTGAAATTGAAATATATGTAAAAAATTTCACAAAAATTTTAATAGGCCATACACTTTTTAAACAACCTATTTTCGGCGTTCATCAAGTCGACATGACAAAAAAACGCAAACGCTCGAGTCCCAGCGATAAGGTTTAAATTGCGACTTCACATTGAAGTTGATTTACCTGCCAGAATAACATTAATTATCTCAAAATGACGTCCCTTATTTTGTTTCAAAAATCACACCCACGACACGGCCCATCAGACGTTGATATGGAACTGTTGTTGTTTTGCACGTAAAACTCGTCCGACAACAACTTTTAAAGTTTCGCACTTCTCGACGGGGTAACAACCTGCACCTTTTGTACAATTATTTTCTTTATGTACAATTTGTTTGGACAATTAAGACGTTAACGTCTTCGCTTTCGACGCTCGATCAGAACTGAGGTCAGTTAACTGAGGTGAATCAAAAAAGGACAGTTTTTGTCTATTATTTGATGAACTAAAGGTATGTCGTAAAACATTTCTTGTTCACATTACACTGGGTGCAGTGAAGTGTTCCATTTTTACAGCTAAATTTGAAAACCCAAAACAAGGGGGTTGCACTCTACTCATCCCAAGGTATTACCAGATTTTTTTTGCATACATTTCGATTTCACCCTGTATACCTGTTATAATATGTTACGTACGAATGGAATGGAATGTTGGAATGTTTAATCTCAAATTCTAGGAAAGACTCCTGAGAGGTGAACAAATTGTTCAGACTAAAATAAATTGATTGGATAACGGATTTGACGTGCACATTACAGAACGAACCAGACATATAAATCATAAATTACGTAAACAAAATAGTATATTATATTAGTAAGAGAGGAAAGCATTGATTTTTGAATTGAGCACATTTTACAGTCGAGGCAATGTAAAGTGTGCGAAATTCAAAACAGCTTTTTTCTCCGAGTGATATTACTATTTTTTTTAAGCATTTTTAACAAACACTTTCAAAGAAACATTTATAAAAAAAAATTATAAGGCACACGATTGAGAGTGAAACTTGCCATGGTAGGAATCGAGTTTATTTTATTATTTTCTGATACAAATGTTACGGTAACTAGAACAAGGAGGCCCCCAAGAGGGCCCCCTTAAGACAGCGGATCCCGAGGGCCCTCTTAAGAGAGGGGGGTCATCATCCTGACAACTATTATCTAACTTCAAATAAAATATTAAGACCACATCTAAAATTTTCACTTGTTTTATTTTGTGTGATTACAATACTGGCTTTTTTTACTTTGATAAAAATACAATTAAATGAAATACAGAATTTTAATAGTATATTATGATGCGAGTTTTATATGAAGCATTTTGTCGCACGCACGAGGAAGTGCGACAAAATGCCTTATAAACGAGTATTTTTTCTACTTTGCCATTTTATACAAAATAATCCAATTTCACAATTTAGGGAATTTCATGGTGGTAAAATCCATGAAACGTCAATACTCGTATTTTAGTCCTTCCAAAAATGAGTTCGAAAGTTCTTCATTGTACGCCTCCAGACGGGCTTTGGTGAAAATACGATGGGCAATTTGCTACCTTGAAAGTCCCGCGAGGTAGATGAAAAAAACATACGCCCAGTTTGAAAATTGGCGGAAGGAAAACAAATCTCTACGATCTCCGAAAACATTTTACAACCGCAATTTTGTGCTGCAACGCCACGACGTTCCGTTATACTACTAAAAATCTTCCCGACGGCGCCGGCGTGCACTCAGAAAAGTTAGGGCGAGCCATCCAAAACTCACGTCCCCCGTCCCACTTCAATGCCCCAAGTGTTACCAGTTTGGCCACCCCCCGACAGAATGTCCCAACAAAATGGCGTGCCCCAAATGCACGTTAAGGCCAATTCACATTGACATCTGTTGACAGCCACTTGAACTTGACAGCGTAGTATAAGATCAGCCAACATTTACAATATCAACAAAAATATACTATTTTTAGCATTTTAGTATCGTAATAGTCTTAGTACAGTTGGGGAGACTCAACATTGGACATTATTTGTGACAGTGGCATTTAAGATGTAAAGCAGTCTTTATGTCATAACCTTATAATAAGTCTGACTTTTTTCTGGCAATTCCGATTTTTTTCTGGCAATTCTGACTTTTTTCTGGCAATTCAGACTTTTTTCTGGCAATTCTGACTTTTTTCTGGCAATTGCGACGGGGTAGGACGATGGCACTGTTTTGTTACCCAAACTTAAAATATGAAATACTGTCCACATTTTTGTCCAATCGCGTAGCGAAAATTTCAAATTTTCACAGACGGCAACTTCAGTGGATCACTAAAATTGATGTCTCAAAGAAACATACTCCAAGAAGGTCATATTTCCTTGTACGTGAAACTCGAAATGTGGACAGTATTTCATCTTTTAAGATCGGGTAATAAAACAGCTCACCATTGTACTAGGGCGCTGAACGGACATGAATTTAAAAATTACTGACAACGACGGCAACTTCCATGGATCACTGAAATTGGGGCCTCGAGTTTCACGTACAGGGAAATATGACCTTCTTGGAGTATGTTTCTTTAAGTGATCGAGCGCGTAGCGCGAGGCACCAATTTCAATAATCCACAGAAAAACAAATTTTTACAGACGGTAACTTCCGTGAATCACTGAAATTGGTGCTTCGTGCTATGCGCTCGACCACTATAAACATTCTGTCGGTTGGAAATAAAATTCTATTAATATTATTATTATTAAAGAAACATACTCCAAGAAGGTCATATGTCCCTGTACGTGATACTCAAAATGTAGACAGTATTTTGTATCTTTTCAGTTTGGGCAACAAAACAACACCATTTTCCTACCCCTGTCGCAATTGCCAGAAAAAAGTCTGAATTGCCAGAAAAAAAGTCGGAATTGCCAGAAAAAAGTCAGAATTGCCAGAAAAAGGTCGGGATTGCCAGAAAAAAGTCAGAATTGCCAGAAAAAAGTCGGAATTGCCAGAAAAAAATCGTTGTTAGTTATTTTTCCATTCATGTCCGTTCAGTGCCTTCGTACAATAAAATATCGATTTTTTTAAGGAATGTCAAAAAATGATGTCCAATGTTGGGTGTCCTCAATTGTACGAACACAAAGTAGAAAAAAATACATGTGTTTCGACAATCTTATTTTTCGTCTGAGTGGTTTCAAATACTACTTATTTATGGCCGTAAAAATAAAATTAGAATCGTTCAGGTAAACAGTGAATAATTATTTCTTGGTTTTGAGGATTCTTAGGAAAATAAACAAAACAGTAATGATTCGGGACTAGAATAAAAATACCGTTCTGCGTAGATACAATTTTCTGTCATCTTTGAACCAAGTAAATGAAGTGTTGTGATTTGCGTGAAAAACAATTTTAGGTGCTCCATGATAGATTTTGTTAAAATTTTAGAGAATGAAATCTGTGAATACATTAATTTATCGAATTAAATGTTTTAAAATTTGTAATATACTCTACTCAACTAAAGTATGTTTTGGTACCGGAACATTAACATATCGGGCTGTTAAAAAACAAAACACGTCCTCGGTACATATTTGAACTGGTAACAATTCAACAATGCATGGTGTATTTTTGGCATGTTTTCCTGAAGGTTAATATAATCCGTTATCAGTTAGTAAAATCCCTCGTGGGCGATTATCAACCTTGACGATGCATTCTAGTCGATGAATGCAAAACATTGAATATATTTTTTGAAATTGTTAAAATGAGAAGAGCAAGGAAAGCGGCACGAAATTTGTGGAGCGTTCGATGACACTTCTGCTTTTATGATGGTGACGTCTTTTCAAATAGGGTGGTTTGAGACTGCCACTTATTGTTATCACTTTATTGATTATTTTTGTAGGTTATTAGATCAGCGACTAATAGACAGTTTTAAAGGAAAGATCCAGGTGTTCTTTCCCACGTTCAAAATTGGTTACGAAGAACTAATACATATTTCAAAACTTAAATAAGAGATTGCTGGCACTCTTAATTTTTACATATTCTTATTTACAGATAACGGAAACCAACTTGAAAGAATTACTAACCGATACCGAGTGGAAATCAATCGTAGGAAATTCAAATTCAGGTGAGTCACATCATACGTACTCATCTAAATAAACACATGGAACCCAGAGAAGAATGTAAAAATACACGAGAAAGTATAAAGAGAAATAAGTACAGCAGCAGGAAAATTGAAATAAATTATTTCTTACGCTTGATGGTTTTACACAGGAACTCTCTATTTAAACTAATTCAGTTTTATAGAAAACACTTTTTCTTAGAGGTAACTGTGTCACCTTAAAAAATTACTTCCATTTGAAATTAATTCTTACAACCTGTGTATTTCAAAACAAAGTCCAAAAAGATGCAATGAAGAAAGTTTAACAATGTTTTTGAATAACAACGCTTTCACTAACTTTGCATAAAATAATTACATTTACCTCTTACGTGAAAATCTCGTCCATAACATTGTTGCGTCGGGTTGGAAAAGAATTATTTTGAGCTGGCCTTGCTTGAACGAAGTATTTCTTAATGAAGCTGCATGCAATTCCAATAAATTCCGGACGTTTAATTAAAAATTAGAAACACCTCGAAATTCACCATTTTCTTTGGAATTAACACGGTTTCATGCAAATGGTTCGTTGTGTAAGATTATTGTTGCAAACGGCATTGTGATAGTCCATGGAAAAAATTAAAACACATTTTAATAGATAAAAATGCGTATGTGTGTTGTGTTTTGGAATATACTACAAAGAACGTTTCGGTTTTGCGTAATGTGACCTCTGTTATTATGGTTATTCCATTGTTACGTGTGTGCAGTTTATGTGTTCCTACAATTATTGTGAACATAATAGGTCAATGGTAACCGGTCAAGATCTCTTTACTGGATCACTTTTCACTCTTATTATATTGAGAAATGTCATTTCATCTCGTAATAATTTTCTTTGAATTACTACTAAGGATGCAAACGCCGGTAAGAGCTTTTAAAACACTAAAGTTATTTACTAGAAAGAGGAAAGATCAGATGACAACTTCACAACTTGTTAACATTGAAATTGCTACACTTACAACTACTGTAGATATTTCAAGGAAAATTCTGTCCTAGTGTTCTAGTTTGCAGGTTTTTAGAGTTATCTTTCTGCATTTGTTTTTCTCAACTATTCAATGAAAGCATCTTTTGATAGTTTCTCTTATTTATACAGGTATTTTCTCTTTTACAGGGTCAAGTCAAAACAGGCCGCTTTGTTTATTTATATGCATACATACTTTGAGCAATTTACTTTAATTTTCTTGTCATAGTGATTGGTTGGAAATTTTCTGCAATTAGAATAGACAAAAAATATCGTGCACCCAATCGTAAATGCGTCAATTTCCTTTTCCAATCTGACAGTGGAATGATAAATTTCCAAACTTCAATTAAAAATACCAAAAAAAAAAATTCAAATTTTTCTGAGCAGCAACAGCATAATTTGCGATAATTTTTGCCCAATCAGCCCATCAAACAAATAGGTTTGTGTTAGAAATTAGAAATAAATTGAGGCAGAACTGCCACACGTAAAATATAAAATAGTTAGAAGCATTCCTGAAATTATTGTGACACTATTATTGTTAGTTATTTATTTGCGTCAACAAATATTTTTGCGTTTGACCTTCTGATTGTTTTAATCACTGACTTGTAGTAGATATAAGATGTATTTTGAATTACCATCAGGCAGTTTAAATGTATCTATTTATTTTACTCTTTCTAGTTGTGTATTCAAGCTCTTTGCAAGAATGCGCATACAAATTAGAATATTTTAACCTTTATTTTCTTTGCTTCCGACATTACGTATGTTTGAACGACAATTCTTTCTCTAGTCAAATACGTGTTAAAATTTAAAAATAGTAACACATCATTGTTGCTACTACACTATATTTTATTGTACAAATGTGTACTTGTAACGTTTTAATTAGGCTATATCCGGATAGAATTGCTAGTTGTTGTGTCCAAAATTTTATGCTACACATAACATGCAATTGAAGGCTTGAACCCACGTATCCCTTATCGCCGTTTTTAACAATAGCGAACTGCAATTGTTTCACCAAATGAATATTGATGTTAAATTTAAATTATTGTTAAGTGCACTAGACCGAAAAGTTCCCAAACTCCAAACCGCAAACAATTGGTTAACTAAAGCAGTTTTTTGGGATACAACAATTAACGTTTCAACGAACACTAATTGAAAACAATATAACGGATTTGGGAAAAATCATTTTTGTGGGAACCTTCTTACTTTTCAAGTTTTGAGAACTGTTTCAACGGAAACTACTCGACAATTTAATGAAAATCTGTATTTCCGACTTGTGAGGTCAAATTTAATGTCAGTACGCAGGTCATGGGCGTTTATTCTAACTATTTTTGAAATTATTTTAGAATTCAAACAAATTCTAGTACATAATAATTAAACACACAATTTAAATACGTGGCTTGTACATAAACTGCATTGGCGGAAATCATAAATTTTGATTCATTACTTGATTAGATTGAGTATATTAAGTTCACTTAACTAATTAAAGCGAATTATATAACATACTAATAAAGTAATGTTGGATATAAACATAAATTGTACATTTTAAATTTTCAGTAAAAGATTAAGCCAACAAAAAAGTGCATTCTTTATGGGATTTCTGAGTAACAGCTAATATCAGAGAAAGTTGTAAGTTCATTAAAAGCCCTACTTACTAACCGGAAAGTTATTTTAAATCTTTCACGGAAATGAACGCATGTGCTTAAAAATAATAACCACGGAAAGACTTCAACTGCAGTTTTAATCTGTTAATATGGCAAATCCGATCAAAAATGTTTTCTTTCTATTAATAATATTATGTTCTCGAAACTCGAAAGATGTTTGTGTATGTTTTTAACTGGAGATATTTGGCGTCAGTTGGAATACAACTTTAATTGCTTTTAGCAACATTTGTTATGTTAATTTTTCTTCTACTTGCTCTTTTAATTTAGTGGAAGCCACACTCAAAAGGTTTGTGAAAGTCAAAAATGGCAATCAAAGGCAAACCGAACCTTCATGAGCAAAGTACTGCTGCTTCATCAGATAAAACTTTAACTAAGAGAGACTGAGAAACTGAGAGATTGAAATAATGATTGAGAAATTAAAATCGTGACACACTGAGAAACTCCACGAAATGAAATATAGGGAATAAGATATACGAGATATAAGTATATTAAACACTGACCAAAAATAAAAAGCGCGACTCCTTAACCCCCTCCAAGACTATTAAGTCCCTTGCTGATTTCCGAAAAACCGCCTTCTTTCGAAGATAGAGGGCGATCAATATTTTTTAACAAAAAAAAAGTTGTTTTTTTTTAAGTTATCAATATCTCGATTGCTAAAACCGGCTATTCTTTGTATTCACAGCAGGCTAATGCCCACAAAGACAGATCGTCATGGATTTTATTTAATTACGTTTTCCGATGGGTCATTGTTTACTGTTTGTGAGAGTTAAACTTTTGTTCGTAAATCTCTCTGTCATGAATCGCCATACAAACGCCCAAATGACTGACATGCATTTTATGTCTGGAATGGCTAATGGAAATGCATCAGAGGCTAGGCGGTTATACATTGAACGATTTCCTAACCATAATGTTCCTGGCAGAAAAATCTTTCAAAGAATTCATCAACGTCTTAATGAGAAAGAAACATTTAAACAACAAGGAGTATCAAGAAGACCAATGACAGGAAGAACGGTGGAAGTTGAAGAAAATCTGTTGAACATGATAGAGGAAGATCCGGGTGCTACTAGAAAAATAGCAAATGCTCTAAATATTAGTCATATCACGGTATGGAAAATTTTTAAAGACAATTTGTTCTACCCAAACCACATACAACGCGTTCAGGCACTTCTTCTTGCTCATTTTGCTCCACGTATTTTATTTTGTCAATTACACACTTTGGTTCAAAATCCTCAACAGCTTTCGCTGATTCTTTTTACCGATGAAACAAATTTTTCAAGAAATGCAATAAGAATTTTCACAATAACCATTCTCGGACCGATGAACACTCTCATAAAGCAGTTGAAGACATCAGTCTTCGTTGAACGTGTGGTTCGGAATTTCTACCTGTTGGAAGACTCACTGGCGAGGTCTACCATAAGTTTTTAGAATAATTATTGCTACCTCACTTTTTAGAGGATGTACAGTGTCAAGCAAATTAAAGTACCAGGAGCGCACTGTTTTATTTACTGTCGAAACGGTTGTCACATAAAGTCAGTTTTGATTACCAAAATGCTCAGATTTTTTTTAACTGAGGCTCCAAAAACAAGAGTGGTTGTTAAATTGGAAGATGGCTTTTCTATAAGAGAAGTTACCGCCGATTTGAATGTAAGCAATGGAAAATAAAGCGGAGTCTGGAAGATCTAATGACAGTAGAACGTCAACAAGGTTCGGGAAGGCATAGGATCTCAACCCAAGATGAAGATGAAGCTCTCGTTAACCATTTGAGGGAAGCACCTTTTGGTGGAGGATTAGGGCAACCGGATTAAAGAGCTACTCTGCTGCTAGAAAACCGTACCTCACAGAAGAACACAAAAGAAGAAGAGTAGCCTTTGTGTTCTTAAGTGATGAAAAGGTTTTTAGATCGTGTAGCAATGGTCGCGTAAGGGTTTACCGACCTAGAGGTCATCGTTATGATGAGTAGTATGTTGAACCTCTAAGAAATAGCGGTGGATTCGGAGTAAATGTGTGGGGATGAATAAGTGCCGAAGGCCCAGGTGTTTGAATGGAGCCGGTTATAAAAATTATGCAAGGAACTTTAGGCCCAGAAATAGAATGGAGTTGTGGGAAGAGATTGAGGACGCATTGGAAGATCTTGTGCAATTCGATATGAAACATTTAGTGCTATCTATTGCAAAATGTAATTAATTAAAACGGAGCCATGACTAAATATTAATACACCAAACTGTGTTATTATGTTAGTTAATAATTAAGAGAGCTTGTTAGATTTATGAAGTTTTCCATTGTTTTTGTTATAACTTTTATTATGAGTTTTTTTACGGTTATTAGTTTTTTTTTCTATTAAAAACGTATTCTTTGATTGTGTAGACTTAATTCTATTTGCAAATGCTTGCTCAGTTTTAGTCTGGTTGTTGGTCAAGTTATCAATTTCGTGAAGATCTTCTTAATAGAAACATAATCTTACATATTTTTAGAAACCTTCATTAATTCGACTCAGAACGTAAGCATTTTAAATCATTGGGTGCAGGTCTACGCCAAATTCTTGTCGATTTTTTTTGTATCTGTTTTTTGGCTGCTCAGAACTTGAGTCTGCTTTAAATTTGGGTTCACACACGGGGCAAGGGCCCACTAAATTCTGCTGCAAAGAGTCTGATCTCAAAACTTAAACAATAGGTTACTTCACCTACAGCACAAAATTCTGATTCGGGAGAGTCGCCACGATGTAAAAGCAATGCAGGAGAGCCAAAGACAAATATGCTGATAATTACTACAAACTCAAAAAACTTCCACAAAAAATGATGTTATTTGTCGAAACTGACATTTTTCCTGAAGTATGCCACTGCTAATTTCTGCTATTTTGGCAACTAAAACCAGTTTTACATGGTAAAATAAAAAAAGATTACTAGATAAATATGGGTGTATACTTTAATTTGCTCGGCACTGTACCATTAGACATAAGAAATGCTGTGTGGTTTATGCACGATGGGGCACCACCTCATTTTAGTTTGGTTGCACGAGAATTTTTAACCGCAACATATGGGGATATTAGAGATGGACCTCATCTATGGCCTGTTCGATCTCCAGACCAAAACCCTTTAGATTTTTACTTAGGGGGACATCTCAAATCATTAGTTTATACCATACCATTAGAAAATGTAGAAGATTTGGGAAATCGGATAATTGCTGGGTGTAATACTATACGAAACGACCCTGTCTACGACAGTCCATAAGGAGAAAATTGGGCGCACGCATTCTAGCTGATGGTAGTTTTCAGCAGATTTTGTAGATTTAGAAACCTTTGCATGTAATATTTAGTTAATAAAATATTGTTATTGTAAAAAATGTGCTCTCACTGTATCTTTGAAACAAAGCGGTCTTCCAAAAATCACCAAAGGACAAAATAGTCCTAGAAAAACCCAAGGAGTCGCTCCTTGAATTTTTGGCCAATATTTAATATACACCCTGTATAAGTTCAGGAATTGAAAAACTGAAAGATTGAAAGAGAGTCATTGCATCAGAAATTGAGACACTGAGGGAGGAGCTAAGAGAGAGTGAGAGATTGGGGACTTTGAGCAACCGAAATAGAGGGAATTTGAAGTTTGTTTATAAAAAAATCCGCCAAGTGCGATTCCGTACCACCGTACAATATTTAACAGCACATATTTTTTAAAATACCTTTTAAAAAACGTCGAGGAAAACAAACTTTATTTTTAACTTTATTTTATTTTTAGTATTTGTTGTTATAACGGTCATAGTAGTATACACACTGAGAAAAATTCAAGTGTCTACCTATTATGGTTCAAAAGGTACAGCCCTATGACAGACGGAAGGACAGCGTAGCCTTAGTAATAGAATTGTTTATAATAGGGTACCGTTGGCACTCTTTGATGCCTTGCGGTACCCAATCCAGCGTGGAGATGCATCAACAGCTGAAGACTCGGACTCTGGAAGATGCCGACAGGAGTTAAAGTTCCGACGAAATAAAACCAGTACAAGACAATAAACCATAAGAGGTGAATCCTAAATACACGTAAACAATATAGACAGTTACGGAACTTTTGAAGCAAAACATACTACACCAATAAAGATTGCATTAAAAAGGATGCACGTTTCGTCAGAAGAAACTTTAAAGTAATTGATGTTGTAGAACATGAAGAAAACCAACGAAGAACTCATGTTTACCATAATCTTTAATAGAGAAGAAGACATAAAAATTTACGAAATTACAGATGTGTGTGACATGAAGATAAATATGTATAGAACTTCTAATTGTGAGCTTAACTTGCTCCGTCATACAGCACACATGAGAATATCATAGTATTTTCTTCAAGAACATGGAAAATTGTGACTGGAGGTGCCGACTCTGAGCTGAAGAGCTTGCCATAGGGGCCCCAAAACAGTAATGCAGTTTCTGCTTATATCCTTTTACACCATTATGCGATAAACCAGACGCCAGTGCTGCTCTATTTCTCGAACGATGAGTCCGTTGGGGTTCTCTCCAAAGATGCCGAATAAATTGGAACTATTCGTTTTGTCGAAGGGGGTGCAAAGGGAGCCCCGACCAGAAGGGGTGAAGTCCCCTTAGGTGATGGTGAAGTAAGAGTCGAAACTAAGAAAAGCACCGTTTCGCGGTCAGTTTTGTACCTCGTCAGCTTTTCGTTCAACTTACAGAAAAAATTTACAACTAAATTTAGAACTACAGAAAAAACTTAGAATATAAAATTACAATAAAAACCTAATATTAATATAGCGGTAAAAACCACCTCAAAATGAGCTCCGGTAACATACTCTGGGTCGAGTATGTTAACATACCCCTGCCGTTGGTTGGAGCGGCCTTGGCGTAGGTACCGGTCGGAAACCTTCTCGTTGGGCGATCCATCCTCTTTGGACTCGGTCCAGTACTCTGGACCCGGTCCGTAGAAGCGGGTGTCGACGGGACGAGTGGAGGTTGTGTAGTCTCTCCACGCGTCCATCAGGTCTAGGTCGCGTTTGCTGAATTCCATGTAGGACTCCCCATCGGTGTCGTACTCCAGGTCCTCCGGGTAGTCATAGGCTTCCCAGTAGCTTTTTGGGGCGTCCTCGGGGTACTCCTGGTTCTCGTCGCTGTACGGCGACTCAACCCGTTGTTGTTGCCTGTCCCGTTCCTCCATGATCTCCTGGTCGCACAAGCCGTCATACGCCCTTCTCAGAACGTCTATGCAGTTGGTGTGCACAGCGGCGGCGTAGGTCATGGACACCTGGCTTGGTGTTGTGGTCACGCGGTTTGTGGACGCCAGTGCACCCACCATGCAGTCTTCAAAATCTCCTACCTAGACTGGCTGACCTCTTTTTACTGCTGGGCCTCGTTAGATGCGTTTTCCTGTGCCAGTTCGTTGGGCTGTGTAGACTCGTTGATGGATTGGATTTGGGCATCTTGTTTTTGACCATGTGGAAGGTGCGATTGGTTTCTTCTGTTCTTTTATTCGGGATCACCACTTTGGAGGTTAGCTTGCAGGGATCCTAGAACCTCCGTTTTCACGCTCATTTTATTATAAACAATATAACAACCAAAAGTTATAAGACGTGAAACACTGTCATCACGTGGCGAGGCAGCGAGGGCGGGTTGTTTCATCTCTTATCTCGACCCGGTTGGTGTAGCAACGCTCGTCACGGTACGGTGCTACCACAATGCCCCTTAAAAAAAGCGGGAAAAACGTTGAGAATTCTTTATCAAAATTCAAAATAGACCGGTCCCAACCCGACCCAAGTAAATTTACAATTAAGGGTCTGTCTATCAAAAAGTAACGGTAAATTCTGATTTGGCTCATGACACATCAAAATTTTCAAAAACTGTAAAAAAAAATATTAAGAATAAAAGCGTCATTCTTTTTTTGATGGATAGCAAAGATTAAACATACAGAATATATGTTTATTTTCATATTTGTTTATGAAAAAGTCAATGAAAATTATTGATGAAATACTCATATTGGGAATAAAGATTGTTTTCCCGCAAACCGCATTCCATTGTCAGAAATATTTTGAGTGCAATTCCTTAGACAATTTAACTTTTTTTTCAATTATGTTTTAATTTCAAAGTAAACAACCAATAGAGCAATTATTTTAGTGGCAATTTTTCGACAAGCTTTATTCCTGCGACAATTTTTGCTCTTCTGCTTTTTGAATCGCAAAAATTATTGTCGGTAATATTTTGACCTCTCGTGCTATTACTATTGAAAATTAATTGTATAAAATTAACTCAAATACCGGAAAATGTACTGGGTCAGTATATTTTTTAGAAATAAAACGGCGCTGCTCTTCCACTATTTCTGAAAGATTAATAATTATTTTTACACGTAAGATAAGCATAAATTTCTTTAGTTATTATTGTTGGCAGTGACTTTGAGTTTGTCAACGCTTTCCTGATTTAATTTTTCCGGAATTGTTTAATTTGGATGGACTCATGCGTTGTCTAAATATTATTTTTATTTTAAGAGTAATATTTATAATGTACTGTTGAATCACTAATTTATTTTCCCTTTTGGTATTTTCCTTTGAAATGATCTAACAGTGATCTATATTTCCGTTTTTTCTTCAGTTATTCTTAGTAGATCATCAGTAGAGTTGGTGCTTTACATGTTAACTTAATCGTACATAGTCTCATTAGAAAATGAATTGAAAGCCTCCTGAAAGCTCTCCCGAGTTCTGCTTCGAATTGACCATAAACGAGAGCGTGTAAAACATGTTCCTATAGAAAAAAGTCCTCCTCAAAATTAACAAAAATTAAAAATCCCGCGAAACTTTCCAGCTAAGATTCTCTACTGACTGGACTAAACACCTAAATGCTGCACTCTATTGTAATGGTATTAATCGCACAAACTACGACACGTATGTACACGACGACTCGTATGATGGCTAAACAAGACACTCATTGGTCAACTTTATCTTGAATTTTGGATGAGATATACATTTTCTTATTGTTATCTACGCTTTGACCCTTCATACAGAATACATAGCAGTTTGCTCTGGGGATTAAGTCCTGGGACACGCTGTATATTTTGTATTTGTAACGGTGAATTTTAAAAATAAACCTACATACCAAAATTTTTCTTAAAATTATTTTTGTCTTTTATAAATTTAATTAAACATTTAAAAATCGTATTCAGACTTTGATGGTACTGTTAATTGGTGCTCTTAAAATTAAGTATGTAGTCACATCTGCCGAAATAAAATAAAATTTAAGTAGCTTGTAAAACAGTGTTTTACGTTCACACATTAGGTAGGTATGACCGAATTATAAGGTGCATTTTTCATCGGTGGCATGTAGAATGATTAGCATATCTATGAGAAATGTCAATGCCACGGAAAGTTGCTAATAGTGTATATTATATAGATAAGCTGCAACACGATTAGTGCACGTTTCACCAATTTATCATTTTTTTTAATGGGAATAGAAATCCTTTTGCCCAGATGGAATGAGTATACTGTCTTGTGTTGAGATGATAAAGGATGCAGATGTGATTCTACCGACATGATTAAGTACGTGTAATAAGCAACTTTAATTTCTCCAAATCTACCTGCTAAGATGTAGCAGTTTTCTTCTAAATTAAACACAAACAGTATAAAACGTCATTTTATCCAGATCGTACCTTCTTACAACGTCTTTCTTTCATACTTTATTTTTTTTATTTAAAGATTGTTTCATTCTGTCCTAAAAAAGAACTTATTGAGCAAATCGATTGTTACCGTTACCAATTTGTTCAACTACCATTTAAGCTGTAGGAAACGATTAAGAAATTGCACGTACACGTTTTAAACCGTCCCATTGTTCATCTCAGTGGTAATTTGTTCCGCATTTTATACAAAGTACCGACGTTTTCGTTTCAGGATCGGAATTCTCGATAAGTTATCCTCATTTCACTTTTCCGGATGAAGACAATGCTTTGGTCCATCACTTAGAAATTGAGGCACCCGCTTTAGGAAAAAAGTTTCACATAGAATTAGTCCCAAATTCTGATCTCGTCTCTGAGGATTTTCTTCTCCTGGAGACCTTTGCAAATGGTACATATCCGTTCCAGTTTTTTGAAAACGATACCAAGTGTTACTACAGGGGAGACAAGTCTGCGGTCAGTGTGTGCAATGGTATCGTAAGTATCCTTTTATTATTATTTCATATAAATAGGAATATGAACGTGTTTTGCGGCATTTTGTACAACAACGTTTAATTATGCAGAATCTCATTCAGTGTACTGTGCTTATGTTTTGTGGTGACAAAATGATTCTAAAATTACTTGTAACGGCGGATATTTTCACCTTTTCCTGGTATGTATATCATACGCTTTAATTGCACTAATGTGTTGACATTGGCGTTGATGCTGTCAATATTTTTCTTCCATGAAACGGTGGATATTGCAATGTACATTTCGTAAGTGCGCACACGTGGAATATGCTTTTTACTTAGGGGTTGAAAATGGCAATAACGTAATGTAAACTCTGAAACTAAATTTCAAATATGTACAAAAGTGTAATTTTTGGACCAGCTTGTTGCTTTAATGGGACACTTAAGACATTTCTCTGAATGGCAGCACATAAAACACGTTGGCCCAGATGTATTTTCGTCACATGTTGTGTGTTATCGCTAACCTACTTTGAATAACCATGCAATTTACGGGGAAGTACTTATTAAAAAGTTTTTATGTTCCTTTTATGAATAACTTCAAAAGTATCTGTACTGAAAATTTATTGTTGACAACTAAGAATTATTGTTATTACCTCAATGTCAGTACACTTATAATTTTTATAACCACTTAGTAACGAATAAAATTTTCAGCTGCAATTAGTAACTTTAAACTTTTTTTTTCTGTACAGCGTGGGATTTTAAATTTTGGTTCAAACGCATACTACATCATCCAGCCTTTACCGACCAGATTTCGCGATGGTTCTTCGAAAGCTCCACACGTTGTTATACGTAAATACCATGAACATTCTTGCCAACACGACAATAATACAACACTGCCTTTAAACCCGAAAGCAACCAAAGATGAAAAAGCCAAAGCAGAAGGCGAAGGAAATTTTATAAGACTGAGCCGTTCAAAAAGGGAAACTTTTCCTGTAGGCACGCCGGTCTTTGTGGAAACTGCCGTTTTTGTAGATAGAGACCTATTTGAGCATATGAAGACTAACTTTCCGGTGGACACAGAAAGAGAACTGATACGTTTTGTTCTCGCTATGATTAATGCCGTGAGTTTGTTAATAACTAATTAAATATTTTCTTCATATCAAGCTTTTAGGTTCAACTTCTTTACCACGATCCTAGTTTAGGTCGTCCGGTCAATTTTGTGCTAAAACGACTTGAAATACTGAAAGAAGAAGCGGCTGGGCTGGTCAGACCTCCAGACATTGACCGATTTCTTTCGAATTTTTGTAATTGGCAGAGGACAAAAAATCCGGTTGGAGATCGTGAACCTCAACATTGGGATCATGCCTTGATTCTGACTGGATTGGATTTATACGTCAGAGGAAAACATGGAAAGATTTCAAATCAAGTGGTAGGACTAGCTCCAGTAGCAGGAATGTGCACCACAACCAGCAGTTGCACGGTCAATGAAGGAAGACATTTCGAAAGTGTTTATGTGGTTGCACATGAAATTGGACACAAGTACGTAAATACTAAACAAACGGTTTCAAAGCACAACAATTTTCATTTTTTAGTTTAGGAATGAGACATGATGGGCCTTTAGCTGACAACGAGTGCGATCCTGCAAGTTACATTATGTCACCGACTTTAGGAAGTGGAAAAATTACGTGGTCTGCCTGCAGTAGAAGATATTTACAAAAATTTCTAGAGTATAGCTTTCAAATAAGAATTAAATTAAGGTTGACCTTTTAAATTTTCAGCACTCCACAATCGAGATGTTTGTTGGATCATGGGAGTTCGGCGGGTCAGCTTGATCATAGCGCTGAAGGAGCTTTACCAGGTGAACGATTTGATGCAGACCAACAATGTAAGTGTTATTTATAATTTAACTGCTAAAAGATTTTTTTTAAATTTAATTTATGTTTACTTCCAATTAAAGAAAATATTTGTGCGAATACAAAGGGACCCAGAATATAATTATAAGTATAATTATTGAAACACTAGTTTTGTAAAACTTATGTTAAGCACCACTGCCGTAGGCAGGAGTGCCTGTAAAGAACTAGTGCTCTTACAAAATGAGTTTTTCATGTTATTTTTTCTAATTTGCATATTAATTTAATTTTTTTACAAATAAAATCAATTTTTGTAATGTAGGGAATTTTGTTAAATTTTGATTTTTCTGTACCTGTACTTGACATGACTTGAAATCAAATGCTTGAAGCCAACATAACGTCACAATAGGGTTCATTTTTATGCAACCAACTATGCAAGTAGAAGGAACAGTTATTTAGAAAATCCACAAAATAAATAAAATAAGCGGTAATAATTTTTTATCATCATGATAATTAATAGCGAAATATAGAAAAACAATGTTTAATTCTGTTCTTCTGGAATATTCAATATTATTCCGCAACCAAAGCTGCATGGCTGCAACCCAAACGCAACGTCACTTTTGGGTTGAGATGTTGGCTTCACCCATCACCATGCAAACAAAAATTCTAGATTTTGGGTGCGTTAATAGCTTATTAACGCACTCAAAATGAATGCGTTAATAGCTTTGTTACAACAGCAAATTAGAAAAATGTTTTTTCATGATACCTATCTGATATTAAAATTTTATCATATCTGTAATGTTTTCAGTATTGTTATGGTATCTATATCGGCCTAAACTCGATAAAATTTGTGGGGATATAAACTATGGCGTTACTAGGGTAAAAAACTAAGCTCGCCTGATTAGCTTCTTGATGAATTTTTTATATACTTCTTCAAATAATAAATTTTAAAAACATTGAACAACATACGGCCGATATAGCATATAACTGGCTCGGATATTATTACAAACATTATCCTCGCCTGTTATATACCATATATCGGCCTAATATCGTTGAATACTATAAATCCATATCAGTTACTTTAACCAAAACAATTATGACACTCAATTTTGGGATTCTAAACTATCTTTTTTATTTAGTATTCAATCAATAGTTATTTTTCCAACAAGTTGCAAAATGGTATGCACTAGACGTAAAGTTAAGGGGGCGTCCCTACGCCACAACGGCCATTTCGAGAACTATGGATTTAAATTCGCCACTAGGTGGCGACCGAACGCAAAATTATTTAATTATTCAATTCCCTAATTGTCCTCACACTTCGGCAGCCATCGGGCTTACTCGTTATCACGGCGACGACATGAGATTATTTTTGATTGAAATGCAATTTGTCGTATCGGAAGCTTTGTTTATGTATGTGTTTACGGAAACTTGTTTTCAGTCGTGTGCTGTGTGGTTTTCGCATTTGCACGCTGAATTTTACATTGGGTGTGCTTTTTTTACATTTTTGGAAAGGGGGGCCATCCAAAAAAAACTTTTTTCTATCAGATAGTAGTAGTAATAGCACGACAGGTCAAAATATTGCCCACAATAATTTTTGCGATTGAGATACGAGTTTCTGTTGCGACGAAAATAATGACGAGTGCTTGCACAAGTCATTATTTTCTCAAGCAACAGAGACGAATCAATCTGAAGAGCAAAAATTGGCGGCAATATTTAGACCTCGAGTCTTATTTTTCTCGACAATTTTACTTGTAAATTGTGATAGCAACTAGTTACAAAAAAAAATGTCGCTGGAATAAAGCTTGTCGAAAAATTGCCACTAAAATAATTGTCATACAAAAATCACAGAAAAAAAGCACTTTCAGTTTTTTCCGAATTTTACAATTTCCCGGGAAGCTTTTCCAAATTGTATTTTCCGAAAAACCTTATTTGAACTATTACGAATACTAAAAAAATATATCCAGATCGGTCCACCTGTTCTCAAGTGATGCGCTTACCAACGAACACGATTTTATTTTTATTAAATAAATTTAGGCTTGAATGTGTTTTCCACATTTTCCCTCACATCATAATATATAAATATAAAAATACTAGCTGACCCGGTGAACTTCGTATCACCTACTATCGCGTTCTATTAAAAGTATTCCGAAGTAGTCATTCAAGAAGAAATGACAATTTTGTATATCGTCTGATAGTTCCACAACGAACGCCATCAATTAAAAGTAATCTGAAGTAGCGACTTCCAAACAAAATTACCTATTTTTGATTTTTCAGCTAAACTTTAGGGTTGAAACCCAAGATGGCGCCCCTCGTCTCCTATATCTATGTTTTAATAGTTATTCTGCTATTCGGGGCGGAGACAAATCCAACAAATCAAATATCATAAAACTCGGTCCAGCAAAACGGCCCCCCCTGGGCCCCCGTGTCCATATGAAAAATAGTTTACGAGCTATACCTACCAAATATACAAAAATAATTATAAAAATCGGTGGAGCCGAAAAATCGGTCCAACAAAAGGGGACCCCCTGGGCCCCCATGTCCAGGTGAAAAAAAACTATATCTGACAGCGCCACCTACCGGGTCCAACTGTAGCTAAGAACCACCAGGTGACACCATAAGTTCAGAAAAAAATCATCAAAATCGGTCAGAAAATTAAAAAGAAATCTGGATCTCGACAACAGCGAGTCCAACTGTAGCTAAGAACCATCCAGGTCACGCTTTAAGTACAAAAAAATGACGCCTTTATCTTTGTTTCAGTACATTAGCTCAAAGTCGTTCATTACGTTGCTCTTGACTTTCATTTGCACCTGTGTTTGCAACCCGGTCTCTTAAATTTGCATTGTAGGTCAATAATTGATCTTCTGTCGTTCGATTTAACCAATAACGGGTGTAGACTTATTGTAAATTCCGTGTATGTCGCCAGTATTTCCTCCTCGTCCACGAAAACGTGGCATTGTTCTTTAATAAACACACTACACATAAATATAAATAACTTAAATTTGAATTTTATGGATGTTATAATATGTTGAACAAATATTTTTGTTTATTTTCGAAGAGCCGTTTAACACTCCATAAAGTCTATTCGACACAAATAAACATTGAAAAAGAATTGTGCGTGGAGTTACCGTTTAGGAAAAAATGGGGAAAACCTTCCTGGGGGCGCTTTTTTGGGCAAAAGGGTATGAAGCTCCCCCCGGGGAGGTAGGAACTCTTCTTTATTTCGGCCCCTATTGGGAGTTCATAACCAACATTTTAAAACTTCTAAATTATTTCTTCTATTCGTCGTTTTTTCGTCTAATTTGCTTGGACTATCTCCTCCCGGTCTAAAATATCCCCCCACTTGTATATTGCATTTTTCGGGTTCGTGTCGAGTTACGCGCTCACCCCGTACAAAAATCTTACACCGTGGGATAAGAAGTTTTGCAAGTATGCCTAGATACAAAACAAGTAATTTTTTTTTAATTACTAACTTGTAGACCATGTAATTAAAACAATTATTATGTGGTTGAAAAGACAATTAAAAGACCTTTCAAGCGACATGTTACTCAATCCCTATTTAAAATTAGGGGTTGCTCCTGTCAGAGATATGGGGTTGCACCAAGCGTGTCTACTATTGCATTAAAACATGTCCTCCTCGAGATAAAAATCTCTTTTCCTTAAAAGTTATTGACGGTGGCTCATTTCCATTGAAACGCCTTACATATTATTCTATCTACAAATTAAGCACTTTTCCTAAATTAAAATAAAGCTTTCTCAGTAGCTACCATCGGGGCCCTCTTGGGAGAGGGGGGTGTAGCTACCATCGGAGCCCATTTGGGAGGGGGGCAACAAAAAGAATATTTTTAAAAACAAGCTTTTATTTAAATGCTTTGAAAAGAAGAAAATAAACTTTGAAATAAATCGAACCAAAACAAATCCATAATTTTGTTACATCATACAATTCCATAATTGTGATATACATAGATAAAAGTTTATTGTCGCGAGAATTTATATTATCTTGAAAGTAATTCTAAGAAGAAATTGTATTTATCTATAAAAGAAATTTACACACGAAAATCTCGCGACAAGCTTTTATATCACATGCAATTGTATGATGTAACAAAATTATGGGTTTGCTTTGGTTTAATTTATTTCAAAGTTTATTTTTTTCTTTGCAGAGCATTAAATAAAAGCTTGTTTTTAAAAATATTTTTTACTGTTTTTTTTTCGACTTTTTAGATTTTTTCGTGGCCATATTGAACTTAGTGTGATGTCACTAACTATCGTTTTCTACTCTTCAATCCCTTTCATTTGATACCCATTTTGAGGGGTTTTGAAAGAAAATGTAATCCGCCATTTTAGAGCGGCGGCCATATTGAATTTAGTGTGATGTCATTAACTTTATCGTTTTATAGTCTTCAAACCCTTTCATTTCACACCCATATTAAGGGGGTTGAAAAAAAATGTAATCCGCCATCTTGGAGCGGCGGTCATATTGAACTTAGTGTGATGTGACTAGTTGTATCGTTTTCTACTCTTTAACCCCTTTCATTTGACACCCATATTAAAGGGGTTGAAAAGAAAATATAATCCGCCATTTTGGAGCAGCGGCCATATTAAATTCGTTTTCTACTCTTCAAGCCCTTTCATTTGATACCCATATTAATGTGGTTGACTAAAAATACATCATCCGCCATCTTGCGGCGACGGCCATTTTGAGAGTATTACAATATTGAGTACTGTTTATTGTATTGTCACCAGAACTAAAAGCGTATACAAAAATAAAAGCTTGTAACAAATCTATCCCACGGGAACCGTACATTTTTCCGGGGTCAAAAGTAGCCTATGTGCTATTCCAGATTATACTCTGTGCCAAATTTCATCCAGATCCGTTCAGCCGGTCTGGTGTGATTGAGCAACAAACATCAATCCATCCAAACTTTTGCATTTAAATTTTATTTAAGTGTGTAAATCTTTGAATTTGTACAAATTTTCCGCCAAATCGTTATACAGCGCCACCGCATAATATGGTGGGTATTAATCTCCCGCCATTTTAGACAAAAACGCAGCCTTAATACGTCGCGTGCGGAAGATCAATTTCGCACTTGTACTAAACAAGATTTTTTCTACAATCGCAACAACATTTAAAGATAAATATTTCAAGTGACAATTATCAAAATTGACACTTCACTTGACAATATATAGATTTATTGAACCATATTAGTTATCTCATTGTTAATAAACAAAAGGATTTGTACCGATTATACTGTTGATGCAGTTTTTAGAGTGCTATCCCATCAAAGAAATAAGGAAACCTATATAAAATGATATACATAATTAAAAAAGGTACCATCAGGAGCACGGAATTTCGGACAGCAATTTTTATGTCATTAAAAAAAACAATGTAGTCTAGACTTTATTGTCATAATTGTCATAATAATTATTGTTGACAGAAATTCAAAATAAACTGTCACCAATATGCCTTCAGTTTCACATTTTAATAAAGCAAAAATTGTAACTCTTGTACAAATGGTATTGTCGTACAAACACATCTCAGCAATTTTGGGGATTCCAAAAAGTACAATCAACTCGATAATGGAAAAATTGAGGCAGACCGAAAGGTTGGAAAGACGGCAAGGCTCAGGAGGTCGTCGAGTTTCTACGCCCAATGAAAACGATGTCGTAGTAAATATAGTGCAAGACAGTCCATTAATTACGGCCGTTGATGCAGTGTTGAAAGTTTGTTGTTTTCATAAAATTAAATTAAAATTCTTCTATTCAAAGTTCTGTGTTATGCATGCATGAAGATCTTTTGTATTTGGCAATGCCATTCCATCAAAATTATTTCAGTTAATTTCCTATTTCACAACAGACTTTTCCTTACTACAAGCTTAATGTTCACTTAAGACCCCTGTGGTTCCTCTTCTTTCTTGCGTTCTTTTCGTATGACTTAGTTTGTCAAAATGACATGTGACAATAATAGTGAAAAAGTATAAAAACGAGGTTATTCAAACGTCTTGCATTAAAGCCCATTTTACATTTTACATAAGTCAAATTTGAACTCTGTCCGAAATTCCGTGCTCGGCGTGGTACAATAAATATATTATGTAAAACTTTTTGAAAATTATAGTTTACGTAGAATAACAATGTCTAAAGGTAACAATATACTTCTACGCACTTATATGTCACTTTTACACACTTGTGTCTATACTCGAGCCGCTGAAAAGCGAGAGCTATCACGTTAAAGCGGCTCGAGTATAAAAATGGCAATTAAAATGTCAACTTTATATTATAGAACAGCATTTTTAGAATACAAACTAGAAAATAATGTAATAACGCGAAATAATTAAATTCCTCCCAAAAAAGGACTTTTCTTTAAGATAAACTATTCATCGTGAAAGGAATACTATGTACACAACTCGTGACAACGTTGTAAGAAAAAGTTAAAGAAGACCTCCAAGAAAAATTATGCAAATATGTGTTGTTGCTTCAGCGTGACAATCTCTCACCAAGGATTCAGAATTTTATGGCATATATAATTGTCCAATATAACATTCTGACTTTCATGTTTTAAAAAAATGAAAACAAAACTTTATCTTTGAAAAGGAAAGAAATTGAATAACGGAAAATATTTTTTGGTTCCCTCAATTTTGTAGACAGTGTTATGATGTAATGTTAAACAATCTTTTGGAGCAATTTCACTTTTATTTTAGTATCGCAGGAATTTTGTGGTAAATTTATCTCTAAACTACTCTTAATAAAAATAACTACAGGGTCCTTATAAATGATTGTTACATCCAAAATTTTAACAATCATTTATAAGGAACCTGTGTATTAGACGCATACATACAATAGTGATGAAAAATGAATATTTCAAACAAGTTCACACGAGTTTGAAATATCCCTCAGCACGTATTGTAGACTACGCTTTTCCTACGACCACCACTCATTTGAGTTATTATTTAATAATAATACATTCTACAATCTAAAAAAAATATATGTTGAATTATTTTATAAAAACCGATTTAATAATGTTAAAATGTTTAGTGCAATTAATTGTGATTCTTACAATTTGTAAGTATGTTACACCTTCACCCCAATTCCACAATACTGATGAACGCTGTGGAGCAGCTGCTCTGGTACATTCGTAATGTCTAAAAAAATAAGCTTCTTTCTTTTATATTCATCACCATTGTTACCAGTTTCAGTTCACAAGCACTACAAAAAAATGTTTGTTAGCAAAGAATAGTGCGATTTTTGGTATTTCACAGAATTACAGGTCGAGACAAAAAGTTTTGCAAAGTCGAGGTAGTCCAGGCAATGGGGGGTTTTTGATCGCAAAAGGTGGGACAGAAACGAAATTTGGTGGGTTGGTAGACATAGGTCTCCTGATAGTACACCTGAGTTTGCGACCTCGGGGGCTTGCCGCTAGAGGGGTGGGGGGTGAAGACTCTGCACCGCGACGCTTTTCGGAAAATAGCGCCGTTGTTGTAAGTGCTATCGAAAAAAAGTTGAAATAAAATATGTAGAGAACATAATTGTGAACCAGAGCTAAATAGCAGACATGAAGGTGGGATGCTAAATTGCTCAAAATCAATACTTTTAACTTAAAAAATAATAAATTGTCACAAATTGATTCACCTATTCGCCAAAAAAAAAAAATCAAAAATGGGTTGCTTCAACGACTGATGCATTATCTCACTTCGGAGTCTGGGATTATTATTTACTTTTAAAAGAGAAGATAAACTATTCCACAATGAATTTCCTGATCTATCTCTCTCAGAGATCTTCATGGACGATGTCTATTTAGGTAACGTGCATAATTTTTATCTTTACTGAATTACAAATGGTCGCACAGCACAAATAAGAATTTTTTCCGGCTCCGGGTAATGTAAGTCAGTGATGTAGTCTTAACAACAATACGTGTAGGTAGACGATTATGTTTTTTTTTATGTTTTACCACGGAACTTAATAGTGTATCTTATGTAAATTATTACGTTCCTAGGAACTTTTTAATATTTGTTTTTCGCACCACTTAAGAATTGCAAATTCTTGTTGCATAAATAATAAATAACCACAAACTAACATTAAGGATTACACGCCTTACACAGTTCACGCCATTTGAAGACGAAAAATAAAAGCTTTGTAAAAAAAACAAAACCTGTTGCTGTGGTTGTTGTTTTCACGCTCGTGATACCAAACGGTTTTTGCAATATATATTTTTTTAAATATAAAATGTTGGTGCTTCGTAGTAGGAAAAATTTAATACAATACACGATGCTTAAGTTTATTCTTTAGTCTCGGAGGTTTCGCGGAGGTTTAAACCATCTCCTTGGCAAGAAGTTTACTTCACTCTTCTGATTTTGGTTTTGCTCAATCTTCCTCTTTTAAATCTCTTTCAGCCATTGCTGCATTGCTGTTTTATGAAAATCTATCAGCTCAAGGTTGGTCTTCCTATCTTCTTAGTTCCTCTTGGGGGCCATTATGTCAGATTTCTCGACCATACCATTGAAGTGCTTCGTTTTTCAGTAGTTTGGTGATTGAACAAGTGATCCCCATCCTCCTCCAAATCTCTTCTTGTTACTCAGAGGCATCTTCGCATGTTTGCAGTACAGTTCAACGGTTCAAATTTTATCATATGATGCACCATAATATAGGACGATGTTTTCGACTAGGCTATGGAAAAGTATACCTTTGTTTTAATTTTCACTCCATACTATACTGTGTAAAACTTTTGTTAAGTGTTTCCCCATTGTTGTTCTACTAGTTGAAGTTTATTTTTTAAAAGTTATATGTAAGGGTCGTTTGTAAGTATTTAAAGGTGTCGCACGTTTTAATATCTTGTGTTTCTGTTATAAGGTTTAGTTGGTCTTTTCAATACTTCAAATCCCACGTTGCAAACTCTTCTTTAAGTTTTCTTAACATGTATTCCATTATCCTGTGCAAATCTATTTTCTTATTTGTTAACATTTCAAGTTTAAAACAAAGAGCTTTCCCTAATCTTATAATTTTTAATAATTATTGATCACCTAATTACTATTTATAACTTAAATTATTACAGAAACAATAAATAAAATACGTCCTTCTTAATTCAATGAATATAGGCGTAGAAAAACTATCGTGTGCAACACGTGTGCAAGGGCTCTTACACGCTCGTGTTGATACGGTAAACGTATTTGTAATTTCGATAATACTCTCGTTATCACTTTCATCTTCAGAAACGTGTTTTTGTACCACCGAAAGCAGAAAATTTTGATCTGATTAAATTCTTGATGAACTGTCAAAAGTGATAACTATTTGGAAGTATCTACAGCCTCTAACCGAACCTAGGGGTAATTACCCCCGCGGGGTTAGATTACATTATCGAAGGTTAAATTATTATTTAGTACTTTAGTACTTATAAATATTATATATTATATACTTAGCAATTATAAAGTACTTACCTATACTAACATTGTAAGCAAAAGACTATTTGTAATTGCAAAGAATTGTTTTCTAGGATAACATTTTAAAGGAGCGTAAATCAGTTTCTCTTGTAGGTTATAGGGGTAACGAGAATGAAAATGTTAGGACCAATGATCTACAGGATCACCGATCTGGAATATAATAGACACATATCTGATATTTCTGTTCGACTTAGAAAAACTAATTAACTAACATTGGTTCTGATATGGCACGAGCACAAATGTGAGTTTGAGACTACTTAGGAAATTCAAGTTAGAGAGTAATTTTTACATGTAAGATGGTACGCAAGTGCTATTACCATCCAAATAATTAGACTTAGAGGGAGGGCGTATTAGAAGGAGTCGACTGTAATTTAATTTTACTGTAATTCTATTAAATTAAGACAAGCGGCTGTTCGTGCATGGACTACTTTTGTTTTCCATATCTCTGTAGCTCAAATTAATGCCACTTATTCAGAACTACATTTTTTAGGATTATGTGTTAAATTATGTTCATTTTAAATAGCAATATTGTGAGTTGGTGTGAAGAAATTTAAAATAAAGAATGCCATGTTTAGCTTGACGATAAAAGATACCTATGTAACATATAATTATTGTCAATAATGTAATGTTAAATGTCAATGGCTTTATACGTTAATGTGTTGCAGATGGTCGTAATTGTGTAAAGGATAAATTACTGTTTTTGTGTGTCGCTTGAATCAGTTAATGTTTGAGAAAATTTGGAAAGTCATTTATTGCAATCAGAATCGATACAGACTGATGGAGTCTAAATGTAGTGCCTGATTTACTGTTGACACATTTTAGGATTTAGCTCCTCAATATTTTTTGTCCTTCCACTTTCTTAATTTGCAGAAAATAATCATTTGTGGTAATGAGAATAATAATCTTAAATAGTGTTCGTGCGTTAGATTTTGTTAATTTCTCCTTCGTAAATATCTTCAAGCTCATGGGGAATTGTCAGCAAATAAATTAACTTAGCGAAATCGTTAAAACTGTACAACGTGCTTAGCAATAAAATACATCATATTATTTACAAGTAAGATTCGCATTGAATTACCTATTTGCACTGAGAGGAATTAAAGGCATTAATACCTATAAAAGTCAAGGTCTGATGCGTGGCGTCGTGCTAGGAATTAAAAAGTTTTCCTGGTGCCGACTTTAAAATTAATCTACTACTACTTATGCATATGCAAAATATCACACAAATTCACGGCTGAAAAATAAAGAACGTAAAAATAAAAATTATGAAGAAGGATGGTATGAAAAAAAATAATTAAGTATCACCACCCAAAAGCAAAGGAAAAATGAAATAAGGAAAGCCTATCTATCTACTAGCTATTTGGAATGTTGCTTTTTTCTCGCTCGATATTTTCGCATGCAGTTTTCTGCTGCTTCTTGTAATCCACTGATTTCTCTCTCTCTCTCTCTCCATCTCTCTATTTTCTCTTTTGTTTTTTTATAAACCACGTCTTTGATTATAATATTATCTTCATAAAATGTGTCCTCTATTGAATGAGAGACTAATGTTGTTACTCACTTCACCCATCAATTATTATTTAATAAACTGTAAATATACACTACTCACAAAAAATAAGGGAGCAAAAAAAAATGCAAATTTTTTGGTGATTTTTGACGGGCTGTATTTAAGACTCCTCTCTACTCAAACGCGGTATGGGAATTATAATGTTAACTTCCGCCAGCCTATAAAGCACATGGCTGATTCTTTTGCGGTGCGACTTACGCCATTTAAAAATATGATTATTTATCTAACTTTTGATGTAGAAGTTTTGCGATATCTACGATAACAAAGGCACAATCAGAATTATTGTATCGCATGTTTTAGGTGAAGCACATATCAGAGAAAATCTCGGCATCTAAAAACTTTTACAAAAAAAAACTTGATCCATTAATTGATAACAGTCTTAAAAACACAACAAAAAATATTTGGCGTGAAAATTTGCGCCCGTGCACCCTCTATATTGGCGGTAATGTGTCAGAAATTGTCCTCTGGAAGGATGCGCCAGCTCGCGGCTTTGAAACGAAGCATAGGTATCAAGTTTAAATTTATGGGCCATAAAAGTCCAGTTTCGTAAACAATCAAGACTGGAGCGTCGAACACAAAACTACACATTTAACTACATTTAACAGACATAGAGAGGTGGTTTTTGCGTAATGACATATAATAATAAAATTATTGTCTTTAAAAAGACACACTGGATTCAATAAATAAAATTTAATTATAAAAAAAGCACAAATAAGTAATTAATAACTTAAGGTCATGATGCGACGCTCGTAATGGGTGCTCTGAAACGAATGGAAATTAGACTTTACTTTATTTCTTTGTTATATTTTTTTTTAATTTGGCCGCCTCTTTTCTCTGTTGGGCTTCCAAAATAACTGGAGGATCGCGAATGGGCATGTTTCGCGTGTAGCGAGGATCTATTAGTTCTGGAAGCAAGCATTCATGATAAAAAAACGAGAGCTTTTCTACCATTTTCTCTTCCCAAAAATCCTTGTCGCTTTTTATGTGAACGACTTTCACTGGATAATCCGATCCAGTCCACACCCCAAAAATACAAATCTCCCGATCGGTCACCTCCAACTGTCCCTGAACTTGATAATACCAAGGGTGTCGAAGATTTATGTCAACAGACTTGTCGCTTCTGTTGTGTTTCCAAAATTTTAATTTATTTTGAGCTATCACATCGTCGATTTGTTTATTAAATGCATTTATCGGACACTTAATTTATACGATGGCGTTCTGACCAACGAGCCCATCAAGCGTCGCGACGAAAAATGAGTAATCTTTATGAATGAAGAGACCGCAGTCCGCAATCAATATATTTTCTTGTGACTGTAATTGGTGCTTTGCCGTAGATTCGTGTTTTCTTCCATGTCTGGTACTATCACAGTTGATGTTTCCACCATAGAGCAATTGTCGCACTTTGTTTTTACAGCTAGTTGTGAGTTGGTGTACTGCTATTTTATAAAAATTTGACGCTGTCAAAATCTTTCGGCGGTATTCCTTCCATTTTCCACTTTCAGCGTGAAGAACAGTTTCACGCTCTAGCGCCGCTCTTTCTTCGGTGTTCCTTTCTAATAAGCGGAAAAATCTGCGTATTTGTACCCCCCAACAATTCCAATTTCGAAAGACGAAAGAAGAAAGAAGAAAACGCTCGAACAGGTCAATTTTGTTATCAAGAGGGACCAAATTCTACCAAACTTTCAAGTCTTAGATCCCACCCCTTGATCCAGGGGAGCCACCCCCTTAAAAGATTTAAATGGCATGGGGGGGTGTGTGGTACATCATTTTAAAGCTTATTCAATTCTCTATCCAAACTTGCATTTAGCGATCCCTTTCTACAAAAAAATTCATTTATTTGATATTTTCCAAATCTACATAAAATACTCAACTAAAATTTGTACTCCCAACAATTCCAATTTCGGAAGACTCAGAAGGAAACGCTCGAACAGGTCAAGGGGGACCTAATTATACCAAACTTTCAACTCTTAGATCTCACCCCTTTAGCCAGGGGAGCCACCCCCTTAAAAAATTTAAATGGCATGGGGGGTCGCGTGATACATAATTTTAAAGCTTATTCAATTCTCTATCCAGATCTACTTTTATCGATTTGTTTCTACAAAAAAAAAACATGAATTTGTTATTTTCCAAATCAAGAGTATTTTATGTAGATTTGGAAAATAACAAATTCTTATGCTCTTTTTTGCAAAAACGTGTTTCGAAATTGAAATGGTTGGGGAGTACAAATTTTAGTTGAGTATTTTATGTATATTTGGAAAATATCGATTTCATGTTTTTCTTTTGTAGAAAGGAATCGATAAATGGCTAAAGGGGTGGGATCTAAGACATGAAAGTGTAGTACAATTTGGTCCCCCTTGATAACAAAATTGACCTGTTCGAGCGTTTTCTTCTGAGTCTTTCGAAATTGGAATTGTTGGGGGGTACAAATTTTAGTTGGGACACCCTATATTGATTTATGCAATTCATTGTGCGGCCGACTCGTATTAAATGATACCACCGCCGCCGAACAGCGAACTCATTTTCGAACGTCATTTATCAGCGTTGAGTGGGAGATGGACAAAAACTTCATAAGACCAATTTTATGCAGAATTTAATGAAGAATATAGATCAGATAACATTTTCTCGTCAGAATTACCGTTTTAAGAGGAAAATGCAGAAAAGCTTAACGAGGTCACGCTAGGGAGCGTCTTTTTACACCAAAGGGGATGAAGCTCCCTCCAGGGGGGTGGGAACTCTTCGGATCTTTATTTGGGTCCCTGCTGGGAGTTCATAACCAAAATTTCAAAAGTTTATAAATTATTTCTTCTATTCGTCGTTTTTTCGTCTTATTTGTTCGGATTATAATTAGCCCCAACTGTTTGTCTTATATCGCAGTTATTATTGTAACAAGTTAACATCTTGTATACGTGGTACGTCCAAAATTATTTATAACATGTAGAAACTTTGATATAGCATGTAATTTTTATAACTTTTCCGCAAGGACCAAAAAGGGTTCCACTTCGAATGGCCGTAGCATCGTAACGGTTAACTTTAGAAACAAACGATAAAGAACTTTTTTGTTGCAAATTTACTCTAGATTATTTTTGCTAATAAGTATTTTGTTCATAAAGTTGATGCTTTAAGAGATATTTGCAAAAAACTGAAAAATTGTACCTTCTTAGGGCCATAAGGGCCAATGCCGACTTCGCTCGAGGGGCATAACTTAGGACAGTAATAAGTAGGTCCAAATAAAGAGATTTAGGCTATTTCCAGCTTTCCACTAATTATTTCCTTATTGAACTCTGTCGCCTGGCCTATAGGTACTTGATAAAGATGTGGTAAATATTACCAAAAATTTCCGATTTAAAGGAAAATATTCCAATATATGCTCTCTGTGCTGCATCCTGATTAGTCTCTACTGTTTGTAGGCGTCGGGTTTTACAAGAATGTAAAATTTTGTAAAGTAGCACAAAGTAGCATGTAAAAAAAATCCTTATATATCTTCGAGTATATCTTGTTAAGAAAAGTTTACTGTATTTTTTTTAAGTAGGGCTTTTTTTCGTATGTCTAATTTCATATGTGTAAAGTTGACTAATCCCATAAATTTGCCGTTTAACGTGCCCCATAAATCAATCACATATTATACGTATTAAGGGGGCGAATGAAATCGATTTAGGCAACCATTCTTACAACGAAAACATGCTGTTTTTGTTAGAGGAAAACACGGATCACAAGAAAGCAATCGAGTTGAGATTTTTACACAACTTAAAATAAAGATCACCAAATAGCCCAATTTACTCAGTTCTTCAAATTAGAGCGTCGTGCATAAGGAAAAAAAATACTAAACATCACGTATTTAGGGGTAAAGTCAAACACATTTCAACGTAGTTTAAACAGAGTATTAGCTGATCAATCTAGAAAAAAATACTTTTGAGCAGTGCATAATACATTTGTCTTTCAATCTATGTAGTTTTTAGCCACTTTTTATTTCACGTTTTGCCAATTTCCTCTAAAAATAATTGAGATTGTCTGGTTGCCAAGATCGGGCAAAAATCGGGGTTAGCGTAGAGGTTTAGTTTAGCAAGTCTCTGATAGAGGCCGCCCAACAACAAGCCAACGTAGAGTTCCTCTATGCCAACGGAGCCAACGGCTGATGTCAACAACAATAATTCACATTTGCGAATTATCTTGTAGTCTGGTTCAGAAATTAAAAACCGTCTTGGTACTGCGAGTTAAGATACGTGTGATAGCTCATTGGATTCGTGATAGCTCATCGGGCCGTGTGATAAACGAAACTTTTTCGGCCGACAAAAGATTTTCATTGTTCACTTTTGTAGGGGGGCTCATGCCTCATGGGGGCCCACGTGTCTCAAAGAGCCCCCTTGGGCCCCCCTGTTTCAAGGGCTCCACATGTCGAAAAAAAACATGTCTTAAAGGGCCCCCTTGGGCCCCCCTGTTTAAGGGACTTTGTTATTGTCGTTGCCCTATACCAAGGGGCCCCCCTGTAATTTTTCCGATGTTTTAATAGTAGTTATTCTGCTATTCGGGGCGGAGACAAATACAACGAACATAAAAGTTTGCATTGAAAAATCCCTAGTTTCCATTTTCTAGTCTAGGCAGGCGAATATCGTTTTCAAGCCGATTTGGACGATTGGAAATAGTATATTTTATTACAAGGCCAGAAACTGTCATTTTGCAAGTGCGAGCACAGTTTGTGTAGGCTAGGCGTTAGCAAGCACTTGCAAAACAGTTTCGGGGCGTGTGATAAACGAAACTTTTTCGGCCGACAAAAGATTTTCATTCTTCACTTTTGTAGGGGAGCCTCATGCCTCATGGGGGCTCCCGTGTCTCAAAAGGTCCCTTGGGCCCCCTATCACAGGGGCCCCCACAAGTCTAAAGGGACCCTCATAACGCATAGGGGCCCTCGTGTCCCAAAGATCCCCCTTGGGCCCCCATGTTGCAGGGGCCCCAACAAATCTAAAGGGGCCCTTATAACACATGGGCGCCCTCGTGTCTCAAAGAGCCCCCTTGGGCCCCCCTGTCTCAAGAGCTCCACATGCCAAAGACAAATCCAACGAACATAAAAGCTTGCATTGAAAAATCCCTAGTTTCCATTTTCTAGACAGGCAAATATCGTTTTAAAAATTCTTTAAGGGCTGATGATGGCAGTAGTGTTATGCCGAAACATGTTCCATTTGTAATTTTACGCTCATTAAAGTTTGTGGAGTTCGACTTAGATATATTTAAATTTTAATTAATAATTAGATACAAAATTAAACAATTATTTTAAACAAATGGACTAATTACATTTTTTTTAATTACATATTTCGTTGCCATATTTTCTAATATATAATATACTAGCTGATCCGGCGAACTTTATAAGGCCTCAGAATCAATATGGGGGCTTTGTGCCCCCATATCCATGTTTTAATAGTTATTCTACTACATATTCGGGACGGAGACAAATCCAACAAATCAAATATCATGAAACCCCTTCTTGAGTTATAAACCAAAGGGGGGGGGAGGGGGCTGCGCCCCCATGTCCATGTTTTAATAGTTATTCTGCTATTCGGGGCGGAGACAAATCTAACAAATCAAATATCATAAAAATCGGTCCATCCCAAGGGGGCCCCCTGGTCCCCCATATCCATCTGAAAAATAGTTTACCACCTAATCTCATACCTACCAAATATTGGTCGTAAAGCATTTTTCACATGGAAATGGGGGCCCAGGGGGCCCCCTTGGGCTGGACCTATTTTTATGATCTTTGATTTGTTGGATTTGTCTCCGCCCCGAATAGCAGAATAACTATTAAAACATGAATATGGGGCCTTAGGGCGCCCCCTGGGCTCTTGTGTTATTGATTCTGAGGCGTTATATTACGTTTTCCCATATTCGACTGATCGGCACACAGCCACACAAACAACTAATAAAGAAGGAACTAATATACTAAAATCATTATTTTTTTCAAGTTCTTAGTGATGTGCCGCCAGCACGTGCATATGTGAATATCAATTTTTTTATGGGAAAAGTGCCGATCTGCGTCTGGAGTCGAATGTTCCAGTGTAACAATTTAAGCAAAATTGAATTAGATTATCTATAAAACACCTAAATTAAACCTGTTTATTCCACTCGCGCTAAACGCGCTTCTTCTCGCAAATAAACGATGGTGTAATTCACTTGGATAATATTTATTATCGAATTATAATAAAATAAAAATTTATCAAGTATAAATGTATTAGGTGTTATTTATTTAATAATAATTTGTAAACTACTGAATTAGAACTTTTTGCAAGAAAAGTCCTTTTCTAGATTTTAAAAGGTCGACGGGAGAATCTTTCCAATTTTACAACTTAATTGCAACTTAATTCGGTTCTCGTCTCTCGTATTTGCAGTCACGAAGTTCCCCCACTACCGCCATGCTCCCCCGTACACAAATTTGTGATATTTCGATGATTTCGACCATTTCGACGCTACAGTGGCTACCTCTTTAATTTGATAGCCTAACTACCCAAGATGCATTTCTGCAATTCGCCGTAAGTTGGATGATGGCGCCACATTAATTACGCACCCTTAACGCTGACTTGACTCGTAAAGTATAAAAATTGAGCTACTTACCCTAAGGAAGTCTCCGGAAAAAAAATCACTTTAAACACGACAGCTCTTTACTGTTTAGACGTCGCACGTATGCTTCGGCATTCTCTGATATTCTGTCATATTCTTTAACTAAAATTGTACATTATATTTATGCACTAAAGGGCCCCTCCATCATAAACGCTAAACAATGGCACAAGTGTCCAGGCCAAGTGTCATTGGTTTTTTTAATTCCTACTGGAAAAAAGTGTTATTTTCAGAGCTGTATCGATATTTTGCAGCCAAAAAAGGCGAATAACGTTGATAGACCTACTTATTCCTTTCAAAGTTTCCAATGACTCTATATAAGAGAAACGCATCTAATAATGATTCTCTTCCAATATTCAAATTTCCATCTGAATACATGTTGTCATTCACAAAATTATCAAAAATAATAGGAGGAGAGGTCGAAATATTGCCGACAATAATTTTTGCGTTTCAAATATGAGTTTCTGTTGCGACTAAAATATTGATGAGTGCTTGCACGAGTAATTATTTTCTCAAGCAACAAAAATTAGTCAATCTGAAGAGCAAAAATTGGCGGCAAGATTTACACCTAGAGATCTAATATTTGCCTTGACAATTTAAGCTTCTCGAAATAATTGTTTTGAATTTATTTTGAAATTGAACCATCTCATTGAAAAAAAAAAACAATACAAGTTCCATAAATGTATTATTATTATTTATTATTAAACCATGTATTAAATAATTCAGTATATCCGAATACGGATTTAATGTATTTATGGCTTTATTAGCTTTAATTCCTGAAAGTTCTACAGAATTGTTTTTCAAGGGACGTCAGAACCGTCTTTCAGAACAGTGTAAGTTCCAAAAAAATATATAAACAGAATGAGCATCGGCGGTCTTAAACAATGGAAACTCCATTTCAATTTTTGTTTCTTCACGTCTTTTTTCTACACGTCTGCTGCAGCAAATATCAATGTCTTCAAGTCTGACTCTGTTTCCTCAAACTTCCCACGACTATAGAGAGGACTCTTAAGTGAAATATGGTCGTATCGAAGATTTAAAAAATGCATTTTAAAGCTCCAAGATTCTAGCTTTCCGATCTTTCGGCCAAAAATTTTTAGGAGCCATGTTTTCCACGCAATCCATAGAAATAGCGCGGAAAATTTTTGGCCTTCTTCTTTCTACTCCACGGGCCCGGAAAAATTATGTCGGGTGGAACCATCATATGGACCGGATAGCCTGTTTATTCAGCTTCAATTTCCTTTTTACCGACTTCAAAAAAAGAGGAGGTTCTATGTTCGGCTGTATGTATGTTTTTTTTTTTAGATTGTGTCTACGACAATTTTTCGCGGAGAGATCCGATATTAAACGAAAAAGGATCCTTCTGCCTTCAACCATCGATATCTCAGCAAACAATGATCGTACAGGAAATCGAAGGGCAGTTTCGGAAACTGGAACAAATTTGCTATGAAATCCTATCAAAACATTTAAGAAAAAAAAATTCCACCCACAATATCAACTTGAAAACAGTTGAAAAAATCGGCTTTTTCTCTTGTTTTGGTAAATCGACCGCATCTTCACAAATATTGATGAGGAGGCTAAGGACCTTAGAAACGGCAAATCGATCCATCGAGCGGTTTTTTTTTCCCGATTGATCAAAGTTTAGAAAAAATAAATAAAAGACCAAGATGTTTGTTTTTTAAAATCGTGTAATCTTAATAAAAATGTAAAAATCAATTTTTCTTCAACTTTTTTCACAACTTTGTATCTACTACTGGGGAAATAAAAAAAATCAAGAATAAAAAAAAATCCAAAATTTTGGTTTTGAATTTGGAGTAAAATGAAGAAGGCCAAAAAATTGGGAAAACATTTCGACCATTTATCACTTAAATACAGCCCGTCAAAAATCACCGAAAAATTTTTTTTGCTCCCTTAATTTTTGTGAGTAGTGTATATGATACTAGCTGACCCGACAAACGTTGTCCTGTGTAAATTTTAATACATATGTTTTTCGACAGATTGCGAAATAACACAAAAATGAAAACAAACGTACTATTATTTTCATTTATGCTGGAATGCGCTTTTCCAGATTTTTTCCAGATCGTACCGATTATTTTGAAGTGAAAACATTCAATTGAGTTATTTCTATCCTGGGAGCATAACAAAAAAAACAGAATTAACCAAATAATTATCTCGTTCCTATCATCAGTTATGATCGAGAGTGCACAAAAAACTTTCCTTTCCTTTATAATTTTATTTTTCACAAAACTTTTCCAGGGCCATAACGAACTAAATAAAAAAAAGAATTCCACATATCCATCGTTCGAAATCGTGAGTTATGGTCTTGAGTTCATACAAAAATCCCATAAAATCCCATTTTTCTTTCCGTAAGAACCCAACTTGTAGTATCATGAATATGTAAAAAGATAGCCAAAGCGGTCAAGCTGTTTAGGAGGAGAAAAATTACGAACACACGCACACCGGAATTTTTTATAATTATAAAGATTAAGCAAAAATTTCTATATCTCAACAACATCGCCACCTACCTGGTCCAACTGTCGCTAAGAACCATCCAAGGATCCACTCAAACCCACAAATAATTTCATCAAAATCGGTCAAGCCGTTTAGGAGGAGAAGAATTAACGAACACACGCACACCGGAATTTTATATATCTAATATATATATTATTATAAAAATCTCGTGTCACGGTGTTTGTGGTCGAACTCCTCCGAAACGGCTCGACCGATTTTTATGATTTTTTTTTTTTGTATATTTGGCAGGTATGAGAATATGTGGTAAACTATTTTTCACATGGACATGAGGGTCCAGGGGATCCCCTTGAGCTAGACCGATTTTGCGGCTGGACCGAATTTTATGATTTTTTCTTATATATTTGGTAGGTATGAGAATAGGTTGTAAAGTATTTTTCACATGGACGGGGGGCCCAAGGGGGCCCCTTGGGCTGGGCCGATTTTTTGGCTTCACTGATTTTTATGTTTTTTTTTTATTTGATAGGTATGAGAATAGGTGGTGAACTATTTTTCACATGGACATGGCGGCCCATCGGACCCCCTTGGGCTGGACAGATTTTTCGGCTCGACCGATGTTTATAAATTTATTTATTTTTTGGTATATTTGGTAGATATGAGAATAGGTCGTAAAGTATTTTTCACATGGACATGGGGCCCAGGGGGCTCCGTTGGGCTGGACCGCTTTTTCTTCAATCATCCCCTATAGATGTCCTGATGTCTTTATATGTTGAAATGTGACATTGTCACAATGAAGAGAGCTCCAAAATTCGACAAATTACACCCTCAAAGTCCGACTGAATATTTTACAGATTTTCTTCAAATGGCACATCCACCATTTTTCACCGTTTCGTCAATCTTCCCCTATAGATGTCCTGCTATCTTTATATGTTTAAGCATGACATTGTAATGATGAAAAGAGTTCCGAAATTTTACAAATTACACCCTCAAGAGCCGACTGAATATTTTACAGATTTTCTTCAGGTGGCGCATCTACCATTTTTCACCGTTTCTTCAACCTTCCCCTATAGATGTCCTGGTATCTTTATATGTTCAAATGTGACATTGTGATTATGAAAACAGTTCCGAAATTCGACAACTTACAGTCTCAAAGTCTGACTGAATATTTTACAGATTTTCTTCAAATGGCGCATCCACCATTTTTCACCGTTATGTCAATCTTCCCCTATAGATGTCCTGCTATCTTTATATGTTTAAACGTGACATTGTAATGATGAAGAGAGCTCCGAAATCTTACAAATTACACCCTCAAGAGCCGACTGAATATTTTACAGATTTTCTTCATGTGGCGCATCCACCATTTTTCACCGTTTCTTCAACCTTCCCCTATAGATGTCCTGGTGTTTATATGTTCAAGTGTGACATTGTGATTATGAAAACAGTTCCAAAATTCGACAAATTACACCTTCAAAGGTCCACTGAATATTTTACAAGATTTTCTTCATGTGGCGCATCCACCATTTTTCACCGTTTCTTCAATATTCCCATCTAGATGTCCTGGTGTCTTTTTATGTTTAAATGTGGCAATGTAAATGAAGAGAGCTCCGAAATTTGTGGCGCATCCACCATTTTTTTACCGTTTTTTCAATCATTCCCTATGGATGTCCTGGTGTCTTTACATGTTCAAATGTGACATTGTAATAATGAGGAGAGTTCCGAAATTCGACAAGTTACACCCTCAAAGTCCGACTGAATATTTTACAAATTTTCTTCAAGTGGCGCATCCACCATTTTTCACCGGCCGATTTTTATGATTTTTTTTTGTATATCTATATATATAAAAGAAAGTCGTGTTAGTTACACTATTTATAACTCAAGAACGGCTGAAACGATTTGGCTGAAAATTGGTGGGGAGGTAGCTTAGAACCGGGGGAAGGACACAGGATACTTTTTATTGTTTATTGAACATGGGGGCCCAGGGGGGCCACTTAGGTTTATTACTCGAGAACGGCTGAACCGATTTGGCTGAAAATTGGTGGGGAGGTAGCTTAGAACCAGGAGACGGACATATGATACTTTTTATTGGACATGGGGGTCCAGGGGTGCCCTTTGGGTTTATAACTCGAGAACGGCTGAACCGATTTGGCTGAAAATTGGTGGGGAGGTAGCTTAGAACCAGGAGACGGACATAGGATACTTTTTATTGGACATGGGGGCCCAGGGGGGCTCTTTGAGTTTATAACTCGAGAACGGCTGAACCGATTTTCATGGTTTTTGATTTCTTGGATTTGTCTCCGCCCTGAAAAGCAGAATAACTATTAAAACATAGACATGGGGGCCCAGGGGAGTCCCTTGGGTTTATTACTCGATAACGGCTGGACCAATTTTTATTATTATTTTTTTTTTGTATATTTGGTTGGTATGAGAACAGGTCGTACGCTACTTTTTACATGGACATGGGGGCCGATTTTTTCAAATGGACATGAGGGACAAGGGGCCCCCTTGGATTTATTACTCAAGAACGGCTGGACCGTTTTTTATGATCTTTGATTTGTTGGATTTGATGACGTTGTGTACATTATGCTTTGAAAACTGAATTTGATTCAGCTAATAAGTTAACACAACATTTATTGATTCTGAGGCGGTACAAAGTTATTTTTGTATAAAAAAATGAATCGCCGTTCGTATGTCACGCTAAAGTTCAAAAACGGCTTTACCGATTTGACTTTTTTGTTTTTGATCGACATAATCCGGGGATGGTTTAAAACTATTTTTCACATGAACATGGGGGCCCGGGAGGCCCCTTGGGCAAGACCGATTTTTCGGCTCGACCGATTCTTATGATTTTTTTTTTGTATATTTGATAGGTATGACAATAAGTGGTAAGCTATTTTTCACATGGACATGGGGGCTCAGGGGGGGCCCTTGAGCTAGACCGATTTTTCGGCTCAACCGATTCTTATGATTTTTTTTTATTTGGTAGGTTTGAGAATAGGTGGTAAACTATTTTTCACAATAGACATGGGGGCGCAGAGGGCCCCCTTGGGCTGGACCGATTTTTCGGGTTGACTGATTTTATGAATTTTTTTTTGTATATTTGGTAGGTGTGAGAGATAGGTGGTACACTATTTTTTCACATAGACATGGGGGCCCAGGGGGGTCCTTAAGCTAGACCGATTTTTATGATTTTTTTTTGTATATTTTGATAGGTATGGGAATAGGTCGTAAAGTATTTTTCACATGGATATGGGGGCGTATAGGGCCTCCTTGGGCTGGACCGATATTTTGGGTCGACCGATTCTTATGAATTTCTTTTTGTATATTTGATAGGTATGACAATAGATCGTAAAGTATATTTCACATGGACATGGGGGCCCAGGGGGCCCCCTTGGGCTGGACCGATTTTTTCGGGTCGACTGATTTTATATGATTTTTTTTTGTATATTTGGCAGGTGTGAGAATAGGTGGTACACTATTTTTCACATAGACATGGGGACCCAGGGGGGGTCCTTAAGCTGGACCGATTTTTAAGATCTTTGATTAGGAGAATTACTATTAGAACATCGGAAAAATTACAGGGGGCGGGGGCAACGACAATAACAAATAACGCACCGGCCACCAAAATTTGTCGTACCGGGTTTTTAAAAATGAAAACCGATTTTTAAGTTGGTTCTCCAGTGCCATGTACATTTCTGCCGGTCGAAGTATAAAAATTTTCAAAAATAAAAAAGTTCAAAGGCGAGCAGAAATGTACATTGTTGACCGCCGTTGAATTTAACTTTTTATTTTTGAAGATTTTTTGTTGAAATTTTGTGGACGTGTTGATAAAATATAGATCTTTGCAGCTGCAGAGTGTTTTTTTTGAAATTTGTCAATGAAAAAAATATATTGCGGGGAAAACGTACTTCGACCAGCAGAAATGTACATGGAACTGGAGAACCCTCTTAAGGAGTAAACTCCAAAGTTTCACTTTTGGTGCGCGTGGACTCCACACACATTTTTTTATGATATCTCGAGAATGGATTTACTGACTGTTTTCGAGGGCGAATAAATATTAAAACATCAGAAAAATTATAGAAAAAAATGTTCTCATACATTTTGTATGGAATCCGTATATAAACGCCATTTTTTATGCATGACAGAAACAAAAATGAACATGGCGTTGTGTGCATTATCATTTTATAAAAAAAAATTAATTTAATTCAGCTAATAAGGTTGCCACAACATTTATTGGTTCTGAGGCGGTAGGTACAAAGTTCGCCGGGTCAGCTAGTTTGGTATATATGAGAATAAGTAGTAAAATATTTTTTACATGGACCTGGGGGTCCAGAGGGGCCCCCTTGGGCTGGACCGTTTTCTTGGCTTGACCGATTTTTATGATTTTTTTTGTATATTTTAATAGGTATGAGAAGGTAGTAAAGTATTTTTCACAAGGACATGGGGGCCCAGGGACTCCCTTGGGCTGGACCGATTTTTATGATCTTTGATTTGTTGGATTTGTCTCCGCCCACGGAATAGCGGTGCAAGGTTCGCCGGGTCAGCTAGTAAAGATATAAAGATGAATTAATTTATCTCACTCCAATAATTTGTCTCTTAAAGTGAAGGTTCGCTACTCGTATTTAGATTCTGTATCGCTCCCGTCATAATACATAATATGGTAAAATTTATAAAATAAAAGTGTTTTAAGAAAACAAGGGACGATCACAAAATTTTTGCTATCAAGTAGCTAAAGAAGGAAGTGGACCCCAAAAATATTCATTAGTGGATGATTAACGTGTATGGAGAAGATACGCCGTCATATTTTAC